>JAWMAG010000020.1:0-435000 GCA_037013455.1 Ceratitis rosa | reverse complement strand
TGAAACCAATTTTCACCAATTGTTGTGAAACAGTTTTTGCTCGCAGCTGCGGTTCTTCCGTCGTAGCCCAACATGTGGCCGAGACAAATATTGGATAAAGATTTGCTTCACCATAACCATTCGGCCACCATAGCTTAACCGATTCCTGTCTCGTGGGTAAATAGAAACTTTTAGAATTAATACCTTTTTTTTAATAACATTTACCTTCCGATTGCGTTTTTCTGTTTTCTTACCTTAGGCACGGGTACCTTAAATGTTACCCTTGGCGACTGATAGTTTATAATTTTTAACCCAACCACGTAGGGATTTTTTTCTAAAAGATCCCTGAAATTTACAAATTTTAATTGTGTTTTAATTTTTGCAAAATTTTAAAGCGTAGGATTTTTGTTTTTGGAAGTAGGTATAAGAAGAATTGACGGTATTCTTGAATTGCGGTTTCAAAGTGCAGAAGCTCTTTTGAGATAACGATTTTAACTCAAGCTGTGAAGATGATTTCTGCTGCAAACAAACTGGTTGACGGATATCGCTCATTTTTGGGACTGTAATTAAGGACGAAAAAAGAGTGCTGAAAAATATTCAGAGCGGGCAGTTTAAATGACAAAATCCGGAAACTTTTTGGTCTTAAAAGGGAATTGTTAGGAAATTTCTAGGCATTGAACAGACAAAAAGTACATATGTGCACTGAAAACTTGAGGATTCCATTCTTGCATATATACCAGATGAAAAAAGACACAAATTGCAGGAAGAAATACGGCACTGCCTAAACTTGAGCAGGGATTTACTTTCCTCGCGTAAACTACTTTATTTCTTGTCGAGATCCATATGTATGTAAATCGATCGTGAATATACCTAAGCATACATTTCAATTGTTATAAACGAAAGTAGAGCAAGTCAGTTTTCCGTTTTTTTTTCATTTTTAAAACTTTTAAGACTTTTAAGACGAGTTGGAAATACAAATTCAGTCAAATTCAAAAGTACTTACGGTGCAAACAATGTGATATTGCCATAAAAGTCATAGGTGAGAGGAGTATTGAAGAACGCATGCACATCCATGTTCCAATGGGTATTATTGGGTTCCACAGCAATATCGACAAAACGTAAAATTGCCACTTCATAGTATTCCAAAGTTACTGTCTTCCTGAAAACCCATACATATATGTATATATAGAATTCTTTAAACATTCACAAAAATGTGACTTCATAATTAACCTACCATATACCCATCGAGGGCACTGCTGGACCAACCTCACTACCGAAACTCATTTGCATCTTGCGCAACATATTCCGGTGACATTCACCCCTATACGAAGCTGGTGGACATTCAGGTGGTGCCTTTATTCCCCATTCTAAGTGCGTGTGGGCTATCCCTTGGGCTGCCCACACCGGTGATTGAATTTCAATTTCCAAAATATTTTCTTGCTTTAAATAACGCAAAACATCGAAATTGTACCGCCTAAACATATTGTGTGTATTTCCGATGGTTATGTTGTTCAAACGAACCGTGGAAACGGTGTCAATGCCATGAAGGGTCAGATTTATTGCATTCACATTGGCCAATTCGTCTTGATTGACTGTAATTTGGAAATTTTATTTATTTTAATTTAGTTTCTCGATATTGGTTGATATCGAGAAAATTAGCATTACCATTGAAATGTCTTGTAAAGGTCCAATTGTCGTAAGACATCCATCGCAAATCTACATCATTCTTCGATTGCAGTACGTCGCCGTAAGTTGTGCGCAGCGCGGAATAAACACTTATTGGGATTTTGATCGCAGACGCTGTGATGGCTACGGAAAGTATGAAAACATATTTAAGTTAAGCCCAACTTGAATGGAAAAGCGCAGCCGCATCACCATTTTTCTATGACTAAATCCTCACCACTCAAAAAAAAAAAAATCTTCTATCTTTAAAATTTTTCTCTGACGATCTCAAGCCGTTGTTTGTTTAAACTTCTGACTCAAATAAAAATATATTTGTTGGATTTGATAAAATTTACAATCTTTATCTTTAAATACGAGTACTAAAGACTCAACACTTTAATATTTATATAGTAATAATATCTTATTAGTAAACATACTGAAATTGTGGTCTAACTTGTAAATTTTTTATATAAAAAATTTTTCCGTGAATTCACTGTTTTTTTAGACGTGTTGTTTTCAATAAGGCCATACTTTTTTCGTAGTTAACATTTTTGACAGCTGTCACTAGTGTAGTACTCAGTTTGGTTTGGCATTTTATAGTGATCAGACTTACACGTAGTCCGGAACAACGTTTGCAAATCTGGCACTGTCAAAATAATAGTTAAGTTTGCGCGACGCTTCGCACGCTGTATTCAGTATTTTGTCGAAATCATCGCCCAGCATTGCCGGTGATTCGAGTGATCATGCATCACTTTACCACCACTTAGGGGAGCTGGATAATGCGCATCCTCAGAAAAGCCGTACAGTGGGCACCGAAGGCGCCATTGTTGCTATGTAGAACAATATCGAAGCAAAGGACCATCAAGCCTAAAATGCTATCGTATTGTGTGAAAAACCAATACCTATGGTCAACAAACTGATTGGACTTTATTAGTGTCGCTCTGGACTTGGTAAATCAACCATATTGGAAAATACCCATGGAAAGAGGACGGTTTAACCGACTTCAGAGCTACCTTCGACAGAACAATAAGGAGCTGTATCCATGCCGCTATGTTTGAGTTTGGCATTCCCACAAAACTTATACGGCTTTATACCTAAACAGACGCTGGACAACACCAGAAGCATATTTAAAGTATACAGGTGCTTTCGCATGACATGACATTGATTTCGTGGTCCTTAACAACTGTATTGTTCTGGTTTATCCAGGCTTTAAAAAGAAGCGAAGCAAATCGGTCTGGTAGGGAACGAGGACAAGACGAAATATCTCCTGTCATCAAACAAACAGTCACCGCATTTACGATATTGATAACATCGAGGCCGTAGAGGATTTCATCTATCGTAAGGAACAGCATTAACACCAATAATAATGTCAGCCTTGAAACCCAACGCAGAATCACAATTGCCAACAGTTCCACTCTGGGCTGAGTAGGTAATTGAAAAGCAAACACCCCTCTCGACGAACAAAGGCGAGACTCTACAATCGCGTATCATTCCGGTCAACTTGTTCGTTGTGGTTATCGGAATTATCGGCTCATAAATACGTATTTACGGAAGTTCTGATTTCAACATCAATGACTGGGTCCCTTTTTCTTAAGCGTATTTACTATCACATACGTATGTATTATTTGTCATTTAGCTTGTTTTGTTGGTAAATATTTTCTTAATTTTACTTTTCATTGATTAATATTCTTAAGAAGCCCCAACACTTTCACTGAATGTAAACAATTCATCGTAATGGTGATTGTTGTAATTTTACATTTGTATGCTAGGGTGGTCCATATTTGGCACTTCGTTCCTCTACTTTTGTTCGATGTTATCGTTGGATAGGTGATGTAAACTCTCGATTAGAGATTAAGCTCAAAAACTCTTTCTTGTTAAATATTAGGTGTGGCAAAAAGTAATCCATTAATTTTTTCATAAAATTGAATGGTTTAATTTTTTCTTTTCATATCCAACCTTATTCGAATGGTTCCAAACGGTTTTTTGTGCAATATTTAGCTCTTCGGCAATCAAAACAGTGCTTACAAGACGGCCTTCCACTCCGTGAAGCATCTTTTACATCAAAATTACCGCAATGAAACCGAAATTTTTGCATGGTTGACTGTAAGAGTATCAGGACCATAAATGCTATTTACATTTTCATCCGCCTGGCTAGCGCTTTCACCCTCTTCGAAGAAAAACTGTAAAATATAACGTATTTTCTCTTAGCTAGTTCTTTGACGCACTGAAACACAGATAACTAACGCCACCTATTGAACAAATAATGGATTACTTTTTACTACACCTAATATTAACGTAAACAGTTTACACAGCTTAAAGGCTTACTTGAGATACCAAATATAACAGATATTTATTGCTTTGGTCATTTTCAGATATAAATGGAAAAACAATAAATTTAGAGAGTTTCCGTAACACCCTAATGTACGTCAACGCAAAGTTATCCGATTATTTTTATGCATGTATGTATGTATGTATGTGTAAACATTGTATAAAATATAGGTGCATGTATCATAATTAAGTATTGCCTTATCTAAACCTCTATTGGCACGGTTATTAGTGTACACTCAATAAAATCAGAACATATTCACAACAAAAAATGTATTTGTTATCTTATCAGCGGGACACCTAAGTGTTTCAGCCACTTAGAACACTTTGACAATATTTATTGATGTATAATTGAGCACAGAGGAAAAGAGATGAGAGACAGAGACAGAGAGAGAGAGAGAGAGAAATAATAATGACGTTGCCACGTACACCTACAAATCCAATAAAACCTTTCTGATGAGTAATGTTAAAGAAGGATGTAAGCATTTCAGGACAAAGCCATGATCAAAATTAGTTTTATTTTTTTCTAGTAGTGAAAGAGAGGAGAGAGAATGCTCTTTATGGTGATGACATAAATAACCACTACATTACATATAAATACCGACAATAATTTAACATATAACCATTTGCAATACTTTGACGGAACAGATAAATCAGGACAACATTACTTTGTTCACATCAATCTAATTCCGAAAGTTCTCATAGCAGGAGGATGTAGACGGTAACTGCTATATATAGGTCTGGCCTAGGCAACACTAAGTGTTGCCAGGTGCAATCTGACATTCTCATTGGAAAGTTTGACATTTTTTAGCATAACATCACTCAGAACGTTTTGTCATTTAATCGTGAATTGTTTTATTTACAGGGAATTAAAAAATTCATCTCGGCCAAAAAATGGAATTAACTCGTGAACATTTTCGAGCGATCATTTTTCACAACTTTCGACTTTTACAACGAATTCAATCGTGGCCGACGCACGCTCAAAGACGAATTCCGTGAAGGTTGTCCAAAAACAGCCGTTGTGCCAGAAAACATCGATGCCGTACGTGAACTGATAATGCAAGAGCGTCATGTAACATACCTTCAGATAGAGGCATGCCTATGCATTTCTCCCACCAGCATACATTCGATATTGCATGAACTCCTGGCCGTAAAAAAGGTTTGTTCTCGTTGGATCCCGCACAATTTGACAATCGCTCAAAAAAAGGCTCGTGTGGATTGGTGTAAAGAAATGCTGAAAAAATACGATCGCGGTGCTTCATAAGACGTTTATAAGATTGTCACAGGTGACGAATCGTGGCTCTATGCGTATGAGCCCGAAACAAAACAGCAATCGACCATGTGGGTCTTCCAAGACGAGCCAAATCCAAAAAACAAAAACCATTTTCTTTGATAAATATTCTTATTTTCATTATTAGGCCAGAAATATATATAGCAGCCTACGTATCTTCAAGATTTTTTATCCGAATTGTGTTGTGACTGGTTTGACTCATGTCTGGATTACGTCTTTCGGGATTTAGTATTTATTGCGATATTTCCTGCGTCGCAAATTCATTACGCAACATTTTCCTTTTCAGGAGAGTAGAATATTTCAGTTGAATTTTTAATTTATATCCATCGTCTTTTCTCCCTATATTTCTTTAGCATTCAAGAGTTTTCCCACCTTGCATAAATAAATTTAAAATTATAGCTAGAAATTTTGAGGAAAAGTCAAAATGCTCGAGCTTCAAGTACTAAATCTTCATTTACTATTTTTTTATATTTATTACTCACAGTTTATACCAACGCTATAATACAGGGTTTTCCAATAAGAGATGTTATTTTGATATTTAACGAAAAATGACATTTTATGAGATAAATGATTAGGTGTTTATTTCAAATTAAAGATGCAGATATACTATTAATAAGAAAAACAATATCAGCAAATTGACCGTTGAGGAATTGAATTGACGTTGTACTGTTGGCGTATACCTTATCTTAGACGTGGTACCAAAGAAAGAAGTCTCACTTCTTCGAGAGATAACACCGTCCAGAAACTTTTCCCTTAAAAGATCGATGGTTTCATTGCTTATCTGGCACTTAGCGCTGTCTTGTTGAAATTAAACGTTGACCAGATCAATACAATCCAATTCTCGCCATTAATCATCTTTCGTTAGTGCATTCGCCGTAACTGTTGCTCCAGTCTCATTTTGCTAAGTAGGTGACACCGCCGGACCATAAACCGCACCGAAAAGTTACACGTTGAGGATGGAGAGGCTTTTCAACAATAAATCTTGAGTTTGCCGAGCCCCAGATGTGACATTTTTGCTTATTGAGATGGAAATGGGTCTTATCAGTCAAGATGATTTTCCAATGAAATTTTGGTGGATAATTTTCATGCATTTCAAGTACTAAATCAGTATAGCCACGATAAAGATCGGCCGGCTTGAGTTCTTGTGTTAACTGAACTTTATAAGCCTTAAGACCCAAGTCTGTATGTAAAATACAGTGCAACGACGTTCAACGAATGCCCAAAGACCAGCTCGTTCTCGTTTTTACTTGTCAAATGTCAAAAAATTACTGCTTCAAAAGTGGCATCTACCAAATTATACCAGGATATTCAAGATAACACCTCTTAAAGGAAAACCCTGTATATGCGTATTGGATTTTAATAAATACCAAATTTTCACTGACGCTTTTTCACAATGTCCAATGCGAGTTGGGTAGTCGAAGTTTACACAAACACTTTCTTTCTCTCTTCTCTCTTCTTTCTCTCTCTCTCACACACACACACAAGAAGAGATAAATGTGTCTATTAGTAAGGGACCAACCAGAAAAGTGGTGAGAGCTCTGAATTACGAGCTCTGTCAGTAATTTGTACAAAAAACGCACAAATCACAGAGTATTTCCATATGTCTGAAATCACAATCGGGCTGAGATTTTTATGAGCGTTTCGATGCTATAAATATTTGATGACACTGATTTCCATACTCAACTTTAAAACACTATTAATTTTCAAAATTTTTAACTTACAGCCATTTTGATTGCGTAGTGTCCACGAATTGGTCAATTCCACAACACTCACTTTATCAGCACACACATAAAAGACTCTGGTTGATATAAAAATTACGTTTAATACGCACAAAAATAAATTTAAAGCCCACGACATTCTCGATTTTTCTTTAAAAGCAACACATTTCTGCTAATTTTGTATAGAAAATCAAAAAAAAAAAAAAAATTAGCAAAAGTTACCCTTATCACATAGTATAAAAAAATATAAAAATAAGATTTGGAAATGTTCGATTTTCAATTAGAAATCAATCGACTTGTCGGCGCGCAGTTCCGATATCAACTAATTTCTTGATTGTGGCCTGCAAAGGTATGGTGGGTCTTGTACTTGTATAGCCTCTGACTAGGTATGCGAGCACATATCAATATCTAAATATAAAATATAGGTATATACGATATGTACATATATATTTGCTGAAATCTATAATTGTTGCACTGTTAATTGGTTTTTATCAACCAAAAATGACATATAAAATAATTGAAGTAATCGACAACTCAATTTAAGATTAAATTAAATGAAAGTGTTCAATTAGATAACACGATCAAATAATAACTTCCACTGTAAGGTAATAAACAAAATATTAGTAGTTGTTATTTATTTATGACGTAGCTAAATGCTTGTAAATATAGTTGGAGGTGTGTTTAAAAAATAACCAGCTTTTTTCTGGTTTCCAAATGTAAAGGATTCCTAAGAGCCGTCGCAGATGACATTAAAAGTACATCGCTGGGAGAACCAAAGGTTATCTCAAAGATCCAGTTTGAGGAATGTTTCGGAGATTGGAATAAGCGCTGGCACAACTGCATAAAATCAATAAATAATTTCGTCATAAAATGCAAATTCTCGTAAGTTTTTTAACACACTTCGTATGTCAATGTCGCCGTATATCCGTAGAGGTAAGGATCATAAATTGTTCGCAAAACCTTTCTCTCAAAAACCCCTAAGGCCGACTCATCAGATGTTGTCAGCGTCTACGCTTCTACACCATACTGCCGGACGGCAATGATGCGTGACTTGTAGGCAGAGTTTAGTTCTTACTCGTGGGATGAAGGCTATACAGTTCAATATTCTACTTAACCTAAATTGGCACCTGATGACAAGAGAGATTCTGCGTTGGATTTCAAAACTTGCCTAGACGAAATCGTCTAAAACTTCAAAGTTATGACTGTAAACAGTGACGAGACACGAGTACACCGACTGTTTGTTTAGTTGCAGAAGATATTAGGTCCTTTCCTTTACTGACTGTGCTTCTGGCATTGTCTAGCTTCAGTTTACATAACTGTGTAAGTTTTGTAGGGAAACCGAATTCAGACACACTTTTCGTTCTATCAAAGACAGCTTAAGAGAGGTTTTCTTTTCATGCACGACAGCATTGACAATGCCTTCGATCGAACATATTCTGCAAAGAAGCTGATGCATGCATCTTGGGAAGGATAAAAGGAATCACCACGTTAGGCTACTTGCAGGGAAGTATGGGGTTTTTGGACAGTCCCTAGTTTATGCCTCGGCAAAAGAGCAGTTCTCGATTTTGTTTCAGACAGCGAGTGTATGTATAAGCCGCTACGAAATTTGTTAAATTGGTCGTTGGTGAGCCTACTTAAAAATTCCATTATTCAGTTTTATAAATTTGAATACTTATTTGGATGTTTCCTCTTTTCTCATTAGTTTATTGTATACTAAACGGCATGGTACAATAATTAAAAGGTAGTTTCATTCTCTCTTCGCAGTCGGCTTCACGACTATCTGACCTTAAACGTGTTTCGGCTTTTCCGAGCTACCCTCTTCTCTGAAAAAGAATATGTGGAAAATATTCAAATTTTTTAAACCGTATTTTATTGTATTTTCCAACCCTAGATAGTGGACTTTATCGAGTGTATTCCTATCATGATTCTTGTATTGCAACTTTAGTAAATTGTCAGAAAGGGAAGAGACACGCCCAACAAAATTTGCGTATCTACGTCTCACAATTTCAGAGATGTTTCAAGGAAATTTTGTAAGCAATCAGGATATTGTTTAAAAAATTGTTGGTGGTTTCGTATAAAGATAAAGTTTCCTACTAAATAAGTGAGCGCCACCGTTTGAGCTCTTTTTCAGGCTGCTCGATCATTGCTGTGTATTTTAAGATGAAGCTTCGGCCATTATGGAGGCAGCGAACTACATTGGAACTAAACTAACGAGTCAGGTAGCGATTAAGTCGCTTGGGTCGCTTACAACGATTTGAAAAAGTGTGGCGGATTGTTGCCGATCTCTACAAGACAGATTATCTCTCTTATAACAGGGACATAGAGGGAAATCGAAAGACAGACGAACTAGGTTAGGCACGATCAACAACGAATTGATATGATTTTTGTTAAATGCAAACTGCTGCTGAGATGATCCCACTACTCACTACTTACAGAATTTCTAAATAAACTTGGCCGAAATAGAACCGAAAAAGTCGTGCTAAATATGCTCTCCCAAAAACCAGGAAAGGTCACTGAGACTATAGGACAATATGCCGTGAAGGTGCTAGTTCTATCTAGGTGATGCTGTAGTGATTGGAAGAACGCTGAAGAGCAAGAAACGGTTTCTAATCTCCCATGTGACTACCCTGATATCGGGCACCTAGATCTAGGTGCTGATTTCTTGAATGATTTGTATAAGATAGTAGACAAGTGGATGGATAGTGAAGCTTAGTGATCGGGTAAACACCGTGGCATCACAATGGGTTTGTGCTGGCCGAAGTGTATTGATGCTTACTCATCAATAGCGACCTCTACCAAATCGAACTGTCCGAATGGACGAAAACCTTCTGGCTCTGCAAATTTCGATGGGTGTTGCTGGTAAGACCAAACGAAGAAGAAGATCACCACTTCATTAGAAGGATTAGAGGCGGTGTACCCAATTGCCGACAGATAGTAATCGTTGGTTTCGGTTTAAGCGGTGCCTTCATAAATTTAAATGGAAATAAAGTGTAAATGGAAATTTTAACATTCCCTAAACTTAAAATTTCAATGTGGGCATTTCGCCTCTAAATTAAACAAAATCGCGTCCCTAATTTCGTTGCCTTGGACAAAGTTTCGGACAAAAGTAACTATCCCTGTTGCTCGATTTCCTCCACATTCCGAGTTCAATCGGTTTGACCTGTTATTTGTTTGGTTATTTGTTAAGGAATGATATTTCCGGCCTTAAACTTGGTTTTAGCCTTATGATACTAAGTTAAACTAGACATAAATCCTCAAGCAATGGATTATAGATCATGATTAAAAGCCATGAAAATCCAAAAGGTCAAGATGATATTTCTGTAAGTCAAATATCTCAAGTTGGGGCGAAAACAGAAGACGCAGATGCACAAGTCATATAATATATGTATAACGAGTAGGAAACTTACCAAAATAGAAGCGATTAATGTCATTAAAAATTTAAAATATTTTTTAGCCAATTTTTACTTTAATAAATTATTTTCAACTACACTCGATCAATTAAGCTTATTGTCAAACTGAAAACACATCGGCAATATATCTGAACGTATTGGTCTTATAGGCGGTCAGCTGTAAGCCGACATAACCATAACCCACACCACCCTCAGTTACGCGACAATCCAAATCGTTTGATGTCATCCAAACATCTACTTGCGCAAATGCCACCTCATAACCAGTGCCAGATTTGGGACAACGCAGCTTCAAGTTTACATCGTGTGGGGATTCCCAGCGCGTGTTGTCCTCAGCGAAGCACATAACATTTTCTTTAAGAGAAATATAACAAAATTGTAACTTTTTTTAATTTGCCATAATAAATTCTTGTTCACATACGTGTACGCTTCTTGCCCACTGTGCACAAGTAATGATACTCATTGTTGTCATCCAGACTGCTGCTAATATCCATGCGTTGCGCCATCATATCGAACTGCACATGAGGCCGGTCAGTGGGTCCATCAACTGGTGTAGTAGATCCAGTCGCAACATTTGCTTGGGGATCCTTTGATGATTCGGAGATTTCGGTTGTAACGCCTATGGGTTTAGTGGTTGTGGGTTTGGTTGGATCAGCCGCTGTGGTTGCACTAACCAATAAAGTGGAAAAGAGTAGAAATTTCATGTAAACAAACATTATTCCTGTGTGATTAATTTAAATTCCGATTCTTTGGTTTATGTCAAGGCAGCGATCAATGCCAACTGTTAACTTTGCTTGACTACTCTTTTACTTTTATATCGGAATCACCTCTGGTATTGTAACATATGTATGTATGTCAAGTGTGACATACTTTCGTACAAATGTATGTGCGCCAAAAAAGAGTTCTTTTCCTATATGTGGCAACAGAGTGTCGGCTATTTATGGCGCCTGTTGCATTCATTTAACAAATTACTTATGCAACAATGCCTTAAGCGTGAGGTGACGACACAGTGGGTGTTGTAGAACCACTGGATATTATCGCATATATTGATAAAGCACCGTTGCTTTTGTACATACTAGACGTGGAAGCTCCATAGGCGAATGGCTCAGTAGGGCAAGCGTAAGTGTCATTGCACCGGAAAATGTTTTATTGTTATTTATTAGCCACGAACACCTATTGGTGCGACAATGGTCAAGATAATGAAAACTACATATAAAAAAAAAAAAACATTTATAGTATACAAATAAAATAAAAAAGTAGTCTCGTATACTCGTACATATGCCAGTCCTATTGGCAAAAAGTTTGTTTGCGAAAGCTAAAAAATTTTAACACTCTGTATACACGGCTTATGATGAAGAAGGTTACGCCAATGACAAAGTCATATGTTTAATGACGAAGTTGGTGTAATTTTGGTACTGGACTTATAGTCCCCATGCAATCCGTTTCAGGACCGACTCGGCGTATGTCGACGTATGACGAGTATGGTAGTGAGCAAGGGTAAGACAGAATATCTCCTGTCCGTGGCTTGGCTCCCACGTTACTGTTGACAGTCATCACTTCCAAACCGCAGATACTCTCTTCAATCTAGGGACCATCGTTAACACCAGTGAGTAGGCAATTCAAACTCTACAAGTCCCTCATCATTCCTGTTCTACTATATGGTGCAGAAGCTTAGACGAAGTCGAAATACGCTGAGTCGGTCCTGAAACGGGTTGCATGGGGACTATAAGTCCAGTACCAAAATTGCACCAACTTCGTAATTAAACATATGACATTCTCTTAGTTTTTTATCAAGCTTGTAGAATCTAGAACTAAAGGCGCGATTGTTAAGGCCTATCATATATCAATGTTATCGGCATACGGCAGCAGTTGCACTTGCTGGAACTGTGGAACGCTATCTCAAACATATAAGGGAACTGTGAAATGACATCCCAAACTCCCTACGTACCACCGCTACGGGAACATTTAGTTTCCAGCAAAACCAGAAAAAGAGCTGGTGCGATGAGGAATGCCGTACTGCAGTGGAGAGAACAGACTGCTTGCCTCGCAACCTTGCGATCGACCACAACATGTGTGGGGTAGGATAGATATTAAGAGCTGAAGAATAAAGCAATGCGAATCTGCAGGCAAAAAAATAAAGAAACCGAAATGCGTGAGTATGAAGAGTTAGACAAGTTGACCGAAAAGAGAAACATTCGTTAATTCTATGAAAAGTTGCGGTAAAGTTTCAAGACCGGATCATACTCCTGTAGGAACCAATGTATATATCTAGTGACCGATGTCCGGAGAATACTTGGAGTTTTGATGTAACACTTCTCCAGCCGACTGAGTGGCAGTGAAAATGCAACACCCAGAGGTCAACCCGCAACCCCAATCGATGACAATGAAAAAGACGTTCTGACTATGACGAGGTTCGAGCTTTTTAAACATAACTGTAAATAGCCGAGATGGTACTTCTTTGCAAAATATAGTTGGACGAAAGCATGCCTGACGATTGGAACCCTGCGGGTTAGGGGTTCAAGAATTTACCCGCGGTAAGGCATGCCTGTCGTAAGAGGCGACTAAAATCCAATAGTTCCCGCGACAGTCGGGTCTTTATACCGGAACGACCCGGAATTTTTATCCGGCCAAGGACTGTCATTCCCGCAACATTCCCCAAAAACTACTTTGAGGAATATTTTTGCGGCTACAACAACAACAACATTGGAACCTGAGTGTGCTCCGCCCAACCCTTGAAAACGGGACACCGCGGTCTGTGCCAGCTAATTACCTTGGGATTAGTTTCTTAATTATAGCATATAAGGTTCTATTGAGCGCGACTAAAGGGCGCCGTCAACAAACTGATTGAACCTTTTAAGCGATTTTAAAACTGCCCCTTCGTCACTATGTCTGAATTTAGTATCTCCGCAAAACTTTGTTATTTTCAATAGTTTTTGTAAAAATTGCTATCTGTACAATAAACGTTGCGGATTTCAGAATAATGAGTACTTTAACATATTTTTCAATATTTTTTCATGCAAAAATTTACTACTAACATAGTAGGGCACTGATGGTTTTATTAAAAAGTTTTAATGCTTGTTTTTAATACTCACATGCGTCTTTTCGAAATTTACCAAATAGCTTTGCAAGGTTGTAACTTTCACATACAATTTTTTTGTTGACTAGTAATTATTATGCCGTCTTTTCCTACGACTCTGATACTAAATGTAGTTTTAGAGCTCTCTAGCAACTAAATATTTTGAGAGCCAACATTTTGGGTGTAATCATTAATAATTCTACTCAACCTTTTTCATTTAATTTTTAGCCAAGACAATTACGTATCGCGCAGTTTGACAGCCAACACAAGGTGAAAAGTATAAATCAAACTGTGTAGGCTGAAAATACACGTAAGTCAAACTAAGATTTTATGGTAAAAAAAAAATGAAAAAAAGTAGAATACCAATTTTTGTGTTAAACACTTTTAATACGGATATACAAAAGTATAAGTGAAATTCTTCAAATTTTTTAATTCTTATAAATAAATATTTAAGCACGTTTGTACATACATATATGTATGTACGTACGTATGGATGTGTTGATTAGTATCGGCATGTCGGCAGATTTGGAGCTTCCGGAAATGTAACACCTTAAGCGTCAATATAAAGGCAAATACAAAAGTAAAAAAAAAATAACAAAACAATGGATAGAGTATATGTAAATCAAACAGTAGCAATAAAAATTGTTCTATCCACATGCATATTTGTATAAAATACATACCTACTTAAACAGATAAATATGTATATTTTTAAGATTTTTTTGGAGTGAGTGGGTATTCTTATACCCAACAAGTAATCTACTTGGTAAATGGGTAAAGTGGATATGTCTTTTACATGCATACTACATATAGGCTTTTATGATACTACCACGACTGAAATTTCCCTCTGATCCTTGCATATTTCGAACAAAAGTTAACATTTCATAAAAGGTATAAATAGAGAGCAACTTGCTTTCGTTTTGTCTCATCACCAATTACAAATGTTATGAAAGTTTGATCACTATTGACACGCTCTATTCTGTCTTCAAGGAAACAAAAAATCGCTTCAACAATTGAAGTTGATTAACAGAGATTATGGGTCTCTCATTAGCATTTTTTCTCTCTCCTTTTTTGACGGCGAACTCAAGAAACCGTCACTGATCGCTGATCTCCTTCTGTGCGTTTTTCACAACTCAGTTTAAATTCATTAACGCAAAGGAATTGCTTTTGAACTCCTTAACTCATCGTTTAATGACAGCAAGAATGGATACCGTTTCGTTAATACAGGACAAATCGCAAATGGCTGCTCCGTGGGAGATCAGGTAAGCTCATTTCCAACCCAGTGTCAAAACTCTTATACATAGTGGGAGCTCTGCCAGGGCATTTCCCTAATGGGAACTCACGTGGTAAGTCTTGGAGTTTTTCAGGATCGTCGATGTAATGGTTGTTTGGAAGAAACGGTGGAATAATCTATGCATTTTCTTATGAAATGTTCTGCGCTTAAGAGACTGAGACAAAAAATTCCATGATCGCTTACATTTGCCAGCCTGAGGGCGTCAACAGACGATTGTAGATTTATGCTATGCAGTAAGCGATTCAGTAAATGAAAAGTGGTCTGGTGTTCAGGATAACTTAACTTTCTGTGGCCTCACAACGGGCGTGTCTTAAATATTTATGTGGGAACCGCTTCTACCTAAACTAACATAAAAAAATTAATTTGACCATACTGCATTTTTATCAAGATTATATTAAATACAGTTATTTTTTGTTTATCAACAAAGCACCTTATCGGCTCGCTACTCCCAATTGTTTAATATCGCCGTTGGAGGCAAGTACTTTGTCGTTTTAACTATTACCTTATCTCATAAACAAATAAATATACATATAATAAATATTTTAATTAAATTCTACGTATTTTTATTTCTCAACACTTAGCAGATAAAATAAATATTTCACTCTAGTTTGATTCTAGTCAAGGCAAGAGAATTAATTTCTTGTATTCCGGATCATTTAATATGAAAACGAGAGGGATGCGGAGTTTCGTGGGTTCGATCCGTGGTCAGAGAAATATCTAAAATATTAAAAATATTAATTTGAAAAAAAAAAGAATTGTAATGGAGCACACTGGAGATTTTTGTATAGAGAGAGGAAAAAGTGTGTACCTTTCATGACCATATCACATTTATGGTATCTCATTTTGGGATTAAATATTAGTTCTCATATCTGAAAAATTGGTTGGAGGGGGTGAGTGTTGAAATTTTCCGATTTCGATAATTTTGTATGTATGCACGTCTGTACAATACAAAATTTCTCGCTCTCGGATGCTCTTTTGACTTCTTCTTTTTGATTTATTTACCCAAAACTTTTCATCTGAACAAATCGTTTGTATGGAGGCTATGTGATATTGCTCTACGATTTTATTGCTCTCTGGTATTCCTCTAGGCAGTTACCTGGGGCCCTCCTTAAATTCATCAATGTCCTTCCAAATGTGGGTTTTCATTCTAAAATACTCATAAACGCAGATGATGGCAAACTCTTATATTAGTTCGTTCTATTGAAGATAGTGAATTTTGCAACTTGACCTAAATAATTTAGTTAGGTACAGTGTGATGCGACCCAGGTCAGAGTGGACTCTAAACTAGATTTTAGAATACATATGAATTCTTGTGGTAATAAGACAAGAAGCGTCTTAAATTTCATTAAATGTTGGGCTAAAGAGTTCAATGACCCATATATGGTATAGGTATATACATCTTCCTCTTTTTCTTTATTGGCATTGGCACCGCTTACGCGATTATAGCCGAATCAATATTAGCGCATCATTCCTCTCTTCTTTTCGTTGTCTGGCGCCAGTTGGAAATACCAAGTAAAGCAAGGTCACTCTCCACCTGATCCTTCCAATGGAGTCTTCCTCTTCCTCTGCTTCAACCAGCGGGTACTGCATCGAATACTTTCAAAGCCTGAGTACTTTCGTCCATTCGGACGACATGACCTATTCAGCGTAGCCGCTGTCTTTTCATTCGCTGAACTATGTCAATAACATCGTATAGCTCGTACAGCTCATCGTTCCATCGTCTGTGGTATTCGCCGTGGCCAATGCGCAAAGGACCATAAATCGTTCGCAAAACTTTTCGCTCAAAGACTCCCAAGACCGACTCATCAGTTGTTAACATGATGAGCGACTTGTAGAGTTTGGTTCTCGTTAGCCGAGAGGGGACTTTACTTACTCAGTCCAAAGTAGCACCTGTTGGCAAGAGTGATTCTGTGTTGAATTTCCAGGCTGACATTATTATTAGTGTTGATGCTGGTTCCACTATAGACGAAATTATCTCCGGCCTCGACGTGGCAGCCGCGTCGCGACTGCGATGACTGTTTGTGTGATGACAGGAGATATTTCGTATTGAGGCCAATAATATCAATATCATCAGCGTACGTCAGCAGCTGTACACTCTTATTGTACCTTCCTTATTCAGCTCTGCAAGCCATAATATTTTCTCCCGCAATAATTTAAAAAAGTCACACGATAAAGACTCACATATATTGTATATAAAAGTGGTTTGTTTCATCATGAATTTGTTCCAACGAGACAAGCGTTTGCGCGAAAATATCCGTCGTTAGCGACCGGAATTGTAGGCCAAAAACTCATGGATTTTCCATGACGATAATGCACCAACGCACCGAGCTGTAGTTGTGAACAATTTTAAGGCCAAAAACTTTTTCAATACCATCGATCAACCATCGTATTCACGCAATTTAGCCCCAGGCGATCCGTTATCGGTCTCGGGTTCAGCGCGGTCCGGATTGTCACTGATTTCGGTCACTGGTCTGTTGGATATACCGGTTAACCTCGGTATTATTGGTTGGTTTAGATGGAGGTGGGTAATACTGGGTTCGTCGTTTAAAAAAAATCTGACAGTTCGGTCGTAAGTATGCTATAGTGGCCCTATCCGGTTCCTGCAATTGATCGTTTAAATGTACCGGTGCATTTGTATACCAAGTTTGGTGGAAACGTCTCGAAAACTGATGGAAATGGATAATTCAAGGCGATTCGTCAATCTAAGCCGATCGGTGTAAATTTTGATGGGTCTGTCTCTTCTCCTTATGGTACTTTGGTCTTTGTTCGACATTTATGACCCTCTCCGTTTCCATTCCAATCTTACTGCGTGATCATTTTACAATTGTAGCAGTTGAATAAGCTAGAAAATTTTCCTCTTCATTTAGTCCTTTGATTTCAGAATTTAATTCATATCTAACATGTTGACAAATTTGTTGTCTTTGATCATAGCAGGACAAAAAGACTGCAGTGCGGTTGTAGGTCTATTGACAGGCATTCAAAGCTGCGACACAAGTAGGAAGCGTAGGATGGCAGACAGAAATGAGGCGTTGGCTCCGGCTTTATCTAGAACTCATATTAGAGGACAGGAGGAAGTTGCAAAACTGGACATTAAGGCGCTCTTAAACTTCATGTAACGTTGTAACAAAATATCCTTCAAAGGCGTGTTGCTAGCTGAAGGTTAAATTAAAATTCCTTCTCAGCCATTACAAAGGACCAACAGGTCTATGTAAGTCTGATCTAATCTAATATATTGGTTATATTAAAAGTAAAATGGACATCATTCATATTTACTCATTTACTTGATGATCTTCCAATATTTCTCTGTGCACATAGAATTGTTTCCTGGTTCTTATGAAAGAAACAATGTGAGAGTTTCTTCCCAGAGATTCGACTGTAGGCACATTTTTCGCCTAAGGAACCTGCCGGCTTTACTTGTTTTGCCATTAAAGCTGTCCAAATGGAATAGGACTGCACTAGAACATATCAAAGTAGACCAAACATTGCTTTGATTTAAGAACTTGGAAGGATTGCAAAGTTTCAACTAGATCTATGTCCCATTTGTCAGGGCTTCTGACAGTAACCACGGTTGCCGCTTTGCCCAAAATGTACTAATTTGACAGCGTTTGAAGCGCTCATTTAGTCACATAAACAATCAAAGTAAAATAAGGCAAGGATAGTCAGCACAGCCAGTTACCAGTAGGACAGGTCCTTAAAGCTAAAAATCCAATACTTGAGTCTCCAGCGCTGTGCGCACTGTGAGCGTATAAGACTCTGTGATAAGTACTGCAGAACCTCATTTCAAGCACGCTAAGTGCTGTTGTGAGATATAAGTGTTGTCACTTACTATTTACTATCAGAGTTAGGCATTCGAATCCCTAAAAAATATTAAAAAAAATTAAAAGTACTCTTATGCCAAGGCATGAATAAGAAATTTAGAAAGATCATAATACCATACCTGGTTTAGTCATTTCATGCCGTCTAAAGAATGGTGCGATAAAATAACAAATGGGGCACCTAACTATCCGGCCTTAGGGCAGTAGTCGGCTTTAGAGGTTTCAAAAAATGCATTTTTTTTGCTTAAACTATTCAAGAAAATGCCTTCAATTGGGCAATTCGATATATTTTATAAGCCCGAGCGCAGAGCAGGTTGGAATGCTCGGGCAGAACTTAGAAGCGCGTTTTCTCGAGTTTTCATTTTTACAAATCTTAGAAAAAAGTGCCGGTGATTGCAAAAAGAATCGAAAAAAATCAAAATGATCTAGCTTTAGAATTAATTTATCTTCTAATTGAACTATAAAAGTATTTTTTGTAACTTGAAGTGATTTTTTTTCAAAGTTCGAAGAAACTTTCAATTTTAACTTCTTCTGTATTGGTGTAGTTCATATAGAAGAGACATGGTTGGTTACAAAGCGCCAATTATATATACCTACCATATATAGAAGATATCGACATTATTGGCCTCAACAACCGCGCCGTGAGTTCTGCTTTCTCCAGACTTGATAAAGAAGCGAAACGAATGGGTCTGGTAGTGAATGAGGGCAAGACGAAATATCTCCTGTCATCAAACAAACAGTCATCGCATTCGCGACTCGGCTCCCACGTCACTGTTGACAGTCATAACTTCGAGGTCGTAGATAATTTCGTCTATCTAGGAACCAGCATTAATACCAACAACAATGTCAGCCTTGAAATCCAACGCAGAATCACTCTTGCCAACAGGTGCTACTTTGGGCTGAGTAGGCAATTGAAAAGTAAAGTCCTCTCTCGACGAACGAAAACCAAGCTCTACAAGTCGCTCATTATACCGGTCCTACTATATGGCGCAGAAGCGTGGACGTTATCAATATCTGATGAGTCGGCTCTAGTAGTCTTCGAGAGGAAAGTTCTGCGAACGATTTATGGTCCTTTGCGCATTGGCAACGGCGAATACCGCAGACGATGGAACGATGAGCTGTACGAGCTATACGACGATATTGACATAGTTCAGCGAATGAAGAGACAGCGGCTACGCTGGCTAGGCCATGTCGTCCGAATGGATGAAAACACTCCAGCTTTGAAAGTATTTGATGCAGTACCCGGTGGTGGAAGCAGAGGAAGAGGAAGACCTCCACTCCGTTGGAAAGATCAAGTGGAGAGTGACCTGGGTGCACTTGGCATTTCCAACTGGCGCCAAACAGCGAAAAGAAGAGACGAATGGCGCGCTGTAATTGATTCGGCTATAATCGCGTAAGCGGAGCCAACGCCAATAAAGAAGAAGAAGAAGATATAGAAGAGACACTCATAAAATTTAAAAAAGAAATTGGTTCGATTGTTTCAAATGCATTCCCCAACCTTCATTCATCACCGGGACCGTTTCACGAGCTTAGACTGCAGCCGCTTCAGAAAACTTATAACAACATTGTGAGATTCCAATATTTTTTTATACTAAAAATTGTGTTTTGAAGCTTAAATTTAGTACATCATTGTCTGTAAATTTTGTTTACCGCAATAAGTTCTTTCCCTTTCAAAAAAATTGCTGAAAAAACGCTTTTTTCGGGTTCTAAAGGAGACTACTGCCTTAAAGCCTGTTTAGTTTCTTGATGGCAAAACGTGATATCTTTTCATGAGTTTGTTAAAAAAAGATGAAATTCTGAACTATCAAATATCTAAGCAAAGGACCGAGCTGAAAGGTTAACCCAATAGTGATTGATTTTATCTATTTTTTTTTTGCCCAGACAAGACCGAATACTCATTCATTGATAAACAAAGAAGTTTTTTTTGTTGCTAATTAAGTTTTTAACTTTTTTAAGCTCTTACTTAATCTTTGTTCTCTTTATTTTAAAACTAATTTACATTTGCACTGTTTGCGAGAGAGTGAGTGAGTAAGAAAGAACAACAAAACACTCACGATCAACAAATAAAATAGCCGGCAAAGCAATCGCCCAAGTCAGTTGCCGGCAAACTTCTGATCGGCTCATACCGGACTGTGTGTGTATGTGTATGTAGTAAAGGTTGATAAGTCGCGCTGTACTGAGTGCAGAAAAGAAATTTTAAACAAGTGTTCAAGTGCACGCAACAACAATAAAAATAAACAAACAAACAAAAATAACAAATAAATTGTAGAATACACGCTTCATACACAAATAGCTCGTGCTCAACTAATAAATCCATATTTATATTCGTGCGTCCGTATGTAAATGAGCAATTGTCAATTATAAACTGCGAATGCGAATTATGGAGCAGAAAAGTGTTGTAAACTTTACAAACTGGCGCGTTGGTCTAATTGCTACGCTGTTCTGCACTGTTTGGCTGAGCTCATGGTGTGGGCGTGTGGATGCGGAGTCAGTTTATGTGCAGGACTTGAAGGGCCTATCATGGACGCTAACGAATGGCACTTATAGTGAGTATATATGTATGTACATACATACATACAATTTTTTTTGACTTTGTGTACTAAAGTAATCTGGCAATTGTTGCCTTTGGGAGGTGCGGTTTGTGTGTGTGTATGTGTGTTTTTCTTATTATTTTTTTTTCAAAATACCGTCAGCGATTTAATTAGACGCGTTGTTGAATACCGTCATTTATTTTGTATACAAAACATATATATATACCTACTAGATTGTAGGTAGATATATAGATAAGATAGATTTTTAAAAATTTTATGTTTATTACCGTTAATAATAGACGATCAACTGTGCGCTTAAGCATGGAATTCGGCGTTGATCATTAGGGTATGATCTATCAAAAAAATATACATACATATATACGAAGCTTACAATTTATATTATCAAAAAACAATGTGTGTTGGTCGTAAAAACGTTCATAAAGTTTATGATATCGTAATTGTAAATGAGTAAAATATTTTACGATAAACACTGTTTCTATTTTGTAATCTCAACGACATAATAAAAAAACCGTTGGTACAGGTCATCCCTGGATTCTTCACATATGTAGACTCATTTTGTTACTTATTACTCGGCTTTCCGCGAGAGCTACTCGGTTGTGAACAGCTTAAAATACCTGGGTTTCTCTGTAATCGTTCTAAGGTGCCTTAACTCCATTTCTTTACGATATCACTGGTAGTACAACGAAGCGGTAAGGTTTACTCGTATGCTGTGCTTGGCTGGAGAGTTTTCTGTTGGTTATGAGGGTCTCCTCTCACCTTTCTAGCTGTAGAAATCGAAGTGAAATTGTCCAAAAAAACGATGTGGGTTTGAACGGTAATAAAAGTAGTGTTCTGCAGACTGCAATATACCAGCTGGCATGCTAATTGATTACGCTGGTCAACACAAGTCTGGTTCCCTTTAATTTTTTTTTCAATTATTAGGTGTTACTATGACTCTGACTATAAAAAATTGCAGGATTTTGTACCTGTTCTTTACCGGTATAGACACCAATTACGCGATTATAATTGGGCTAACAACACCGGTTTGGTTTGACGCCGATCCGATATACCACTCACAATCAGGTCTTCTTCACCTGATTTTCCCAACGGAGTGGATGGCTTCCTCTTCCCCTGCTTCCACCGGCGGGTACTACATCGAATATTTTCGAAGCTGGAATGTTCCATATCTCTGGCACCAAAACCAAGCCAGCACAGCCGCTGTCTCTTGATTCGGGTACTATATTCGCCGTTGCCAATGCTCCAAGGACTATAAATCTACCGCAAAATCTTCTCTCGAAAACTTCTAACCCCGACACGTACCATATAGCAGGACGTGGATCATGGCGTACTTGTAGAGTATGGTCTGTGTTGGTCTAGGGAGAACTTCTGTGTTAAATTCCCTACTCGGTGCGAGGTAGCTGAGAGTGATTCTGCGTTGGACTTCAAAGGCTCACATTGTTTTTGGTTTTAAGTCTGGTTTGTAGATAGAAGAAATTATCTACAACTTCAATGTTATGACTGTCAGTAGTGGCATGGAAGCCGAGTCGGGAATACGATAATTGTTTGTTTGGCGCCAGGGGATATTTCCTCTTTTCCTCGTTCCTTATCAGAGTCAACAGTGCGGTTGTGCATGCTTGCTTAATTTAATAAACATACATATGTAATTGTAAAAATAAATTTATTTCACATTTGGCTCATTTCAAGCATAACGAAGCAAGAAATACCTAATTGGCGTTTTAAAACTGCTGAATTTTCGGCCGAGCTCCACCTGCTACTAGTGGTTTGTATCTTGAAGTTCTTTCAACACATGGAAGAATCTATTATTTATTCGCCTTACAAGAAATTCCTTTTCTTTAATTTGAATTTTGTTCAGGTTAGAGTACAAACCCGAGAGCTTCTAGTAACCACTCCAGTACCGCGACCCCTGAGAGAAAAATTAAAGAAAAGAAAAATCGTGCTTAACCGCATTATGTTGAATACTTCGTTGAACAGTAATTTTTTTTTTTAATGAAAATTGGTACATCAACTGGTGCTACTGGCTATATATTTTTCAGCTAAAATTTGTCACCAAGTAAGCAGTTGCTAAGAACAGCTGTTAGCAAGTAAACAAGATAAATAACAAAATGTAAATATATTTCCAAATCGGAAACCTGTGAAAATAAAATTAATTTTTCGTCACAATTAATGAAGAAATGTCAAAGCTAAATGATATTCAATTTGTTGGTTCCAATGAAGTGATCGCCCTTTTCTTTTATTACACGCAGTGGGCACAACTGATGCTTTCCGTCCCTCTGGACAATGTTGCCTAAAAATTATATCTTAATTTTTGTACTGTGTCCAGATCATCGTATATTTTATATACCCGTTCGTCACAGTATCTTCGTCACGACCGTCTATCCGTCTGGTCTGCTATCTATCTGTTTGTAAATAAACTAGTCCCTCAGTTTTTGAGATATTTAACTAAACCTTGCTTACAGATATATTTCTAGTTCAAAACGATAATTTGTTGGGACCGGCCAGATATTACTCCCGATTGGAGATTTTGGGTTGTAAATCTGTCAAACAAGCACTTAAGGGCGTGAAATTTAGTATTCTTATTTAAGTATTGGCACCGAAAATCATCGAAATTGGAGAACTATAACATATATTTCCCATACAACCGATTTGTCCGGATTTGGAAAAAATTTGTTTGGCTGCGATAGGATATATTGGGAAAATATCCAGCTTCCCGTAGATCGTAATAAATTTATTCACAGCCGCACATTCTGCTAAAATAATCTTATCATCCGCAATAATAAATATAATATTTTCCAGCTCATTGGTAGTTGATATATTGTATTTACGGGCAAGATCCGCATATTTTGGATAAAACTTTTCCATTCGGTCTTTTATAGCGGCCTTCTTATGAAATTTGGGCAATTTAAAGCTTAGTTTCCAATATTACTAGTGTGTCCGAATTAAATTGCAGCAGCAAGGCGGCTAGCTGACATCGCCATTTTCGAACACAGTAGTCGCCGGACCACGAGCCGTCTTTCGCATTGGTTTTTCCATGTTTCAGAGCCAAAAGGCGACATGTTCATTAACGTACCCGCCGAATTGGAAATCATCTTCATAAGGAAAAAAAATTCGGTAAAGGCTAGAATTACCTTATGACCTAAACGGTGTTAGATCATCGAAAGATGATACAAATTTTGGGTAAACTCCGGTGCGTCACTCTTGCCAACAGGTTCTACTTTGGACTGAGTAGGCAATTAAAAAGTAAGGTCCTCTCTCGACGAACGAAAACGAAACTTTACAAGTCACTCATTATCACCTTTCTTCTATATGGCGCAGACGATAGAATGATGACCTGTACGAACTATACGATGATATTGACGTAGTTCAGTGAATGAAGGGACAGCGGCTACGCTGGCTAGGTCTTGTCGTCCGAATGGACGAAAGAACTCCAGCTTTGAAAGTATTCGATGCAGTACCCGCTGGTGGAAGCAGAGAAAGATAAAAACCTCCACTCCGTTGGAAGGATCAGGTGGAGAGCGACCTGGTTTAACTTGGTATTTTCAACTGCCTTCAGCGAACAGTGAAATGAAGAAATGAATGGCGTACTAAAACTGATTTGGTTATAATCGCGTTAGCGGTGCCAACGCCAATAAAGAAGAAACTCCGGCGCTGTAGTGAGAGACGTCATTCACCTAGAAACCGTAAACATCTTCATAAACTCTCATCCTGTGATTGGCATTTTCGAAATCGCCAAGCGCCACCTATTGCAGACCAAGTGTTCGAGTTGCCTCAAGAGACTCTAATAGTACTGGCACAATTATGATCTGGATATTTTAGACGACTTAATCGCTACTTATTTAGACTTCTTTCCGACATACCCAATGTATGTTCTGCTGCAATGAGACTCCACACGACACTAACCACAACTTTGTATGTCCCCTGAAACTAACTCATCTAATTTACCTTTCCTTCTTGTCCGAACTCGCCGTAACAGCCCGTTTCCTGGACACCCATTAGATGATCTCGATGGATTAGACTTGTCTAGTCTGCTTCTAAGTGGGGATTGCGAACCGATGGTGATGGCTGTTCGGGCACACTTTGAGCTACAGAGCTCTGAACGATCTCGACGGGCACGTACGCAAGTTTTTTTTTTTTTTTGTAAAAGTTGATTCACAAATTGTTTGGGAGGCGAGTTGTTTCGGTTTGTTCGAAATGTCGTGCGTAATATTGGAAATAAGTTTTTAATATTTCTCAATCTTATTCCAGCGTAAGCCACAAACCTTATATTTAATATACTCGATACATACATTGAAAATGATCATAAATTAATTTATTGAAAGCAGCTTGCTTATAGAAGAAAAATAGAAAGTTTATCTACAATTTCCTTCATAATTTTTAAACGAATTACTAATGTTATAACTGTAACCTTTAGCCAACACAAAAGTGAAAATACCTTCTGGAGTATACAGTGCCATAGCAGGGGAAGATGTGCTCAAATCTTACAACGATGTGGATATGCGTTATATTTCATACGACAACTGGACATATTCCTTAGAGTTTGCTGGTGCGTATGAGCAACATACATATGTATTGTACATTAATTACAATTTGTTGTTGTTATTCATTAACCTTAACTTTACTTTGGTTATTTATTTATTCAGAGGAAATTAAAGACTCTCGTCTAGTCAACCTGACATTTCATGGCATTGACACGATTTCGGAAATTTACCTCAATGGCCATTTACTCGGTCACACCGACAATATGTTTGTGCGTTACACCTACGAAGTGGGCCACATTTTGCAGGATGTGAATCGATTGGTGGTGCGTTTGATATCGCCCGTGCATGTGGCGCGTATGCGAGCTGATGAGTTGACGGCGCGTAATATGTCTGTGCCACCCGCGTGCCCGCCCATCAGCTATCGCGGTGAATGTCACGTGAATATGCTGCGTAAAATGCAGTCGAGCTTTTCGTGGGATTGGGGTTTGGCGGCACCGTCAATGGGCATTTGGTAAGTAACATGTACTCGTATGTATGTATGTATGTATGTATATATATGAATTCTATTTGAGTTATCAATTATATCTTTACTAATTATAAAATACGTGTATATGGTATATGTGTGTCTCCACAGGAAACCCGTAACGTTGGAGTTCTATGAGGTGGCCTTGATTCGTGATGTGGATGTAACAATTAGTCGCAATGAGACACATTGGAATATGCATACGCGTGTCTTTATTGATTCCGGCGGCAAGAAAGATTTCTATGCTGAACTTAAATTTTATGCGATGTAAGAATCTTTGAGGTTTACTTCTTGCTTCTTTTGTTGAAATTATAATGTTTTCTACATATTTAAAATTTTCTTCTTATATGCTTTAGTGAACTCATGGAGGAACCCGTGGTCATAAGCACATATGCCAAGAGGAAGCTTTCATGGCACAATCCAGTTATTACTTTCGATCAAGCATTTCCCATTGTAAGTATGAGTGCATTTATGGTAGATCTGCGATCACCTTTTAGACACTCTGTGTGAATTCCAATCGTACAACGATCGGTCATAAGCTGGGAAATGTGTGAAGATGGGATTTTACAAATAAGCCTTCATTCAATTATAAAATTAAGTTTTTCCTATCGCACACACTTATATATACATCACGACTACATCGGGTCTACAGATTTATGGTGAGGATTGTGTGGATCACCGCTGTCAAACTACGATATTATTTAAGGATATCACTTGACAAAGAAGTAGTTAGTTTACTATATGGTAAATGCCGTTTCAGAAAGTTACTTCGCTCAAGAACTCAAAACCTTTTAGTGATCCACTGTGACACGACATTATACATAAATTCTTTAAAAACCATACACGGAGAAACAATTAGCAACTTCAGAAAATCGATTCCCTAGAATACCACCTTAAGAGCCTAAGCCCCTTTATTGCAGCGTGAAGAGCTGAAATTGCCACATATTCTTATTGGCGTAAGGGCCGCTGATGTGTTTATAGCCGAATCAACAATATCGCACAATTCATCCCTTTCTTTCACTGTTTGGCGCCAGTTGGAAATACCAAGTGAAACCAGTTTGCTCTCCACCTGATCCTTCCAATGGAGTGGAGGTCTTCCTCTTCCTTTGCTTCCACCAGCGAGAACTGCATCGAATACTTTAAAAGCTGGAGGGCCATTCGGACGACACTACCTAGTCACTGTCTCTACACTCGCTGAACTATATCAATGCCAACGTATAACGCGTACAGCTCATCGTTTCCATCGTCTCGAAGACGCCGACTCATCAGATGTCGAGATCGTCCGCGGTTCTGCACCATATAGTAGAAAGGTGATGATCAGAGACTTGTAGTTTGGTTTTGTTCGACGAGGACTTTACTTTTCAATTGCCTACTCAGTGCAAATTGGCATCTGTTAGCAAGAAAGATTGTCGCTGGATTTCATGGTTGACATTATTATTGGAGTTAATGCTGGTCCCTAAATAGACGAAATTATCTAGAACCTCGAAGTTAACAATTGCCAACATTGACCTGGGAGCCAAGTCTGATGACTCTTTACTTGATGATATTTCGTATTGTCCTCGTTCACTACCAGATCCTTTCGCTTCGCTTCTTTATCAAGGTCTGGAAAATACAGCGCTGTTGTTAAGGCCGAATTTCCGTTCTCGGCAACACAGGTCTGGAGTTTGTAACTGGTTTATTTCCTAGCAATTCAGGCTTGATACCGTCATACCCGATGTACTTTCTAGAAGCGAAGAGTTGCTTCATCTTGTGCTTCACTTCCTTTGATTCGATTCTACTCTTAGAGAACACAGGTGCATGAGAAGTCGATTATCCTTCTGAATGGATCCTCGAATGTTTTTGTCTTGTCTTTTAAGTAGATTAATGAATATTCCGTACTCAAATCTTATCCTACAAATGAGCATTTGTCATGCTCTGGTGAAATCGACCAGACCAGTCTGGTAGAGCTTCTCCTCTATTTTATGAAGTTTTACTTTCATACCAAAATAAACAAACTGCCATTCGTTGATAAGCCAGAACTGAATGCAACATAATTTTTGATTACGGTCCTGATAGGACGCAAACAAATTACGCCTCCACTCTCGGCACGTGCTTTTTCTCACATTTTTTTCAATTTGACAGGATAGTGTCACCCTTTGGTGGCCAAATGGTTATGGTGATCAAAAACTATATCCACTACATTTCTCATTAAAAACTTGGCTCAACCGAGCTGGATTGAGCTTGCGGGCACGCACTACATCTACCAAGAATATACGAGTTGGCTTCCGCACCATTGAGTTGATAGAAGATGCGGCGAGAGAAGGTAAAGCAAATTTTTTAATCAATGCAATACACAGACCAAACCTAATTATGTCAAAATCAGGCACTGGAAACTACTTTTTGTTCAAAGTGAATGGCGTGGAGATCTTCATGAAAGGCACCAATTACATACCCATGCATGTACTGCCAGAGTATAGTTATGATGAGGAAAAAAGTATGTAAATTGTTAGTTTTTTTTTATTTATACTGACATTTTTTAACCTCTCTTTATTCTCCTTCAATCGCTATTTCCCTCTCTTCAGTACGCAATCTAATGGGGGCCGTGAAGGATGCTCACATGAATATGATTCGGGTTTGGGGCGGTGGTATCTACGAGAGTAACGAATTCTATGATAAAGCGGATAAACTTGGTATACTCATCTGGCAGGATATGATGTTCGCATGCGCTATGTATCCCACGGGTGATGAGTTCTTGACTTCGGTGCGTACCGAGGTCATACAGAATGCCAAACGTATTGCTTATCATCCGAGTATAGCGATATTTGCGACGAATAATGAAAACGAAGCGGCATTGGTGGATAATTGGTATGGCACAGCCGGTGATCGGGCTCGTTTCGAGGCCGAGTATCGTGAATTATATGTTGGCACCGTTTTTCATGAATTAAAGATCATACAGGATAACTTTAGACCGAAACCATTGATCTCATCACCATCTAATGGAAAGGCCAGTGAAAAGGATAATTATATTTCAAATAATCCACAAAATGAGAATTATGGCGATAGTAAGTTGAAGTTAGGAAATATACGATTATACATAATGTAGTAAATAAATATTTGTTAATCAAATTTTTCTCACAGTACATTTCTACACTAATTACGAGGATGCTTGGGATCCAAATATTTATCGCCGCCCACGTTTTGCTTCCGAGTATGGTTTCCAGAGTTTGCCGAAGCTAACCACTTGGCAGTTAAGTATGGCGCCGACAGATCAACTGCTTAATTTAATACATCACCGTCAGCACCATCCTTCCAATATGACAATGATAATTGCTTTGATACGACGTCATCTACCACTGCCGCTGCCAGAGGATGACAGTTATGTAGAGGCTTTGATTTACTTTAGTCAAATCTCACAGGCCATGGTTACGAAAACCGAAACGGAACTGTATCGTAGTTTGCGTGACACTGAGCATCATACAATGGGCGCTCTCTATTGGCAGCTCAACGATGTGTGGGTCGCACCCTCTTGGTCCAGCATTGATTTCTATGGCAACTACAAAGTAAGTGTCGGCATGCTTAGCCTTAATACTCCAGAGGTATGAAATATTTTTAATGTGTCGTATTTATTTCACGCAGCTGCTACATTACTGGGCTAAATATTTTATGGCGCCCATACATATAGTTGCGTTGTACGACTCCGATCAGGATGCGTTGAATGTGTCCTTGATTTGTGACAAGCTGGAAGTTGACTATAGAGGACTTGAGGTCTCCATGAATATTTACAAATGGTCTGCTTTATTTCCGAAAAAGCAAACTGTTTGGCCGGTCATTTTGGTAACATACAGAAATCTTACCTCATGTCATTCATGCTTATTTTGTACATTTCTCTCTCGCTCTCTCTCTCTCTCTCTCTCTCTCTCCCTTTTCGAACACAGAAACCCAATGGCGTACAATATGACAAGATAATACCGATTTCAAGCATTTTTCAAGGAGGTTTCACCAAAACCAACTCCTTCGTGGAGTTCCTCTTGCGAGATAACACGACGCCACTCGCACGCAATTTTTACTTTCCCAGCGCGATTAAGGATGCAGAGGGGGTAGAAGATCCTAAAGTGACGGTGAGTCCATAAGCTATGTCTGCGGCAATAAGTTCTAAAAATATCCTTTTTTCTATTCGTTCACAGTTAAGCGTTTTCTATTCATATTGCTATAAAGTGAATAATCAATTTGCAAATATTATCAGTTTGAATATAGTCATTTCGAGACCGGCTATTTTCCTTTACCTCGAGTTGTTCAACATTGATATTACACGGTATAAATTGTCGCATAACGGTTTTCTGATGTTGGCGCCAACCAAGATGGTACATTTGGAATTCATTAGTGAGGAGTGTAAGGATGTGAAGGCAGGAAATTTTAAAGTGACAACCGTCAATCAATATATGATATAATGTGTGTGCTCTCTGAAATTTGTTTATCCTCTAAGAATACTTGTTCAATGCCAAAGAATTTGTTGATAACAAAGAAACTCGAAAATAATAACTCCATAAAATTAGATATTTAATTTTCCAACGAGTAGTTAGCATTGCTCTCCACCGTGCGGAGGGTCATGGGTTAGAATTCTAAATTTAAAAAAAAATTTGATGATTGCCTGAAATGTCAGCCACCCACTCCGTCAGTATTACTGACATAAAAAACAGCTTCGGATAGAAATCTATCAGCTCTTCGGAGGCGGCTTAGATTAAATCGTAGATCCCTCTATTTGGTGGAAAAACAACCAGATGCATACCAAAAATTGGGGAAAGAGCTAGCCCGAATATCGCATGTTCAGGTTTTTGTACGACACTACTATAATTTAGAGAGCAATACATATAATTTGCAGAGTTGTTGGATACTGCGTGAGGTAGTGCGGCATATATCTTGGTACTTTATTTCTAATTCTTCTTTTTATTTTGGAAATGAGCACTCCATCTTTAGTATCTTTAGTATCAAGGGTCATACCTAAGTATTCATCCGTGTTGTGGCAATTGATTTGCCCACCGTTTATGAATAGTGGCATATACTTCATACAAACTATTATACCTATGTGAAGTCTACCTATGTAGGTACCAATGTGGAAATCTGATGTCCAGGTGTATGGAGGGAACACTTCTATAGTCTGCTGATGGCGAACCCGTAACCCCAATTGATGATGATGAAAAAGACGTTCCGATTACGACAAGGTTCGAATAGCAAATGCATGTATCAGTTCCTTTGCAGAGTATGGTCAGACGAAACCATGCTCGACGATTGAAACCAAAGAGTGTTCTGCCCAATCCATAAAAATAGGTACTCCGCGGTCTGGGCCAATTACCGTGAGATTGGGCTTTTAATTTCCGCATATAAGGTACTATTGAGCGTTTTGTGTAAAGGATTAAAGCCCACCGTCAACAAGCTCATTGGACATTTTCAATATGGCTTTAGAACTGATAGTTCTCGGAAAAGACCCCTTAGAAAAGAATCGGTACACATCACCTGTTCATCGATTTTAAAGCTGCCTTCGACAGCACGGTAAGTACTTGCCTCTACGCCGCTATGCCTGAATTTGGAAAACTTATACTCCTGTGTAAACTGACGCTGGACAACACCAGAAGCGCAGTCGGAATTGGCAAGGACCTCTCCGAGACGTTCGGTAGCAAACGAGGTTTCCGAAAGAGCGACTATTTAACGCGTTATTTCTTCAATTATAAGAGTTGTAGAGTCAATTAGACAAGGTACAATCTTTTATAAGTACAACTGCTGGCGTATGTCGACAACATTGATACCACCGACTTTAACCACTACTCCGTGAGTTCTACTTTCTCCAGACTGGATAATGAAGCGTAGCGAATGGGTCTCATAGTGAACGAGAACAATACGTAATATCTCCTGTCCTCAAATAAGCAGTCGGCATATTTACGCCCTGGCTGCCAATATTGATAGACATAACAGCGAGGTAGTAGAGACTTAACACCAATAATAATGTCTACCTTGAAATCCAACGTAAAATCACCCTTGACAACAGCTACTTCAGACCGAGTATGCAATTGAAAAGTAAATTCCCTTTTCAACGAACCATCATCATTCTGATCCTGCTATACGATATAGAAGTGATATCTGATGAGTCGACCTTGGAATTTTTGAGAAAAAGTTTTGCGAATGATTTATGGTTCTTTGCGCATTGGCTACGGCGAGTACCGATGGAACGAAAAGCTGTAAGAGTTATACGATCATATTGATATAGTTCAGCGAATGAAGAGACAACCGGCTACCATGGATAGATTATGTCGTCCGAATGAATAAAAGCATTCCAGCTTTGAAATTATTCATTGTAGTACCCGCTTGTGGAAGCAGCGGAAAATGAAGATGTCCCCTCTGTTGAAAGGAACAGGTGAATGGCGTCCTCGTTTCACTTGCTATTTCCAACTGACACCAAACAACGAAGAAGAGGAACAAATGGCGTACTATTGTTGATTCGGAAATAATCGCCTAAGCGGTGCCCACGCTATTAAAGAAACAGAAGAAGATTATCTTACGAGAGTAATACTGATAATTCACTTTGGAAGTGAACAAAAAAATTCGCAGCGTGGGCACTAATTGTTTCATTATATTTTGTGGGGAATTTCAGCAGAGTGACTTCAAATCTTGGTACTTAAAGCATTTTCGGGTGTCATTATCAATATTTTTCATATTTTTTCATATTTTTCATTGGAATAGCTTTTCATACGGTAAGTTTCCAACGTTACGCGCAGCCGCCGGAGAATTCACCTTCTCACTTTAGCTCGCCTCCAAACCAATGTTTGTTGGCTAGCCAGAGGACACAATAATTGTTTGTGACTACCTGCAGGATGACAAGTTAATTGAACCTTATTTCTGCATGATGTTGAGTATCGGATAGAATTTTCTTCAAGTATTTTTGTTATTATCATCTATGTTTCCGAATCTCATATGTCTACATGACACTCACGGTCATCCGCATTTGGTAGTTACTCTTCGAGTACCTTTCAAGTTACTTCCATGATTCGTTTAAAATTCAACTAAAACAACAATTCTATGAAGTAAATTCTTTCTCGAATTTATTTAATAAATCAAATACTTAACATTAATTAGAATACCTAAAATTAAATATATAAAACTAGCAAATTGTGCTGAAATGTTAACCTACAGCAAGAAAAGTAAATTTGAACTCTTCCTTTCAAAGAGAAAGAATTAATATTTGAATGATGAAAATACACATGTGCTTTCGGGAGTCGCTCTTAAACTAAGTTTAATTATATATTAATATAATGAAAGAAAAGTTAAATTAAATAAAATATATTTTTATTGATTAAAATACGTACGAGTATGTATGTATTTAGCATTAAATAATAATATATAGATAAATAAATTACAAAAAGTTCGTTGCGAAATCATTTTCATAAGCAGCAGCTCTCTTACAAAATGTGTAGTACTCGTAACGATATTCAAAACTTGTGCTTTTCAAAGGTTCGATTTTCGTTTGTAACTGGAATAATGAGAAATTTGTCTGAAATTTTTGGCAGTTCGTGTGTAAATATGTACACTTCCTTTGTATATATTCTGTCCTTGTCACGGGCGTATTCATCTATCAAAGTGCTGTATCTGCACCTTGGGCGGCGTATAACCCTCGGGATATGGTACGAGCTTGTTGTTCAGCACACGTGCATTACGCCATGTTCGTACTTTGTCCTCGGGCGCATCAGGCACACGCACACCCTCAATTACCGTCACCGCCGGACCGTCAACTATGGCCGAGGATGGAGATGAAGCCGCAGCGTATTGGTTTTGCGGTGTGTCCCTCAGTTTTGGCACTTTTGGCGGTTTAGATGCTGCCGTGTTGTATTTATTATTGTTAACGTATGTATTCGTATTGTAACTGTTGTAACCGTTTGCACTATTGTTGTTTGTATATTTGCTATAGCCAACATTGCTGTTAGCATAGGCATTATTGTTACTATTCGCTGGCATAACGGCAGTGGATGAAGTCAAAACGACCGCGGCAGGTATGTGGGTGATCTTCTTCTTGTTCGCCGCCAAATAGTCATCCTTCGTAATGATATTTTTGGGAAGTGTGGAGCGTCGTCCAGTGCCTGCTGCATTACCAGCCGCGCTTGTATAATATTCGGCTACCGTGCGTAATGCCGCATTGAAAATGGGACGAAAGCTGAAACCGTTACCGAGCGGATATGTATCGGGCGTGTTGTATTGGACGGGTGCTTGGCGTAGATTACGTGTGCGTGTGTGGGTATTTTGAGTCTCGAATGGCTGCCACGAGCGATCGATGGGTTGAGTGTGGTAGCCATCCAACTCGGCGGGAAATGAAAAGCTCTTGTTTTTGGAATTTGTATTGGCAGCATAGCTGATGGGCAGCTTGTGTTGGTTTTGCAACTCATCTTGTGCAAAACGGAAGCCACGCGCATATTGTGCTCTGCCACCAGACGCAGTTTGAGTTGTGCTTTCCGCTGCTTGCTGTCGCAATGCATTTTGTATTTTTAAAACCTGACGCGCCTCAGCGTCGGCTTTACGTTGCTGGTAGTCTCTACCCTGTAGCGCTAGTTCAGCTTGTTTCAACAATGCTGGTGTATGTTGGAAATTGAAGAATGCAGGCTTTGGATTTTCTGGTCGTGGCGTTGTTGGGCGTACGTCGGCGGCACGTACAAAGAAACTATTTGTCGCATCATCAAGTCGACCGCGTCGTGAATCCTTACCAACCAAAAGTTCTACGTTATCACCTTTATTCGATTTCACATTGACCACGCGCACTTTCTCCGGATCCAAATTGCGTCCGAAACGTAACTCAGTACGTACAACGGCCGGTTTGTAAATCGTGGCTTTGCCGGTTACTTCCGCATGAGATTGTGTTTGTGCATTGCTTGCGGTGGGTGCGAGTAGTAAGCAAACTGCGAAGGCGACTAGTGAAGTTGCGTTGTTGCGTTTTCTTGTTTTTGTTGCTGCATTCAATGCCCGTGTTCGTGTAGTCGTCGACATTGCGGTAAGTTGATTGCTGCGCATGCGCTGGAAAATTGCGTGAGAGAGTAAACAATGTTAATAAATTAGCGTGAATTTTATTTAATTCGCTTGTTTTGCAATATCAAATCTGCAGAAATTTTGCTCGCATTAATGGTGTTTAATTGTGGGCAGTTCCGCTTGGAAATAACAAATCGTAATGCAACAAAAAATAATAAGAAAAAGGCGGTAATATGAGACTCACAATGTAAAGCAAGAAAGCTTTCCATGATTTTCAATGACAATGTTTATGTGTAGCAAAATCAACTCACCTCGTCATTCTAACCCCATCGGTACCAATTTTGATGAGTCTATGTACATATCTATAACCTGTGAGTCTATATAAAAGTTGATGTGAAAACTCGGTGTATATACATATGTATGTACATATATTCACCATATTGTTATCCTGTTCCAAAAGATTGCCCAAAGAAAACTTAATGACGGAATCTTAAAGATATCCTAATGTAGGAAATCATGAGAGCGACATAACATAGGTACATCCTTCTACTCCATTATTTCTTCCTTAGAATGTCAAGCTTTCATAGAAATTGTTTGAAACCTGAATGTGGATATGCAGTTTTATGAACTCGACCAGATGGGAAAGAAGCAAATACCAAACCTGGATTAAATTTATCAGATAAAATGAAGGGTTGAAAGGAGTACGCGTAAGACTAACCTTAGTACGAGTAAATATACCAGCCAGTACATATGTATGGTATAGGTATATATTCGGCCGAGAATACATTGTTAGTTTTATAGAATTAAAACATAAAAAATCCACAAACTCGTCTAAAGTGATCAAAATGAAAGTTGTATGAAATAGCTGACATCAAAAAAATATCAAAGAAATGGGATGGCTTACCGTAGAGGACTGCCCCAGATCACTTAACGCGATGGCTAAGCAGTTCCTTCTGAACCTTGTGTAGGTACCGGGACACAGTAAGAATCCGGGTAGTAAGATTGCGGACGAGCTTACAAGGAAGGGCAGTTCTCTTCCACTTTTGCCATCATGGAAGAGTTTGGGCATGCCGCTCTCCACTACATTTTTTACAGGGCATATTCTATTGCGCAGGCATGCAGAGAGTTTCGGGCGTACCATCTAACGATTGAAGTTGCAGAGAAGAAAAAGAACCTGAAACTTTAAGGCACTTTCGCTGAAGTCTCTAAAGGTGGCAACCAGATTTGGATCTCAGCGATTACTGGCTTTCGTAACTTTCAGAATTTTCAGCTGAATGTTTGATCTTATACATAAAAAAGAAAGAACGAAAATGATTATAATCAGCTGAATATCCTAAGAATAATTATACCTGTTTTTTACATTTTCGATAGCTTTCATTCAAACATATTTTTATGATGGTACCAATATATCCAGACACTGCTTTTTTTCAAAGTTTCTCTAATATGATATTACGAAAGACAGTTCTACAACCTTTAAAAAAAAATTATAATAAAAATAGTCTCCTATAAGATCTTGTATAAAATACCCATAACTTATTGTCTCCTACATCATCTATCACCGTATTTTTTTTAACATATTCTGACCTGGGAAGTCTCACCGATCGATAACGTGATCTATGTATATCTATCTATGCGCGCGTTCAGCGAACTGTGCGCTCAGTAAGCATGTTTAGTGAGCGTACGCTGAATGCAATGATTAGTTAGCGCTCAGTAAACAGGTTCAATGAGCGCTCACCATATTTATGAGCGTAAAGTTTTTATGCTACTTGCTGCTAATCGGTCAGTTGATGTACCTAAATCGGAAAAAATTAATCGTGAAAATTTAAAAGTATTTCTACTTCAATATGTTTGTGATGACAATTTGCCATATTTTTTAGTTTGTCAAATAGATTTGTTTTAGTCATCTGCACTATATAAACAGTTTTTCAAAAAAAGTAATACAAAGGATAAAAGAAAAAAAATTTATGAGGAAACTGTGCCACGGTATGTAGAGTAGCAATTTACGGAACATTTCAGAAAACGTTAATATGCATAAAATAAATTTAGTTAATAACTTCACAATCAGTTGCTAATTTGATCGTTTCGACATTTGAAGTAGCAGTACGTTATTCAAAATTAATCGCTCAGTAAAAGCGCTCACTGAACATGTTTACTGAGCGCTCAGATTGCTGAACGCACCCAATGCTTTCCTGCTCCTGAGAACAATTTCTATACGAAATCACCACTCTTATTACCGTCTCGCTATCACCAGAAGCTCGATTTGGCCTTGTGCCCCGGACTGCGTGGTTCTGCGGCATACACTCTCTATTAGTGTGGCCTTACAATAATATATATGTATGTATACTGAATACCTTCCCTTGATTATGGAGTTAAGTCTCGCCTTAACGTACGCAAGAAGTAACGTACGTGTAAATTAACAACGACGGGGAAAGTGCAGTCAAGAACAAAGAAGAAGTGCTGTCTTCAGTCATGCCGAAGTCTTTAAATTTTTTGAATATGAGAAAGTTTTCCGATTTCAATGACTTTCCGTGCCAATGCTTCTTAGTATTTACGAAAGACGGCTGATAATAAGACGATCTAAGGTAGTTAGAGAGGACACATTATCTCGTTATCTCGTTAATACTAATTGCGGGACTCAATAATAGTATAAATAATACAACCTTTTTTATTAAGTTCATTAACATTTCGTTCCTGGAACAGGCAACAACACTCTGTCAACGGAAATTGGAAATTCTCGAAATTTGGAGCACCGCGTTGTGATTAAATTCCCTGTAAAAAAGGAAGTACGCCGAGAGAAGTTTTTAAAGAGATGTCATCTGTTCTTCAGGACTTTGCTCCTTCATATATATATAATATACCATATAATTGGTGCTTTGTAACCGCTGAAGCGATTTTCGGCCGAGCTCCTTCTCCAATTTGTGGTTTTTTTGCGTCTTGATGTTTTTCCAACAAATGGAGGGACCTAAAGTTTATACTAAGCCGCCTCCGAACGGCTGATGGTTTTTTTTACAGCTCTGCTGTTTCAACAAGGAAGAGAAACCTGTGCAGATGACCTCCGCTCGGAGCGCCCAGTGACGGTCGTGACCCAAGAAAATGTTTAAAAAGTCAAACAATTAGTACTGTTTGATCGAAGAATTAAATTGTGGCAGATAGCAGAAGGATTAGATTAGATTAGATTGGATTTACAGAAATTGACAATCCACCATACAGTGCGGACCTGGCTCTCAGTAATTTTTTCCTTACTTTTAAACTTCAAAAAGGAGTTACGAGGGCGAAAATTTTCAGTCGACAGTTTGAAGAGAAATCTAAAGAATATATTTTTCAGTGGTATAAAGGGGTTGTATTCTCGATGTGAAAATTGAGGTGAGACTATATAAGTACTTTAGGCGCCGAACTTATCAGCCGCCCCTCTTACCTGTATAGAATACTAAATTTCTCGCTCTCGGATCATCTTTTGAGTTCCAGAATGTTACAAAAATCTCTTTTCTGAACATGTTATTAGATGCTTTTTAGAAAAATCTCAAATCAGAAAAATTGCTCGTAGCACACGTTACACAATAGCTAGGCGAATTCGATGAATGAACTGTGTACCAAGTTTGGTTGAAATATCTCAACAGAGGGCCCAGTTTACGTACAAGCAGACAGACATAGGGCTAAATAAACTCGTCAATCTGACTTGATCGGTAAGTATTTTGATTTGTCTAACTCTTCTCCTTCTGGAATTCATGTGAATACTGCAGACCTAAGTTAATATAAATCATTCGATGTAAGGGAATAGTATAAAAAATGTGTCTTCGAACGTTCAAGACTCGTACCCTATCCTAGTCCGACCAACGTCCAAAACTATGAAATATTTATTTTTCTAAACACGGTCGCCCCAAGATAGAAAATGTCAAGCCCTCCGAGTGTATTTCTGATATAAAACTAAAAGCTCATAAAAGTCCATCGGCTGTTCGGAGATGGTTTTGAATAAACTATTATTTACATACATACTGAGTATGCACGAGGATGTACCATATATATGTGTGGTCAAATAATAGCGTTTACATACAAACATTTATAAAAACAATTTTAAATGAAGTTAATAGACACGAAACTGACTGATTAAACATTTGGCCAACTTAGAAGGCGGATACTTTGGGCGCTACTTTCGTTTTTCTTTGACCGATTTCCATACATTTTTTCTTCTTCTCTAAATAACGAAAACAAAACAACCATCAACAAGAAATTGTAGAGGCTTTGATAGTAGAAATGTATGGTAAGTACTAACATAAAATTAACAAAAAGAAAAAAGAAAAAAAATATATAATTAAAAAAATAGTAGTTGAAGTTTTGTTGTTGTAATTATTATTATTGCAGTTTATCTATATTTTTTGCATTATAAATTTTTTGTTTGTTTCTCTTTGCAAGTGATGCAAGTGCTTATTATTTTTTATTTATTTATTTATTTTTTTTTGTAGTTTTCATGCCGCTGCGCGTTAATTTCGTTAGCTGCATTAATCAAGAAAGCGAATCGACAATTGATGCTCGACCGGTGGTGCGCAAAAGATTAAGAAATAAAATTTTACGAAAAAAAGAAGATAAAAACTGTGCAGAAAGTCAATTAAATTATGAGTATGTTTTTGTTTTGTTTTTTGGTGCGCATGGCATGCGGTTGTTGTTAACCGTTTGATGGCAGTACATTGGCAGCTATTAATGTTTAGCGCATGGTACTTGTACAGTTGTAATTTGCAATACTAACGTTTAATATTCAACGCTTGAGTGCCGTTATAAGAGCCGCAAGCCTCAGATGGGCGCTTTTCAATTTTATTTATTTAAAATTTTTTTAATTCATTAATTAAAGTTGATTTCCTTTCAGTCAAAAAAAGACTTTTCACAATTTACACCGTTAGCCATTACATTTTCCCTTCCACAAAATCGCTTATTATTATTTATTAAAATTTTCTTACACAACTAAATTTCCCATTAATTAATTAAAATAAATCATAATTTTCAACTTAATATAAATCATTCACGCAAATGATGCGCAGAGCTGAAAGTCGTCTTCGCGAAAAAATATGAAAAAGTAAATAAAATAAATCAACCGCTTTTGCAGTTCAAATAGCCTGGGGTCACGGTATTTTGACCTCAAACTTACGCACGCGCAAAAAATCATATTTGCTCTTAAGCTACTCAACACGCTCTCATTGTACGAGTATGCATTCGCTTTAATTTGAACAAGAGATAGAAAATGAAAGTGCCCAATAGGAAATCAATAGTTTTTTTTATAAATTTGACATAAGACTCAAAAGAAAGATAGAAAGAGAGTGGAGTCTGGAAAAGAATTTGTTAGCTCTTCTGAGAATAAATTGCTCTTTCGAACAGAAAATTTATTAAGAAAATAGCTCTCATATTTCTGATGGCTTTTTGTTTTTGGAGTACGTTTAATTTTCCTAAATCTATTTTTCAGTTGAGAGAAAAGAAGAAAAGAGTATACGTATTTAGGTAAACGGCGGATTCCTCTTAGTACTGTTCAGCAGAAAGGTTTTACGGAAGATGTATGATGCTACAGGAGATAAACGATGACATTGGCACAGTTCAGCGAACTAAGATGGCACAGCGGTTCTTATTCTCTATTGGCATAGATACAGCTTATGTGATTATAGTCGAGTCAACAACTGTACTGCGTCGAAAACAGCAAACAGCGTAGCCGCAGTCTCTTGATTCGCTGAGCTTCTAACACCAACTCATGTCATCCGCCTTGCTTCCGCACCATATAACAGAACTAGTGACTTGTAGAGTTTGGTTTTTCTGCGTGGAAGCGAGGAGTTTACTTTTAAATTGCGTACTCAGTCTGTTGGCAGAGTGACTCCGCATTAAGTTTCCGACATTGTTGTTAATACTGGTTCCAAGATAGACGAAATTGTCTACAACTTCAAAGTTAGAATTGTCAACAGTGAAATGAGAGTCGAGTCGCGAGGACGATGACTGTTTATTTCGTTACAGCGTATGTTTCGTCTTGTCCTCGTTCACTACCGGACCCATACGCTTCGCTTCATTATCCAATTGTAGAGTCTTATCTCGTCTTAATTTCCAAAGCAATAGATTTATTGGAAAAAATTAAAATGCATCTCGCAACTTCGAGGGGGAGTTCGGCCGGCTGGTCATTCCCGATCTTAACAGAGTTTTTGGTGTTGCTTAACGTCAGCTTACATAGTCGTAGTTAGTTTGCAGGGATGTCTGCTGTGATTGCAGCTTTCAGGCGGACTACCATGCTCTCGCAGAGATCATTGGAGAGGAAATATGGGTTCGCTTATTATCTACAATTCAAATCGAAATTGTAATAAAGCATTAACTGATAGACTATTCCGATCTTTCCGAGTCGCAAAGCGCAAAAGGAAATGATAGATGGTGCTCTGGGTTAAGGTAGTTTACTATCAAGGGGAGACTCGCTTGCTTCAGCATTGACCAAAATTACTTTGCTATCAGCTCGAGATTACATCAAAATGACGGTATCTTCGTCACTCGAGATAATAGTACAGTACAGTGCAGATCTACCTGACGTCTGCAGTTATTATTTCATTACATTTCTTCTAATTAAACATTTGGTGGCCTCAGTAACCAAATAACTTTAAGCGCTCAAAGAGAATGCCAATATCTCCGAAAGAAAATAAAACATCTCAAAAACGATAAGAAACTTAATAGATCTTTGTTTGATAGGACGACAGGGAAAAAGGTTCAGAGTTCCAATTAAAATATTCTGCAGAAGTTATAAGACAATAAGTGGCCTTGAGCAGATCTAGGCTCATATATCTGAGAGCTACCTTTCTTCATGGTTTAGCAGACGTTAATGTAAATAATTCAATAGAATCTATGAGAGAAACGAACAGGATTGGCAGGGAAGCAAATTGATTGGGACAATAGCCAGGTATCACATACTACTAACCTGACTAATTATATGTATTACTGCTTACATCCTAACCTATACCTGACATAACAACAATTTTCCCCCTGGGTACACGACAAACCGGCTCCAGACCATTAAAACTGCCTACGGCTGTTTGGTAATTCCAATTAAGCCGCGTGCTACTTTGGCCATGAGCGAACGAGACTAAAAAAAACACATAAATAAAAATACAAGTGTGTATGTGCATACGTGTATGTATGTAGTCGTAATACGAGTGAGTGCGCTTACACCCAAGCCTATCAAAATTTTTGCTTCACCTCGATTTTCTTCACGTCACTTGCAGTTTTTTTAGCTATCCACTGTTGAGCCGAGTTTAACTTTCACTTTCGCTCGAACACATTTTATGTGCATACGAATACATATGTACATCTAGCAACATATCTACATACGCACTGTGACTGTGCGGCTCAAACTGGCGAGAAGTCTTTGGTGTGGCTCCAGTAGTTTTACTGTGGAATTTATATATGTGTGTGTGTGTGTGGCTGTGGCTCTCAAATTCGAGAGTGAATTCGAAAGAGAAGACAAATAATGTACTTCCCAGCGTTTACCTTAATGATTAATGGGCGCAAACTACTTTTTATTTTTGTTTTGCTCTGTTGTACTAAACTCGGATTTTTATTTTGTTTTTTTTTTTTATTGGCACTTTTCGTCTCTTTCGCTTAATATAGGTTTTGTGTTCGCTTGCTTTTTACTACGTTAAGTTTGGCGTGATATTATGAAATCTTCAAGTGGGGCGCACACAATGGGGACTAGCGAATAGTTTACGCTTCATTAAGCTCATCTGCTACGCAAAGGCCAAACATTAAGAAAAAACGGGGGCGGAACTGAACTGACGGTCATGGTGGGTGATTATGACATTCATTTTTTCATCAGTTGAAAATATTGGGAGATTCGATATAATTTAATGGATGTTGAGAAAAGCTTCGTTCAAGAACAACGATCGAGGCTTCGAAAAAATGTTCTTTCGTATTCCTTATAGGGTTGGTGTATAAAGCATTAAATCGGGTAAAGGTGGCAACTAGAGCTAGTATTTCGATCAAAACGACATAGCCTTTAATAAATCAGGAACTCGTTCGTCCAAGTTCTGTGATAAAAAAAATATACGCAGACCAAAATTTAGAACAACGAAAGTATGCTTGTGATTAGAAAAATCTAACTTGAAACCGGCTCACAATGCTTCATGCTGGGGAGGATAAAAACACTTTGAAACTGGAGGCACATCTAGAAAGTAAGTGAAGCTCTCACGGCAGGAAGTATTTCACTTTCTCCCCATTACAATGAAACTAGTTCAAGGCCATTACGTTAAGAACTGTCAGCGCGACAAGACGTCTCCCCCCAGTTGCGAAATATGTACGTAGAGTCATCCATTATCTAGTTTAGAAGGAGACTTCTCCGTTTGAGATTTATAATGAGTTATTGGTGATAAAGCCATGAATCGTACGAGTGTGGAAAAGCGCGTCGTGAATTCAAAAACGGCCGTATATCTGTGTATGATGAACAAAGGAGTGAAGGCCTTGAATTGTGTCTGTCGAAATGTTTGATAAAATCGAAATGAACTTCGTGACGATATAAGATTGGCTGTGGATGAACTGTTTGCGATGATGTTTTATCAAACTTCTAGATTTCTGCAACACGAAACAATCACAAAAACCCCCGGATAACGTAAATGAAATTCAGTACAATTATATACTTTCTGGATATGCTTTTGCTGGCAACACTTTGGGTAGAAAAATAAGGTGCACATGTAAGCTTTGAAATAAGACTTCCCTTCGTAATCTACACCCGCTGCTTTAAAAAAATTATGGGGGATCTCAAGCTGTTTTAAATTTTGTCTGTACAAGTTCTGTATTATATGCATATATGGTACATATATGTGCCTCGTACGTGTTCTTTGCATTCTTCTCAAAGCTTGTTCACATAAAACACTCTATCCTTTGTTCTAGTCAAAACAAAACAGATCCATTTCAACCTATCCATTCGTCGACCTTGACCACAACAACTCATTTATTCGCAGCTAGACTTTGTCCAAAAAAAAACGGCAGCTACAGAAATTAAGATCGTCTGAGTTAGATGACGCTATAAGAGTTGTGTAAAAAATCTGTGTTTGTCTTTAACGAAACTTGTTAATTCCTCTCTCAAACAAGGTGTGTTCCCTACAATATGGAAGCAGTCTTTGATAGTACCCTTACATAAAAGTGGTTATAGGTCTACTATTGAGAATTATAGAGGTATTGCAAAAATATCCACTATACCAAAGCTTTTTGAGGCAGTTAGATAACGTTTTCAATCTCCTTACTATTATCCCATTCCCAACACAAGTATTGTAAAGGAAGATCAACTCTTACCAATATGCTTGAATTTGTATCACATAGCTCTAAAGCCTTTAGAGATAATAAGCAAACTGTCGGTAGAGACTTCAGTAAAGCATTCGATAGGGTTAATCACTCATTCTCATTCATAAACTAGATTTGGAACTCTACGTCTTAGTGAAACTTCTTAACGGATCAATATGTAGTTCATGTCTTTTATCTGAGGCAAAATTTAATGTTCCAACTCTTGTATCTAGACAGTTTAGGCCTTTACTATTAAAGTCATGTAAAACAAATTAGGAATTGAATGAACCTTTTCGCCGATTGTGTCACAATTTTAATTTTCATTCCAGCACCTTCGATCTCTCAGTCTCACTTTTTATCTTCAAAAAAAACTATTCTTGCTTTTCTCAACAATTAAATTTTAAAATTTCGTAATTACTAAATTTCAGCTGTTGAATAGTATTTTTTTCTGTAGCTGAACAGTTTTCAATCTCGACGCTTAATAAACGCTTCTCAATCATGATACGGCATATTCCGTACGTTATGCGGATGTCACCTCTCGTGTCGGTTGAGCGGGTGGAGCGTATTCGTTGGGCTTATTATTATTATTATTATTATTATTGATATAGTTTCAGAAAGTGTGAAATGTATCCTGTTATCAAACACATAGACAGCGCATTTGCAAATTTGCTCTCGCATGCTAATTTCCGCTGAGATAGTCTGAAAGTTTTCGATAGAAAGTTATATACCATATTCGTTGAAATAAATAAATGAAAATCTTCAGATATATACTCAGAGGCCGCAACATTCCCTATCGTGGGGCGATCGCAGTTAGAAAAAAAATTTCCTATAATTTTGAATATTGGTCGTACCAGGACTCGAAGCCTGGCCTTCAGTATGGCAGTACGCAACGCTAACCACCGGGTTTTTGCGTCCGAAGAGAAAAATTAAGGGACGAACTCGAACTACGATTGCATAGTGAGTGCCGACACAAACTAGAAAGTTTTTCGTATTGTACATTCGGCAGTACTTGTGTACATGATATCCCAACCAAACTTGGTAGATATACTCTTTTTAATGGGTATTAAAGCCTTACCGTCCGAACTTATTGCTTAATTTGAAAGAGAACTTGTTTGCATTGAAAACGTTTATTGTTCGTTTTCTGAGATCTACGAAATTACCAGGGACTGATCTATGGTATTCGAAAAAATTTGGTACATAGGTGGCATTTTGCTTAGGTTAGCAGGAAGACTAGTCTTCTCTACGGGTTCTGAATCTACTTGTAATTTTAGCTTTTTTTACAGGATATGGACCGACCTATTTGTAAAACAACAATGTGAGCCTGGGCCTGCTAGTAAGTAATAAATAAATACTAATAATAAATCCGTCATTAGTAAGGAGCTGACCTAAATAGTAAGTTGCACCACTAATTACAGGAGAAGCCTCAGACAAATGTTTTCATTTATGTTTAAACTTTCAACTTGGCTAAACGTATTGGTGATGTGTCTGATACCTTAATCTCCTACTTTTCCTTTCATTAAATTCACTGTAATTTGAATGCTCTCGATTTACTTGCATTCGGATGCCAAGCACAATTTTTATACTTTTTGGCCCAACCGAACGTTTTCACGTTTTCACGTTTTGGCTTTATACATTTATTTTATAGGCCGTTTGCCAGTTAACCAAAACCCAATTTTGGCAGCCCACAACGAAACTAACCAATTTCCGACTCATTTTTAGTATGCAGAAGTTATTGTAAGGCAATTTAATTTTTTACATAAAAAGAAAACAAAACTGACTTTCTCAATGTCACGGCTGACCAGCTGGTTTCTGGTTTTTTAGTGGCAGTCGCGCATCTCCAGCGCTTCCGTGACATCACATGTGCACAGGTATATTTGTATGTACCTATGTATGCATGCATGTGGGTACATATTTAATTATGTGCACATTCACTTGCCACATTGAGGCCGGTTATTGGCCGACGTTGGCTCAACTTGTCTTTAACTCGCAAATTACGTAGTTTAAATGCATGCGCGAGTATGTATGTACGTATGTATGCCTGCAGTATATTTTTTGTCTCTGCGGTTATTCTGTGCATTCGCGCAATTACATCATAGTTCATGGTGAGTTCGAGACGCGGCCGACAGCGACTGTGATTGCAGTTAGCTGCGGAAATAGTGCTTAATTGCACCGATTTAATGTCCCAGCAGAAAATGATGAGGTTTTGGAAGCGAAGAGGTAAAGGGAAAATGTATCTTAGACGCCTGAATTTAGCATGGAATATTAATATGGTGAAGTGATAGAAAATATAAGGTCTGTCAATTTCCGCTCCAAATACCATGAGGTATACCTATATTCTCATCGCATTCTAGTTCGTTATGAGTATATTCATATAGGTCTGGTAAAAAGTAATCCATTATTTTAGCAATAGATGATTTTAGTGATCGGTATCTCGTGCTCCGTAAGTGGGATTGGATTACGATAGATGACGTTAGTGAGATTATATTTTGTACCAGAAAAAGAAAATAAGAGAAGTGTTGAGCAGTTAACTCAGTAGTATTTGAGCGCATGTCAGAGATGGACACCAGAAAAGAGAAACATTTTTCTTCGCTAAAGACGAAAACGCTAGTCAGACAGCTGAAAATGTGAATAGTGTTTATGACCTTGATATTGTAACAGTCAATAATGCACAATTTTGGTAACGTCGATTTCGTTTCGATAATTTTTATGTAAAAGATCTCCAACGTGTGGAAGGTCAATTTTCGATAATGTCGATAAAATAATGGAAATTGCCAGGCCTGACCGTCTTACGAGCACTATTTCGATTGCACAGGAGCTAAACGTTACACAAAAAACACTTTGGAAACACTGGAAAAAGGCTGGAGGTACAAAGATGTTCGATGCATGGGCGCTGCAGGAGTTAATGAAAAAAAACTCACCAATATCCATTCGCTGCTGTAGCGTAACAAAATCCACATAAGCCAAACTCTTAATTTGAACTTATACTACAAGTATTTGGACCGTTTGAATGAAGCAATCGCCAAGCAATCGCCTAGCTTTGGCTAACTGGAGAGGAATTGCGTTTCATCAGGACAACGTCTGACCACTCACAGGCCAGAAGATCCGAGAGCTTGGTTGGGAGGTCCACCTTATAGTCCGAACCTCGCAGCAAGTGATTACCATATGTTTCTATCCACGGCGTATGATTTGGTTCATGAAGAGTTGGTCTCAAAAGCAGCTTGTGAAAATCGTTTGAACCATTTTTTTTTGCCAATAGGGACAAGGAGAGACATAATGAGACCTTCAAAATGGCAAAAGGTTATCGAGCAAAACGCTGTGATTAAAGTATTTAATTTAAAGCAAAACAATGGATTACTTTTTACTTCCGCAATTTAATTTAAAAAAAAAATGCAATATTATTCAACACTTTTCCAATTTCAATTTCCTAGAGGGTTATGTCCTCAAAGCAATTGTGTGTGAGTGGCGATGGATTGCATTCACTAGCATGTGGATATACCTGTACATATAAAAGTGTGTATGTATGTTTGTATAAAAACACATTTTAATGAAATAAAAGAAAATTTTGTTAAACTAAAGTATAAAATACTAAAATGCACTTAAATTTGGTTACTTGCGGTTGCGCAGATTTCGTAATATGCGCGCGCATGCGTGCAGCGTCGCATAGGACATGAGGAAAAATAATTTTGTTTTGATATGTAACAGCATACTATATACCTACGTATAAGAAACTTCATATGTACACGTATGTTCGAGCGCTCTAAATAAAAAGTAAGCTGGCACGATTTCGTTGTTGTTACATATATTTATGAATCTTTTTTTTGAGACAAGCTCACGGTTAAGGCATATTAAATTCGTTTGGGTAATGTTTTGCGGTAAAAGCGTAAAATCGTCGCGATAATTATAAATATATGTATTAAGTTTATATTAAAATACCCATTATGAAGAAGCATTCCATCCGAACGGTGCTTGAAAAAGAGCTGGTACGATGAGGAATGTTAAATTTCGACACAGCTAGGTCTGGTAAATGATGTCCACAGTATACACGTATTTATTGCATAGAGGGAACACTTCTCCAGACTGCTGATATTCTGATGGCCAGAAAACTAATTTTTCTAATTGTAGTCGTCACTCGGTAGGTCATACCCTCTGAGTGTAACTCTGACATGAAATGAGAGCTCCTCATAAAACTCCATCAGCCGTTCGAAGGCGGATTAGAATAAACTGTAGGTCCCTCCATTTATTGGAAAACATTAAGACGTGGTATATTAGAGGAAGAGCTCACCCGAAAATTGTTTCGGCGGTTACCAAGCGCCAACATAAAAAAGCTCAACGGTGTCAAATCGCCCGATCTCGGTGGCCAATCAACATCGCACATGCAACGGAATACGCGGCGGGAATATTTCTCTCACAATAAAATCATATTCGCACGTATTGTGTGGCATGTGGCACCATCTTGATGAAATCACATGTACGTGTACTACAAGTTGTGTTCTTCAATTGCAGGCCAAAAAGTTCGGTTATCATACGAACGTAACCCTCTCAAAAGACAGTGACAGCCTCGCCGGTGTCGTATTCAAAGAAGTAAGGTACAATCACAACTCTGGAGCAAAGAGTGTAACTGACAGTAAGTTTCTTTAGGATGTAGTGACCTCTCTTCAATTATTTGAGGAGCACCGAAAAAAAGTTTGTTCGAAAAATCATCGTCAAGTGCTTGTTGTTCAAGCACCTAATTGACATATGTACCAAGTTGTGAAATGTCAGCTGACTTCAGTTGATCTATGAGCTAGGCTTTACATGAATGTAGGTAGGTGTAAGTCCGAGTGCCATACTGTGCCGTAAGAAACTCTCAGCTCTTGAAAACGTTGAGAAATATACACATTCCAGTCTTCCGCTAAGTTTTTACCTACAGTACCGATATTTGATGTGGAACAAGCAAAACGACGTTGCACAGACCTTACAATATCTGTAATCGATCCGGTCTCTTCAATTTTATTTAATATTGTACCTATTACGTAGGTTGCTATACCATATATAGGTCTGGTCTAGGCAACACTAAGTGTTGCCAGGTGTAATCTGACATTTCCATAAGAAAGTTTAACATTTTTTAGCATAACATCACTCAGAACGTTTTGTCATTTAATCGTGAATTGTTTTATTTACTGGGAATCAAAAAATTCATCTCGGCCAAAAAATAGAATTAACTCGTGAACATTTTCGTGCGATCATTTTTCACAACTTTCGACGTGGATTATCACGACAAGAGTGCATCGATGAACTAAAATCTTTATATGGGTATGAAGCACCATCCTATAGCTCCGTGAAAAACTGGTACAACGAATTCAATCGTGGCCGACGCTCGCTCAAAGACGAATTCCGGGAAGGTCGTCCAAAAACAAAAAACAGCCGTTGTGCCAGAAAACATCGATGCCGTACGTGAACTGATAATGCAAGACCGTCATGTAACATACTTTCAGATAGAGGCATGCCTGTGCATTTCTCCCACCAGCATACATTCGATATTGCATGAACACTTGGCCGTAAAAAAGGTTTGTTCTCGTTGGATCCCGCACAATTTGACAATCGCTCAAAAAAAGGCTCGTGTGGATTGGTATAAAGAAATGCTGAAAAAATACGTTCGCGGTGCTTCAAAAGACGTTTATAAGATCGTCACAGGTGACGAATCATGGATCTATGCGTATGAGCCCGAAACAAAAAAAAAACAATCGACCGTGTGGGTCTTCCAAGATGAGCCAAATCCAAAAAAAAAAAACACTTTCGTTGATAAATATTCGTATTTTCATTATTAGGCCAGAAATATATATAGCAGTCTACGTAGTATAAGTTGTAGTAGAGCATACGCCTTGTGGCAAGCCATATTGAGTACGGAGGTGGAAAGATTACTCAAAATTCTGTTCACTCTTCCAGTGCTATCCCGTATGAGTTTACGTCTGTGTTAGGTTTTATGTTCATCAGATGGATCAGATTTGAAGCCTCTCCAACAAGATCTAATCAGTACATTGACGATGGACTTTAGCTTTGTGCAGAGTATGCCAGAAAAACTTCATACATACGAGTACATACATTTAAGATTGGTTACCACCCGTGGTGACGGCAACATTTATTATTATGAGTGTCTTTTACGTAACTTTTGTTTGTAAAATATTATACAAAAGATAAGTGCACTCAAAAGCCTGTGAAAAAAGAAAGGTAAGTGGGCATGCCAAATTAATTTAGAAATTTTCACAGCTGTTAAGTACACAAATTTCCAAAAAAGAAAAAAAAAAAAAAAAAAAAATCAACGCTTATTTTCTTGTCTATGCTGGTTGTCCGTCACGCCTCTTCACATGATGGTTTTCTTTCTCTCCACCTCATTACATAGTCTAAGCCGTTTTATGAAGGGTCGCCGTTGGAGCGAGCGCCAACCAAGAGGTTGCGCTTCCTGGGAAAGAGCACTTGACGAGTGGTCACTCAAAGAGCCACAAAGATGCAAGCTAGCTTAGCGTGCAGCGTTTTACTGATACAAAGTTTTTTTTTTACTGTTATGTACATATGCACATTTCTCATTTTTATTTATGCACTGCAGCCACTGAGCCGCGCAGCCGCAATGTTGTTACTGCTCAATGCATTTTCGGGTTTTCACGTTGTTAATATTTATTTGATTTAAGTTACTCAAACTGCTGCCGCTGCTATGATGACATAACAGAAATGCTGTTTTCGGTTGCTCAGCAAATTGCTTGTCAAATTGTCAGTTTGAATTGTCGGTTGTTGTCACCAATTTCACGTGAAGTGGAGTGGTTGTAGCAATTTCAGTTACATTACCATTATGGTTGTTTAGTGGTGTTTTTTTTTTTATTATTTCTTTCTTTCATAGAGTACATTGCCTCATCCCACAGCATCTGTGTGTTTATGAGTCAGGCTGCGTCGCTGCTTCGATTGCTGCGTTGGCTACTTTTTTCAATCGCCAACTCAATTGTCATCAATGTCATTAGCATTAGCGTTTAGTGTGTAACAACAATGACGCAGCATGATTTATACACCGCATTGCTGTTGTTGTTGTTGTTGTTGTTCATATGCCACGGTTGCTGTATAGCGCGATTGCATGTCAGCAACATTTGTTATGGCTGTAAGTCTACGCTGCTTAGCCACGCCACGCTGCATCACTTACTACACTCGCAATACGATCAGCTGTGTGAACACATAATGAGAAATGCTGTTGCATGTTGTTAGTGTAATCATTTTCACTTTTCTCATAAGCATACATACACGTATGTACCATATATTTGTTTGGGTATAAATTCGATATGATGGATTATTTCATTAGATTTTGGACATTTTAATTTTTGTTTTTTACTTTCCTCTTACGAAATGTGAAGGTCGTCAAGCTTTTACCTCTAGTCCAAGGCATATTATGCCAAGCGAGTTTAGAAATGCTAACAACGTTTGGAAGGTATTACGTATTCCGATTGAGGTAAAATGCTTTAACCGATTAGTTCCTTGGTAGGCTAATATAAATATCATAAAGCTCAAGCACACTTAACCATTCTCGTCTGAAATGTTTCCGACCTAACAAAAATGCTAAAAACTTTTGTAGTTTTTTTTCCTTATAATTCTACACATCTGGTGGCCGCGGTAGCCGAGTGGTTGGCACTACGTACTGCCATTCGGAAGGCGCGGGTTCATATCACGGTGTCGTACTAACATCCAAAAATTTATAGAAAACTAATTTAAATAAAAAAATGAGTTAAATTTTCTAACTACAGTCGCCCTCCGGGAGGAATGTCCATCCCTCCGAGTGTATTTCTGAAATGAAATAAAGCTCCACGTAAAAAACCATCAGCCGTTAGGAGGCGGCTTAGTATAAACTTTAGGTCACTCCATTTATTGGAAAAACATCGAGACGCAAACCACAAATTGGAGGAGGAGCTCGGCCGAAAATCGCTTCAGTGGTTACAAAGTGCCAATTATATAATATAATTCTACACTTCTCTCCCAGCGATGCTGTCATCTCTGTAGCTCGTCCAAATTTTATTGGGTTCTTTCCTCTGCAAAATAACTGTTCACCAAGATGATTTTCTCCTCGTTTGACTTAATCTATTGGGCCTCGAGCTCAACTTTTAAATAAAAGGTCATAAAAGCTCGCTTAGGGCTATTAAGGTTAAGCAATCAAGCCGCAATTTCTGAATTTTTGCCATGGCGTTCAGCGAGGTGTAAGATGGTCCGTTATGTTTGCGATTTTCCGGAAGTTATTTCTTCAACTTGACAACTAATGGAGCGCGTAGTATGCGCCTGTAATGGTTTTTCCATTTTGAAGATAATCCATTCAAATAACTCAATGGATATCCGAATATTCCGAACTAAGAAAACAGCTTTTCCTTTTTGGAGCCGAGTCTCCCTTCGGAGTGTATTTTTGTTTTGAGCTTTTAATATTGTATCCAGGTATTATTTGCAGTAATTAATCGGCGCCAAAACTTAGATTTATCGCAATAGCTGAGTGGTTAGCATTGTGTAGAGGCATGTGGAAGGCTAGGGTTCGGATTCGAGTTCGGGTCGAAAGTTATAGAAAATTCATATTCTTAATCGCGGTGTCTCTTCGATAGGGATTTTGACAATCCTCCAAGTGTATATCTGCCAAGAAACTGAAAGATCCTCCTAAGAGTCCATCAGCCGTTTTAAGGCCGGTAGGAAAAACATCAATACTTTTACCAAAAAATTGGACGAGGAGTTCGGCCGAAAATCGTTTGAGCGGTTATATTTTTTTTCAGTTATACCTAAAAGAGATTTTATTTTTATTTGAGACACCTCAAAGCCGAAGACCCGAATGTGTCTATTTCTCGACGTTTTCAAGAGCTTGAACTTTCTTACGCTACATGGATATAAAGTCCAGCTCACACTACTCCACCAACACACGACGAGGCACTCGGGGTATACGAAATAAACAAATTGTACCATTTCGGGTTCCGAGAAACATCTAAAAATTGAAGAGAGGTCATTACACAAACAAAAAAAAAAATTTACTGTCTGGCGCGCGCTCTTCGTCGGTCCGGATGTATGATTAGATCTTACTTCTTTGAAAACAACAACTGACAATTCGGAGCAATATTCTCGTATGAGAACCGACTGGTGCAATATGTTGCTTCAACAAGGTGGTACCACATGTCACACAACACGAGTGGATGTGGTTTTATGGCCAGGGAAATTTCCCGATCACTTATCCCTTATGCTGCAACTACCCATCTTACATAACTTCCGTCCATAGCAACCTATCTTATGAGAGCGCCAAGTAAATGAAAAGCTGTCACCGCCCGCCGATGCCGTTACTGACGCTTGCCCCGCAGAAAATACTCTTGTTTGTATATTCTATTACAGTTGGCTGTGCGGTATGTAAGCACTAGTCTCCCGTTTTGGCGATGTCAATTGGATACAGAGATCATGCGATTTGACACCGGTGGACTTTCCTTTGAGTTGGGCTACGTGAAAGACCGTGTTCATGCGGAGCACTTGAAAATCAACGTTCGTCAAGTTAGGGCTGAGATACCGGCCAATATGCGTCATTTTAAAGAGGTAGTGATTCACATACATACCATATATGTTTATAATGCCAAGGTTCAAACTTTATTATAAAAACGGAATTGCATGGAAAAAATCATTTTAACTGCATTTTATTTGTGTTTCTTTTCGAAACTACAAAATGGATAGCCCTGTACATTAAAGAATGTATTTTTTTGTTTGAATACCTACATATATGGTATGTATTGATTCAAGGAGATAGAATTAATTATAAAATAACCTAAATATCGACCGACTGACATCGCACATGTGTAACAGTGGGGTGGCTGTTGGGTGATTCCTCCCAAACTTAGTCTCACTCGCTTGTTGCTTTTGTTATTGTCTCTCGACAATGAGTAAAATTTCTCCGCCACCACCTCAGACTCATTGACTTTAATGACTTGCTTTAGTTTAAAGTTCATTCTGTTCGTTTTTTGCGGTAAATAAATTTGCACTTGTTGTTGTTGCCTCACTTTAATTGTGCTAATAATTTTACTATTCGCATTTTTAATAAACTTTCAATTAAGAGAAATGCTTTCTTTATCTCCCGCCGCCGCTTGTTTTGTTTTACTTAATTAATGTTGCTTGGGGTGTGCAAAGCAAAGTAAACAAAATAAAAAATAAGTTAAAATAAAAATAAAAATAAATAACTTTATTAAAAATAATAACAAACTGAAGCGCATAAACAACAGTGAACAATGAGAAAAGCATTCATTCATCAACAAAAGCAACAACAACACTACAACTAGCAACAGCAGGCTGATGCCACTTGAACTGAATGAAAGTGAAAATCTTAACAATACTTTTTCCCTGCTGCCGCATTACTGGCGCGCCGATTGCGCTTGCTATACTATGCTACATATTATATACCTATGGTATATGTACGAGTAGTTGTTGTTGTGTTCAGCTGAGCTGTGCTTAGCCGAGCTGTGGTGGTGTCACCATCAACTGTTGTTTTGCTTTTCTGCTGCGGCCTTTTTGTCTTATTGTTTTTGTTGTTTAGTATTTCTTTTTTTTCTAATTTTTCTCTTATCCCAGCTAAGGTTCATCAGCAAAGTGTCAAATTTATGGCGTGTGTTGGTGGCATTGCGTTACTTTCGCACCCTTTCAATTTGTTGCTGCTGCAGTTTGGATGGCATTCACTTAGCTGTTTGTTGCAATTAGTGTTTTTGTTGTTTGACGTGTACAAGTTGAAAAAGAGCAAAACTTTCCCAACTGATTAGGCATATTTTTTTTTTGCAAAGTTTTTTTTTTTTTTTTTTTTGCATTTGGCCAATTAATTTTACCTTTATTTACAGGAGAAAAAAATTGGTGACTTATAAATATGTATGTAGGTATTTAAGTAATGCGGATCCCACGAGTGATAATTGTTGGTGAGATGTTATTACACAGACAACTACTCTTTTTGAATTTAATATGATAGAATGAAGTCGAAATCACAGAAGTTAAGAAAATATTTTCTCAAAGAACTCCCTCTGTGATTTGCTTGCGTATATTTGATATGACGAGTGAAACTGTGAGGCGGATAAACTTGCTGCGCAAGGTATGATCAAGCAGATTCTTCTCGATAAAGAACGCCTTGGTATGCCTTTTGCCACTTGCAAACTGCTTCTCATAGAATATTCATATACTCGTATATAAGCCGCAACAAGGTGGAATGATATTACAACCTGCCGCCGGAAATCCAGGCACACATAGCCGAAATAGGATAGGAAGAGATCACGAGATATGCACACCTTAAAAAGAGGTGACAGGCCGATGTCTGATAGGACGACACGCGGAAAGACAAAAGAAAATAGAAGATGTTGTAGAAGCTACAAGGAGGATGAAGAGGAGGAAACAATCATCCATATCTTATAGAACTGTCCCGCTTTGAAAATCACTTTTCGAGAACCAATTCGTTGCAAACTGGGGTTATTCTCTTTGTCGAAACTATATAACAACATCGTATAAGAGAGGGACCGACGCAGAATATTTTTTTTCGGGTACCTTTAAGGCAACAAAGTACAAGTAAGAGCTGATTTAAATGTTCGGTCAGTGCATAAACTCGTTCGTCTTTTGTAGTGACACATGAGAGACCTTCATGCGATCTAAAGTAGTGGCCGTATAGAGCGTCAACGATGAACTGTGATGCGTCCAAACGTGTTCTGGCTGAGACCGGACTGAAACAGAAGGTGTGCCACTCCTAGTAATGCCTATTATTCTTAGAAGGGGTACCAGTAGGTTTTGACAAATTTTCTGCGGTCCTTATATGATAGTGTAAGCAAGAAATTCACATTGTCTATGTGGTTTGTAAGATTATTGACTTAATTGCCACCTAGCTGTGGACATATGTATGAATATTGATATTTTGTAAATATATGATTTTCTCCGTTGTTAGCTATCTCAATAGCTTTTCTTAAAGCGAAGACCTCAGCCTGGCAAAGACTGCAGGAGATTAAAGGTTTTCCTAAAGCCTACTTCAACGCAATAGACTCCAGAGCCGATTTGATCAGCCATTTTTGATTCATCGGTGTAGATGTTATATGCACCACAGGTCCGACTCATGTTCCTGTGCAATCTGCACTCCCTTAACGTAGCATGAAACCTCCTTTTCTACCTTCAGATAGAACGTGGGGGTTATGCAGTCTATTTTGTTCTCCATCCCACTGCATAACGAGTTCTGCCTGAAGGTGCCAGCAGAGAAATTATTCTAAAGTCATTAGTCGACTGGTGGTGGGTCAAGTAACCTTTCAAGTGCCGCCGTTGAAGTGGTCCTTAGCGCTCCTTTTATGCACACTACAGCAAACAGCGGTAATCCTTGCAATGATTCTGTTGACAGCGGTCTACCACAAAAGAGCGCCTTAGAGTAATAATGCCTTATGCTGGAACTACCCATCTTACATACCTTCCGTCCATAGCAACCTATCTTATGAGAGCGCCAGGTAAATGAAAAGTTGTCTCCGCTTGCCCATGCCGTTATTGACGGTTGTCTCGCAGAAAATACTCGCGTTTGTATGTTATGGCCGTGCGGTATGTTGGATGGGTAGTTGCAGCATTAACTTTAATAAAACAAAGATGGGTCTCTGAATAAACTTCGCAGCCTATCTACGAGTATATCATGACGTTGTTAACCGAAAAGTGTATAAAGATTTTTCGTTCTTCCCAATGATGCCGAATCTTTCTTCCTTTACAATATTGCAGAGTTCAGAACTCAACCGTTTGTAGAGCGGACAATGCTCCTAGGTAGAGCTATATATAATATTTTTGCTTGGTAGTTCGCTTGATGTTGATCATACAGATACTAATCAGTTCTTTAAGTGATTTTTCAAGAGTTCTTCCTTGCTTTAACAAGATCTCATAAGAAATTGTAGGTGTTTTTCTGTCTTTACAACGAAATTTTAAACAAACTTTCGACTACATGCGAAACTTCTTTGTTTTGCGGAGCTAGCTAGAAGAAGAACATGCCTTATTATGGTAAATTCTGCACACGGCTTACCCGTGGAACCAGTAGAATACCTGCTAAACTCAGTCTACACCAGTAGGGCCCATAGACAATGGCGGAATGAAATCGCAAACAATATAAGCAGACGGATCTGGCAATTGTCTAAAGAGAAGAGAATAAAATCTCTGTTCTTATAAAACCGTAATTCTGTCAGATCACTTAAACGGGTACTCACGGTAGGAGGAGTTACTTCTGTATCGACTTCTATCACAGCCGCAAGTATGTATGTATGTATGTAGATGAAGAAGAGAGTATGTAAAGCATAACCTCTACCACTGCCAAGGCCTCAGTGTGGACCGACAACGTTTCCTTCGAATTTTTTATTTCGAATGTCTGGCAGAGCTTGCTGTAGCAAGTTTTAGTGTAAATCTTGTAACTTTTCTGAAACACCTTAAATGGTTTGAGCATCTAGGAAGGTGAGAGGAACCTCTTTTACATGCCCAACATAGGTATAACAATGGCAAAGCAGGCTTAAGTGCGATTGATCGGTTTCCGCGACCAGACAATCTTAGCAACTAAATAGCTAAGAACGCTGTCGTCGGCTTCACAGAGAGAGAGAGACAGAGGGAGAGGTAGAGAGAGTACTACTACTAACAACATATGTATGTGCTTACTATTTCAGTAATAGGTCCTTGCTTGAGAAAATTCTTTATGAATTTTCTTTGAAAAGCTACTGAGTCAAAACACCGTTGAACTGAAATTTAGCTCTACATAGAATTCAAACACTCGAAGCGGATGACATTCCCTGTGTTAGAAAAATAATTTTTCAATAAGTTTGGATATTGGCCAGACCAGGACTCGAACCCTGGGCATCCGAATGTTGGTACGCAATACTAACCGCTCCGGCACTGCGGCCCCCCCTTAATAACTTTCTACCGAGGATCCTTGAATGGAAGGATATACTCGGTGGTCTTGACATTCTCTGCCAGTGACAGTAGTATTTAATTAAATTAAATTAATTGAAGGAAAAGTCTTTGGAAAGACATTTAAACGCCTTTTAAACTAATACGCAAGACAAGACTTTCTTTAACTATATTTTAACATATACGTATGTATGAGTATTTGTGTTCTACTTTAATACCCACATAAATTTTTTTAATAATATTTTTCACTTTCATCTTCCATTCAGTCTCTAGCGAACTTAATTTCCTTCAACACCATTAACACTAAATAAAATCAATTCAAAATATGAAAATTCAATATTCCTCATGTAAGTAGGCAGGTAGATAAATAACGGTGTAGATATGTAACACTTCACTCACGTTTCTGATCGTAATTATTTTCAATGCTATTGTTGTTGTTGTTGTTATTATTATTATTGCTGTTTGTTGGTTGGTTGGAAAAAGGAAATCCGAAACGGGTATGTGGATATGGTTTTCCAATCGGCTGCTCTAAAAATAAATATTTCTTTATGTGCAATAAGACGCGTTCGTTTTTGGTATGCGGCAGATCACTTCACGAACCGAAAAGCAACTGAACGAAATTGAAAACGCTTGCTAGCCAAGTAAAGCGCCAGGCAACGCCAGTGCACGCTAAGCGAAAAAAAAACACACACATTCACACACACAAACAGCCAACAACAACGCATGAGTAAAAACTTGGCTGAGACTGAGTGACTAGCGGACTGTGTTGCTGACGGAATATATGTTGGGCGGCGGCGGCGGCAGAGTTAGCGGTGAAGTCAGCGGTAAGTCAAGCGAATATATCTACGTTGTAAATGCATCGAAGCGCCCAACTAAGCGAGGAAGGCACTTAGCTGGAGCTGTAGCTGGAGCTTACAACCACGCAAGCGTCTGTATTCACATCTGTACATATGTGTGTGCATGAGTAGCAGCAGCGCGCAGCTCTATTACTCACAAAATAACAGCTGTTAGCCGCAACAGCTGGCCTGCAAAATATATATATATATATATTTTTTAAAAATACAAAACGCTTTTACAGCTCCAAAAACGACTCTTAAGGCATTATATACATGTGTATTTACATACATATTTAGATACTTTTTATGAAAAAAAAAAAAAATAATATTAATATATAAACAGAATGTATGTATGTGTTGAAAATGCAAAAATCCATTGTTAAAAAGCTCCTCCATATTTCAACAACTAAAACTGTAGCTTTGTGCTTCGCCGCAATCGTGGTGCGCAGCAAAACTTGAGATCTCCGCTAAAGTCACTCATTATTGCGCAATTGTGACATTAACCAACAACTACACAACAACAACAACAAATCGAAAAAAGTAAGTAATAAAACCTCCACTACATGTAGGCACAACAAACAAAAACAAACACCAACAACATGAACAACGTATTAAAGTCAGCCAACAATGAAAATAGAGCTAAGAGATTGAAGCAAAAGGTAAAGCAACAAAAAAAAAAATAAATAAAATAAAAATTAAATATAAAAAAAAACTGAAGCCAAAATTAAGTAAAAATGCAACAATAACAATTGTCTTTGTTGTTGTTTGTTCGCACTCATAAAGCTGTTGTAAGCTGAGCGCTTGAATGGCTGAGTGGCTGGGCCCGCGCGTGTGTGGCCGTTAAGATGCTGCTGAGCTTTGATTGAATTAACTGCTGTGCAATGGAATGGTGAGTTCATTTGCACATTCGTTGGATGTAATGTTTTTCCTGCTACCGAAATAAATTTTATGTTTTCATTAATAAATGATTATGAAATCGAATGGATTTTTGGTTTGCAGTTTTGGAATGGTGATCCGAAAGTTGGTGCGTTATGTTGCTTACAATTTTCCCAACCTATATTTTTAATTTCCTCTTACTGTCATCCTCAGGCGTTATTCGGGGAAATACATAGGTATATTGTTTATTTTCATTAACTTTTTTCTCGCATATTTTCTGTGAATAACGACTTTTCACATCGAAAAAAAAAATAGTAATTTTCTGACGGCACTCACCCCTCTGCAGGGAACGTCAAGGGCTCTGAGTGTATTTCTGAAATGAAATGAAAGCTTGTCATAAAAATTCAGCGGCCGTTTGGAGGCGGCTTAGACGATTCTGTAGGTCCCTCCATCTGTTGGGAAAATATCAAAACGGGCACTACAAATAATAAATATATAATACAAGGGTATCCATTTCGTGTGTTAAAAAAAAGTTGCTGTATGACATCTTGCAAACCTAACTGTCAAACAAAACATGTCATGTTTTTATTAAAGATCAGACATTTATTAAAACGGATCACTTAACAACCACACAACGCGTTGAAATTTTAAAAATCTTCTACAAAAATAGTGATGAAAAATTAAGCTGTTTATAAAATTTTAACCAAATTTGAAAAGACTGGATCAATTACAGATATTGCAAGTAGCGTTCAAGATTTTGTTCGAACATTTACAAGCTGCTCGAGTATTTAAGCAACGAGTGCTCGCACAATCGTTCATTGCTCATTGGTCGAGCTTTTTCGAGCTTTTTCAAGCATTTCCGGGCATTTTAAATCAAAAATTTGACACTCTTCCCAGAACTCCTTTCTATAATTTTAATTTTATATATGCAAAGTATAAAACTAATTGGAATAATGAAGAAATTTTGACAAACAAAATTGAAATTTGAAAAACTTGTGCAGTTGAGCAACGAATGAGTATCGAGCGAGTATCGAGCTGCTCACAGTGCTCGATACTCGGGTATCTGGAGTTCTAATTGTAAGGATCGTGCATCATCCTTCTGCTCGTTTCACTTCCAATATCGCTACTATAAATGAAAGTGTAGCCGAAGGCCCGAATTTGGTTATTTCTCGACGTTCTCAAGAGCTGAGACTTTCTTACGGCACACTATGGCATATTTTGCACTTGGACTTACACCTATGTATTGTACATCCATATGAAGTGCAGCTTATACAAAAAGTGAAGCCAACTGACCTTTCACAATGCTATACATACGTCAATTGGGTGTTTGAACCACAAGCAGTGGAGAGCGATTTTTCGAACAAAAGTTTCTTTAGCGACGAGGAAGATTTCTAAGTCGTGTTATCGCGGCCGCGATAGCCGAGTGGTTAGCATTGCGTACTGACATTCGGAAGGCTCGGCTTCATATCCCAGTGCGAGCAACATCCAAAAGGTATAGAAAATTAATTTAAATAAAAAATTAAGTTAAATTTTCTAATTGCGGTCGCCCCTCGGCAGGGAATGTCCACCCCTCCGAGTGTATTTCGGACATGAAATAGAAGGCTCTTCGTAAAAAACCGTCAGCCGTTCGGAGGCGGCTTAGTATAAACTGTAGGTCCCTCCATTTGTTGGAAAAACATCAAGACGCAAAACCACAAATTGGAGGAGGAGCTCGGCCGAAAAATCGCTTCAGCGGTTACAAAGCGCCAATTATTATTATTATTATTATTATTATTGTATACGTAAATAAATATAATCGTCTCATTTGGGACTATAAGAATCAGAAAATAATTAAAGAAAGGTCATTACACCCAAACAAAAAAAAAAAAAAAATAAAAATAAAAATAAAAAAATTACTGTCTGGTGAGCTCTTTGGTCCGGAGGTATGATTAACATAGATCTTACTTCTTTGAAATCGACAACGGCGAGACGCTTACTGTAAATTCGGAGCGTTATGGTAGCACGATGACTGATTTTTTTTGGCCTGCAAATGAAATCTTGTGATTTCAACAAGAGGATGCCACATGCCACACAAGACGAACGAGTATGGCTTTATTGCGGAATATCCCTCCTGCGCAATCCCTTGTTTTGGCGATGACCATTGACCACCGAGACAGTGCGATTTGACACCGTTGGACGCGAGAGACCGTATTTTTGCGGATAAACCTTTAACTCTTGAGCACTTGAAAACCAGCATTCGTCAAGTTATGGTTGAGATTTCGCCTATAGTATGTGCCAAGAAGTAATAGTACGCCAGTAATTCTTTTTCCTGCTGATGATTGGCACCAATCGGTGTCCGCACTTAATTTGAGCTGTGGCCATACAGTAGATATAGGACCCTTTCTCTGATAAGCTATTGAATACGGTAGTTGTTTACGTTTCGGCACCCTAAAATAGGACGGAAATACTAAATACGTGTAGTGGCATTAGAGCCCAGACAAGATCGCGCTGATTGCTTGTTTGACAACCGGAGATATTTTCTAAAGTCATTAATCACTTCTTGGTTAAGTATAAAGTAAGTAGAGCTCAAGTTCACTTTCGTGCTGTTAAAAAGAAACCAAAAATTGTCATATTTTTGCTTGAGGTATTTGTACTTTCATTTAATTAAAATTTTTTTTTTAATCATTGGAGCACCTGGTGGGTATTCCCATTAAGTAAACTCTTCATGGGAGGTTCTTCTCGGAAGCATAGCACTCCTACACGAATGGCAAATCGTTACACAACGTCGTGTGGACGGTAGAATCAGGGAATATTTTCCTAGATAAACTAGATGCGTTGAGTGTCCAGCTTTTGACAGGTGCAGAAATGACCTTCAATCCGCAACGACGAAGTGCACAAAACTACCATTTCACTTTGCGTTTAAAACAGCAATGTTCTTCTCACTAGAGACACAATAAAGAGTGTAGCAGGGCATTGGTCGTATATAGGATGTCTGGCAACATTATAGACGTGATATCGTCTATGTGAGACCAGTTCAACCTAATCAACATAATCTAACCTAGGCATGTTTTTTATTAAGCTTAAGTTAAATGGTTAGAACCAATAAGAGTCACTCTGTGCATTGTCTTGCTCGTAAGAACACCGCCTGGCTTTAGGGAAGCTGATTTAGTCTAAAATAGCGTCGAATGCCTGGAGCAAAAGGCCGAGTTTTGTAGGATCATTTAAGATGTCATTGCAGTATCTTTCAAGCCGAAAATTTTTCAATAAAAGTGACGGCAGAGCTATGACGGAAAAGAGCCTTTCATATGAAGGGAATACATATTTATGTAGATAACCAAGCGGCCATTCTTCATTAATATCTTTATTTCATATAGCACTAATTCGGTCGGATTGTATTGCATAAGAAGGCGCTCAAAAGTTTAGCTGAGTAATGGAGAGTTCCAATTTACTGGGTGTCAATTCAAATGGACATCGACTGCAATCAGTTAGCTGATGAACTTCCAAGAGGGTGTCCAGTGTTCAAACAGAGCGCAACTGTGGATCTACCAGTTCCACTCAAAGAAGTGAATCATGAAAAAAGGCGGGCGACCAGACTTTGACCACGAGCAAAACATATGATGCGAATCTTACAAAGATTTTATTAGTAAAAATAGGAGTCGAGCTCCCAACTGCTAGAAGGACAATTACCGGGGAGTGGTCTTTTGACCTTTAATTTATAAAACATTAAAACGTAATCTGAGAGTGTCTGTCGTTCGGCAGACAGAATGAGAGGATATTTGGTGAAGAAAAGCTGCAATCAGCAATGGATAAGGGGTCAAAATGACTACTTCAATTTACGAAGTGAACAGCAATGCTTTTCAAATTACAGCTGAATCTTTAGGCGATTTCTTTTAAATAAAGTTTAATTGAATTCGTAGCCTGATTCTGGAAAAAGACGTTTGGGAGCAGCACTTTCAGAGTTACGCCAAAAACCTACAGATAAACCCGCATATTCGGATCTCCAGCTAACTAATAATTCTGCGTTATTATATTTATACTTGGAAAATTAAATTCGTTCCTTCTCTTTGCTGTCTGTCGCCTGTTGGAAATATCAAGTGAAATCAGGTCGCTCTCTACCTCGTACTTCCAACGTGGTGGGGGTCTATGTCTTCCTCTGCTTCCACCAGCTGGTTCTGCTGCTCGGATAATTTCAAAGTTGTAGCGCTTGGATCTATTATGACCTAGTCAGAGTAGCCCCTGTCTCTTTATTCGCTGAACTATATCTACTATATGTCGACGTTCATATGAGTATACCCCGTACAGCTCATCGTTCCATCGACTGCGCTATTCGCCGTTGCCAAATCGTTCGGAAAACTTTTCTCTCTTATCTCGTCCATAGAAATCGACTGGTAGGATTTGGTTCCATGTTAATCTAACAAATATCAGTACTACTAGTGGCTATTATGTCCTCTGTGGCACACTAATAATAACGACTAAAAACTTGAATGAGAACACGACCTTCGATAACAAATGCAATTGATGTAAATATTTACTATTGTCGCAGTTGTTTGAATTTTTTGTCATTCAGAATAGTTGTCACATTGCGTCTACTGCACTAATTAATTAAGAAAAATACAGCGTGTAGAATTGTAACAAATGTTCAAACAAATGATTGCGTACTCTGCCACCCACATTTGAGGTAATTATGACATAGTTCAGAGTATTTTATTTTCAAACATAAATATAGAAAAACAACGGTAGCTTAGAACTGCATTACATTAGTTAAATTGACTGGAAATTTTTTTCAATATTTACATTGTAGCAAATATTTGTTAGAAAACATATCATAATTACGAAAACAGTCACCGAATATGTGTCAATGTAAAATATGTACGGCGCGCCGCTTAGAAGAGTAAAAAATAAAAATAATAAAAAATTTTACATAAACATTTGGAAATTTTTTTTTTATGCGAAAACTAGTTGATCTAATGCATTATTTTGTTAATTAAATTATTGCTATTTTTTGTTTTTTTTTTGTTTGTTTTCTACAATATCGTTTAATGCGCCAATTTTCGACTGTAAAACTAATTTATTTAGTTTTTTTTAATTTAATTTGTTAATATAACGATAAGCTGACCTAGAACTTCCCATAAAATATGCATTTAGCAAACAACTTCTTATCGCTCCTCGCAGTTTTATTTATTTATTCAGATTTTTTTGCGAAAAAATTTTAGTGCGAATAGGAAAAAAATTCTTTTTTATTTCAAAACTGCTATGCTTTGTTGCTATTTAGCACAAGTAATTTGTGTGAAGGTTGAAAATTGATGGCGCATTGCAAATGGTTTGTTTGTTTTTTAATGAAATTTGAAATGTAAAAGGTTTTTTCCATTTAATGCAGAAAAGTATTGTAGAAATTTCTTAACGATTATCTACCCAAAAGAATTTATGTTCTAGATTTTAATTAATTTATTACATTTTAAAAGCATAAAATCGCTAAAAAGCGCAAAGTTTAAAGTTTCGTTACGTCACCAAATCGCTTTAAAGCAATTTAATGCTTACACAATCCATTCATTAAACTCAGTTTGGCATTATAAATCACTCAGGTGAAATACTTTTGTCTTCTATTTTGTATAATGTGATGGATTTGTGACATTCACTTATATCCGCGACGACGAAAATTTAATTGCAAAAAAATACAGATTTTAAACAAAGAAGTTTTAACATCTCCATTGAAGTGAATTCGCGCAAGAAAAGTGAACACATGTGTGAATAAACAAAGTATTTTTTAAATTATTGACTAAGTTCGAAAAATGTATGAGTATATCTGAAAGTAATGTTAAAAATTATTGCATAAATGATTTAACTGAAATAAAATAAAATAAAATTATATTGAATCAAATGAAATAAACAAATTAATATAAAGTTAAAAAAACTAAAATTAAATTAAAGGAAATAAATTAAAATAAAATAAAATGGAACAAACTTCTCTAGCCTGCTGTATGACAGTGAAAGTGTAACTCCCGGAGATGGTGAACCCTATTCCCCAAACGATGACAATCGAGCAAATGTTTCGTCGCCCGACTGTGAAGAATCGCCCGCATGAAAAATAACAGAGAGACTGGGCCGGTTGATTACCCGCAGAGCTATTCAAATACGGTGGAGAAGGTGCATGCATCAGCTATCATCATTCTACGATGTGGCGTTTGGAGATTTCAAGGGAGAGATTTATGGTCCTCTACGAGTTGGGTGCAGCAAATACTGCAGCCGATGAAATGATGAGCATTATAGCCTATTTCCACCGGACGTTAAATGAATTTTAGCTTAAATGCATTTAAACATCGCATTTAAATGCGTGAATTCCCATGTGTTTGTTGTTGTATAAAAGTGTGTTATCTCACTTTTCAAAGTGGGTTAACTCACTTTCGGTAATTTAACAGAAAATGTTATGTTAACAGTCGATGCTGTCACTACTAATGTAATCATTTCGGACGTTTCGGTCTATTTCTTGTCAGAGTCGTGTATTTTCGGGTTTAATGAGGGACGAGACTTTTATTTTGCATAGTGAAATTTTTTCTGCAAAAGTTACTTTTTTGCATTAATATTAACATAAAAACATATATTAAGTAATTGGTGAAGAGAATGCTTCTCCTCTTTAAAAAATATAAATAAAAAACAAACAAAAAGCAATTGTGGAATTTCAAACGTTGCATAAGTAGCCAAATAAAATGAATGCGGTTTCTTGAATTCATGATTTCAATAGTTGTGACAAATTATGCAAACTGCAAACTGCAAATGTAAACAGATCAGCTGTTTGAGTTAACTCACTTTGGTGGAAACGTTTGACATTTCACTTCACTGGAAATAGGCTATTAGTCAAATTCATGTGGTCCGGAAAGATAAGTATACTCCAGCTTTGAAAGTTTTCAACGCAGTGCCTGCCTGCTGAAGCACAGGAAGAGGAATACCTCTGATTCATTAGAAAGACCAAGTAGAGAAATGCGTGGCAGAACTTGTTATTTCCAATGGGAACCAATCTGCGAAAGAGAACAATGAAGAAGAAGAAGAAGAAAGTAAAATAAATTAAAATAAAACAAATAAATTTTATTTACAGAAGGACAGACATTATCATCTAGGACGATTTAATATTGTATTACTCAGTTAAAATATTTATTTTTTTATTATTCAAAACAAAACGTCATACTTAATTTATTATCCGCCGTGAGCAGTTACTGTTTATGATATTAAAATTCAGTTGGAAAGTGAAATGATTTAGATTTATCCCTTTCTAAAAAAACAAATAATCGCATTTGAGAAAACAGGAAATGGTTCGATTAATAGCAAGAAAGGCGCACTGAAAAAAAAAAAACGATTGGCCTTAACCTCTTTAAATTTTACGTTTTTATCTTTAATAACACAAATGATAATAATATAAATGTTAATAATAGCATTTTCTTGTTGTTGTAATTACAAATATGACACAATGAAAAATTATGTCTCTTTATGCTACACCAAAATGCAATTTAATACATTCACTTGAGTTATTTGATTATTTATTTCCTTTTTCACTTTTTCCTTTTTCTTAATTTAACAAATTTCAACATCTCTTCAGTTCATTCAACGCACGCTTACTAATCTTTTGTTGCTTTTGTTGTTATTTTTAAATGTTACGTTTTTACGTTAAAATTATTACCGAACACGTTGCCGGCAAACATAATAAAAAAGTTTAATTTGTCATGCCGCGAGACAAACAAATGTAAATACAAATACAATTTAATATATACATACACGTACATACATATAATATAAAGCAAACTAAAAATAATGATAAAAAATGTTGTGACACACAATTGACACTATTGAAGCGCGGACAGCTATGTCCGGCGTTCAATTTCGTCTTTGTTTTGGTTATTTTTGTCATCGCGCATGCGCCACACCACTGAAGCTCCAGCTAAGCTCTGCTCATGCTTCGTAGCACCGCAATGCGAGATTCGATATTTAACCTAATTTGTTGTAAATGCCACACTTTGCAAAGTAGTTTAAATGCTATTTTCATATGAAAGACATAAATAATTTCGTGACATTTTTTGTAAGTATTTTTGCGCTATTTCTTTTTGATTTCTTTTTTCTTTTAACTTCAAGTCATTCTGTGTGGCAAATTCGTTTGAGCGATTAAATGTGTTCGTAGTTCCATTATGTTAAACCTAAATTTATGTATGTATATATATTTTTTATGTGAACATAAATATATGTGCGAGTGTATATGTACATATATATGTGAGTATGTTTGCATCTGAAAAATAAGTGTATTACGTAGTATTGCTGCTAAAAAGTTTCATATGAGTACAAGAAAATAATTATTATTCTGAAATTAATGACGTGTCCTGATCACCGTGGTGATCGTCGATCTTCATTTTTCGAGTTAATGCAAAAAACTGTTATAAACCGTTAAATCACGCGCCTGACATCAGTATAAACAATAAAGGAAAACTGTCTCGGCATGTCTTTCGTGATCATATCAAATTGAAGGTATACCATTTTATATTAGAATATTTTTTTTTTTTTACTCATCAAAGTAATTTATTCATTGAATCTGCTTAGTTTAAGCCTGACAATAAATTTTAGAATCTTAATAACTAGTAAATTACTGCTTTAGCCCATTAATGGCAATGGACGTCTGGTAAAACGTTGCTCATCAAAATACTGGTAGATCCCTTCTTCGAAGGTGGGTTCGACTTGCTGGACAGGATAAAATGTTCGCTAGAGAATTTGGATGAATTTGCAGTTTCGACAGGTATTTTTGCCAGGCATTTGCCACTTCTGTGTGTACCATTTGTTTTTCATGGCATCTATGTATATATTACCGAGACGCACCTGTAAGGTATCGTAGCGTGTTTGATTGGAATCGCTGTGTTTTATGGATACTATTTGCGCAAACAGAGCTCCATAATTGTATTCCATATATCCATATTAGCTTTATGACAGAATTATATAGAAGGATTTTCACTTTTATGCGTTGGAAGATGGCTGTCAAACCTTCCAACGATTTCTAGTGTGCTTCAGGCTTTTATTGGTCACTTGCTCTGGCATAAAATCGCGGTGTCTTCAGCGATTGATAAGATTAGTACTTAGTATCAGGAAAAAAGGAAAACGAATTTCAAAAGTCCGTACAATCTCTGTCAGCTACATGTGATACTAACTACTCTTTGTAGCGAAAAGTTAAGAGTTTCAAAACTCACGTCACTTGCGATCCTCCACTGAGAACTCACAATGGTGAGTAGGCTCGTAGCGACCAGGAAAAGGATATCTCATTCGCCATGCATCTTTCCACTGTATTTACACCAAATATTGGATACACATCTCATCCAGAATTTCGTGCAGATCCAGATAAAAATTTTATTCAATTTAATTTTAAATCACTTAAAGATATATATAAAGTTATTACTAACGACATAAAGAAAAGGAAGGCTCCTGGATACGACAGGATAACGGGTGATATGATAAAAGAGCTTCCAAACGTGGCAATTAAACACATGCTTTGTATATTTAATAGTATATTGAGACTACACTATTTTCCTAAATCCTGGAAGCTCTCGGAGATTACCATGATTCCTAAACCAGATAAAGATCCATCTTTAGATAGGCCTGTAGGAGCTATTAGCTTAATTACGGTATTCTCAAAAATCTTCGAAAAAAAATATTACCGATTTTAGAATCAAAACAGACCATACCATGCCACCAATTCGGGTTTAGAGAAAAACACAGCACAATAGAGCAGTTGCATAGAATCGTAGCACACATAAGATCAGCGTTTGAAAACAAGCAATATTGTACTGCAGTGTTCCTCGATGTTGCCCAGGCATTTGATAAAGTTTGGTTAGATGGTCTATTATACAAGCTGAAAGGTACGCTTTCCGTAAAAATTTATGATGTCTTAGAAAGCTTTCCTATTGGCAGAGAATTTCGTGTTAGGCAAAAAAGTTACACCACCGAATCCTATGAAATATTTGCTGGTGTTCCACAAGGAAGTGTTTTAGGGCCCGTCTTATATTTAATTTGTACGAACGATCTTCCCACAAACCGAAACCACATCACATCAACTTTTGCGGATGATACAGCAATACTTAGTGTCCATTCAAACCCCATGACAGCCAGTTACAGATTACAAGAATATTTAAAAGTAATAGAAGAGTGGCTAACAACTTGGAGAATCAAAGTCAATGAGTCTAAGTGTATACAAGTAACATTTATCTTAAAAAAAGACACATGTCCTTCAATATCTATAAATGGGAATACAATACCTCAGAAAGAATTCGTTATCTACCTGGGAGTTACATTGGATAAAAGACTCCCCTGGAAAAACCACAAAAAGATTACTCAAACCAAATTGAAAATTGGGAACTTGCATTGGATTTCAGGCTCTAAGTCCAAACTAAGTCTAGAAAACAAAGTTTAACTTTTTAATATGCTTATAAAGACATCTTGGACGTACGGGATCCAAATTTAGTGCTCAGCATCTAAATTTAGCCTAGATAGAATTCAAAAACTGCAGTCTAAAACCTTAAGATCAATACGTGTATGCAAAGCCCCTTGGTATGTAAAAAACTCCACAATTCACAACGATCTCGGGATTAAAACCGTCAACGAGGAAATAGAGAAACTGCTTAAAAATTACTCATTAAGGTTATCTAACCATCCAAACTTTTTAGCTAAAAAATGCCTTCCTAATATCATTGATGATGCGATGGACTTGTTCTATAGTGCCATGTTTCTCACGAAAACCGAATTGATGATTTGGATAATTTCGTATTCGTTGGGAAAAGGAGATATCTGGGATAGTAGCACTTTTCGAAAAGTTTGGAAATAACAAGCTACACGCTAATTGATGAGGGCAGTGTTGTGTTTTTTTGGGGTTTGGCTATCATGATGATCTGCGACTTTTTTCACGCATTCGAAAAATATTCGGAAAATATCCATCAAAGAAGGTATTAAAACGTTGAGACAAGAAATCGAAAGCAATATTTGGTATCTCTGTTAGCATTTTGTATTTAACGTTTTTGCTATCACTTTTATCACAGATGAGGTCGCACTCACGGCGGGAATAGTACTAGTGACATAGTGAGACAAAAATGGAATCATAAAATTATTCAATACTGCATTGGGTTGGAGTACTTTGCTAAGGGGATTTCAATAAATTTCACGCTCTTAGATGCCCTTTGACAAATTTATGGACCAAAATCTCAAATCTGACACGATCGATTTGATGGATCTATTCTTCTCCTTATGGAACTGCCAGTTGGAAATACCAAGTGAAGCCAGGCCACTCTCCAACTGATCCTTCCAACAGAGTGGAGGTCTTCTTCTTCCTATGCTTCCACCAGCGGATACTGCATCGAATACTTTCAAAGCTGGTATGCTTAGATCCATTCGGACGACATGACGCAGCCAGCGTAGCTGCTGTCTCTTCATTCGCTGAACTATGGGCAGTTGCCTTTTGACCTTTAATTTATAAAACAATGAAACGTAATCTGAGAGTGTCCGTCGTTCGGCAGACAGAATGAAAGGATATTTGGTAAAGAAAAGCTTCAATCAGCAATGGATAAGGGGTCAAAACGACTACTTCAATTTACGAAGTTAACAGCCATTGCTTTTCAAATTACAGCTGAATCTTTAGTGCCTCCTTTAAGAGTAGACGATTTCGCTTAAAAAAAGCTTAGTTGAATTCGTAGCCTGATTCTGGAAAAAGTCGTTGAGAGCAGCGCTTTGTTGTTTAAGGTCAGTTTAAATCGACGAATAGGTGGTGTATGTTCATTCTCTTTTCACGGGTCTTTTCCAAGATTTGGCGCATAGTGAATGTCTGGTCAATGTTTGATTTATCAGGTCTAAAGCAACACTGATAAGGTCCAATCAGTTAGTTGACGGTGGGCTTTAGTCTTTCACACAATGCACTTGCTGCGATGTCATCCTTTAGTTTTATGAGGACATCAACCAGCTGGACAGCAACACTTTCCGAATTAAGGGACCGGACATTACAGGTACATGCCCTAAAATTTTAATCCGTAAAACATTTGCGGGGTTCATCACCAAAAGGGCGGCTCTCATTCGAAGCTTATTTTTCATTGGATTTTTCGTTTTTCATGTGGTGGATCCGAAACGCTACGCACAACCGCATGGATTGGGATGGGATTCGCCTTCTCACTTTAGCTCGCCTCCAAATGGATGTTTGTTGGCTACCCAGGGGATAATCGGTCTAAGGACGGAAGTCGTGATCTGCTTGAACCGTAAGGAAAATATGTCAAAAATTCGGGTGATAAAGTCTATTTATAGCTGTCTTACAGATAAATGTTTAAAAAAAAATTCTGCAATTTTCAAAAGAAATTATTCGTAATCCCGCGATTGTGACGTCATTTCCGGTGACCCATCGTAAAAAAGGGTCATAAAGGGTTAAATAGCTGTGTTTGGAAAATAAAAATAACAACCCTTTCATTTCTCGTGAATTGTATCTCGAAGACTTGTGAAAAATTTCATATGATGGCTTAGTTAATTTTCGATAACTTTTAAATAAATCGAAGTTATGAAGATTTCGACACCTATTAACAGAACATTTAGGTTGATCTTAGCAAGAATGTTCGTACAGTCTATTCTGCCGGATATTAAATACCCTTCTATTATGCAGTGTCATAAGAAGATTTTGGTTCTGTCCAGGCTCTGCCATCTCGATCAATGTTGCGTAGTCTAATTTTGATGGAGTGAAAGTTCACTAACGGATTTTGGGTATTATTATTTGTTAATAATTAACGTTTCATTACATACATAAGAGTACGAATTATTTAGCTCTACCTGAAGCACAGTCGAGTTATTGATATTTAAATCATTTGCAAACGGAAGAAAATTAGACATAATAAAAAGGATTCAACTACCAGCGCAACTAGGACTCCACCTCGTGGTACACCACAAGTCGGAGTAAACACTTTTGAACTGATTCCTTCCATTTATATTTACTAAATACATATGATTCCATCCAACTAAGGATAGTTTAATGAAATCTAAGACGTGAAGGATTCATAAGCAGAATTCTTTGTGTAATTCTGTAAAAGGTTATTAAGAAGTCAGTCTATGGTATATGGCAACTACCTGACAATCGTTATTGACAGCGGATAGTAGACAGAATAAATTTCTCAGAAAAACGGCGGGATTAAGTAATTCTAGATCTACTGTGTGAACAACCATACTGATTAAGACAAATGACTTTTGGTTCGATGCTCGATTGAAGTTCCTACAGAGCTAGAAAATCTCGGGAAAGAGATTCACCACTCTGTCTAAATTTGGCTTTAAACTAACAGAATTGGTGGTTTAACATAAGGAAAAACTGTTATTCGCTACAAATTATGTAAAACCAATAGGAAATAGAATAGAAATGTAATGAAAACCAATTATTCATTAATATTTAATTAATATTTCATGTCGCATTTTGTTGTTATTTAATAAAAAAATTGAAAAAATTTGTAATATTTTAGAATTTTTTTAACCATCTATTTTTTATATGATATTTTTTATTTTTATATTCATTATTTACAAATCCGCAAGAAATTTATTTATTACATAATTTTTTTATTATAAGTTCTCTGTTCAAGCACTCAGCGAGTAAATCTTTTATAGCTAATAATTCTTACAGTAGTGTCTGTAAATATTAAAACAGCTACCACACAATATGGTGTGTGTCTAGGCTAATTAATTGGTGGTTGCTATAATAATCTAGCATAATAAATGGCTTTTGCTTGAAAAATATTTATTATAGCCGTATTTGATTCGCCAAGACTTGCCAGAGAATCTATAATAAATATAAGTAAATATACAAAAAATATTAGTAAATATCAAATAAATAATTATAAAAAAATAATTAAAGAAATTATGAAATAATATATTTCAGTGAGAGGAATTTAAACTCGCGTAGAAGCAAAAAAACCAAAAATACAAATATACGCACGCACTAACAACCACGCCATATCACCACATATAGATTCTCTGTGAAACTTTCAAAAAAAGAATCTCAAACTGATATAAATAAGATATCATGTTGATTGAGGTAGCAATTTTAGAACAATTATGGAAAATTATAGGAGCGCTCGCTCCTCGGCAGAGAATTTCAGCACCACCGAATGTATTTCTGGAAGAGCTCGGCCAAAAAACCGCAAAAGCTCTTAACGTCGATTCATCGGATAATGCCATCGCCCGATTTGCTGTTCCAGTAGGACGGGAATGTCGAATAGCTTTGGCTATTCTTCTCTGAAAGAAAACTTTATTTTTATATCTCTTATTCAGCCGAAAGTTGCGTTGGATATCAAGGTTTATTTTGTAGTTGGAGTGATGCTGGTTTCAAGATAAAATAATTTATCGATGGGACGCGGCTGCGATGACAGTTCGTTTGATGACAGGAGATATTTCGTCTTGTCCTTATTCACTACCAAATTCAGTCATTTATCTTCATTGTCCAGTCATGAGAATGACGAGGGCGTTACTGATATTATGTGTTCCTTCTTGGTTCACTGCCTCACAACAACAAATGAAGGCGCTGAAGGATATTAGGTAGTGGATGATGACAGCCTAGGCACTGACATCAGCGCGAGTTAACTCGTCCGCCCTTTCATTGTCGTCTACATGCGTGGAGCCAGAGACCCAAGTGGTATTCACCGTGATAAGTTGTTAATGACCTCTTTACTAGCTCTCACACATTTAGTGTTTGTGTTGACACACCTAATTGCCAATTGATGCTCGGCTATTTACCAAGGTAGATGTTGATCAATACGGTGGTGTCTGTATTATTTACACTCCCTCTACGTCAGTGAATGCCGCAAGAGCATTCTCATATGTATTGTCCCGACCATTTCATGTAGAGTGGTATCAATCGATTTACGTTCAATGTTCGCGTGCTGCAGGTATTGCTACTGCTCTGAAGGAATTCGTTGTTTGATCCAATCGTCGCATATCCTATCCATACTTTTTAGAAGAAAGGATGTCAGTCAGATCACTCTATAAAAATCACCACCTGTTTGGTGTACCATATGTGCGAGGCAGATGCAGCAGTGTACACCGAAGCAAGCCTTTGTGTCAATAAGTGTGAGCCTTTTTGCAACAAGCCAGAAAGTTTCCATCGGAACCGACAGCTTTTAGCGGCTTAAATTTTTTAAAGGCATTCTTCCTTTCACTTTACGTCATGAGCTTTGAACCGCTCATGAGCTGTGATAGAATGCCTTTAAAAAATTTAATTTTACTTACTTAACTGGCGTAGACACCGCCTTCGCGATTATTCCTTGAATTTAAAACATTGCGCCATTCCTTTTTTTCGCTGTTTGGCGACCATTGGAGATACTAAGTAGAGCCAGGTCCTTCTCTATCTGGTCTTTCCAGCGGAGTGGAGATCTTCCTCTTACTCTGCTTCCACCGGCGGGTACTGCATTGAAAACTTTCAAAGCTGGAGTATTCTCCGCTTTCTTGATACGCTGTTTCCTGATTCGTTGAACTATGTCAATGCCGCCGTATATCTCATACAGTATTAAAGACTTTAGCTTTGTTGAAAGCCTTTCGTTAGCCCGCGTTGTTAGCTTCGCCATCGCCGAAATAGACCACTAATCAGAGGTAATTCCCCTCTTCATCCTCCTACTTACCGCGCCGCTGACTGGAAGGCGAACAACTCTTCTCCTTGGGAGACCACGAGCTTTGGTCCGGTCAGGGCAGAGTCAAATTAATTTTCTATAATTTCGAATGTAATAAAAAATAATTTCCTCATTTTACAAAAGAGTAGATAAGGTTTAAGGAACTGCTTTAATCAAGTAGATATATTGGGCCTTCTTAAATATAGTACTTGCCATGTGGATAGGGACGACTGGGTTACTTGTTCGAAATTGCCTTATCGAAATTGTAAGTCAGACCAACAACGATATAAATCTTTCTCTAGATTAGAAAGGTTTTCCTCGGAACTAATTTGAATTTTAAGCAAAAATTAAGGACTAAATCCTTTACGCACCCATCAGAGAGAATAACTAAAAACCATTTCAATGTGCATAAATAGACCAAGTCAATTTGTGTTACATACGAATAAGAGTACATATGTATCTACATATATATGATACATACACGTATGTATGTGAGTTAGTGTATGGTTAGACATTTAAGTGAACGTCAAAAACCTATATTTGAACGAACTAAAATTCCATGCTTCAAATATAGTACATATACTCGTACACATATGTACATATTCTGTGTAATTTTTTTCCGCAACTTTTTTCTCTGCCCACTATATTTTAATGCAATTTCCATATGTGCCAAGCTCCTCTTTTACTTCCCTCTGCTATGATGTGACGTGAAGCTGAGCGCGGAAATAGTGTCAACGAATTTTGTAGATATTTTTGGTAAAAATCACTGAAATTCGTCTGTCATATGTCGAACGCATTGATGTGAGCGAAGCAAAAAAAAAAGGAGAGAAAATTCTAACAAAAATACCAGCTGGAAAACTAGCATGTGCAAGTAGTGAGAGCGGAGCGTGTGGCAGGAACGCCCACGCCCATTCACCAATTCCCAATTCAATTTCAATTTGTATTCGTGAATTTGAATTTCAATACGAAACCAATAGCTGTAACCTCAGCGTTGAAAATGACAATGTCAACGAGGGAGCAGGACTAGGTTGAGAATAAATAAAAACAAAAAAAATTCAACAACAAATATTCTATGAAGCAAAAAATAGTTAAATTTTTTTTTATACACATGCGCATACATACAAACACATCGACTTGTACTCGTGTGAGTACATATGCGTGAAAGGTTAGACGAAAATAGTGACTGCCTTTAGTTCTTAGAAGAGTGGCTCTGGGAATTCGAGAAAGGCAATAAATTCCATTCAAGGATATGAAAATATATTTGGCACTATTATTTTCGATATTGAGTCAGTTGCTATAGAAATCTCGCGGATTTTGTATTTCAATAAATTTCTGGGAAGAAGACATGGCTGCATTTGTGAGGAACAAACTCTGGGATACCATTAGCAATGCACCAATGGGCGACAATGGTAAACTTTCACGTAGAAGTAAAAACCAATAAAATGTCTATGGTAGTTTTTACAGGAAGGCAAAAGTTCCCTATGCGGAAACTAGGCAGGCTCAACAGGGTCTACATAACAATCAAGTTTCTCAGAACTTATTGCATTGGCTTACAAATTCGCGCTACAGAGCGGTGGTCAAGGCTAATGAAATCTCAAAGAAGAAGAAAATACGGCGTCTCACAAAAGGAGCACTAAGAACTACTTGCACAACTACACTTGGAAAGTTACCTAACCAATCTACCATATGTTAGAGAGTATTGCACCAAAATTCGCTGTGAGATTGGCACCTTCAGGTGAAGTAAGCAATGGAAGGGTAGTGAGAATAGACCAATGCCCCCATGCTTTAATGAACCTCAGGCAAACTTTCGACCTGCTGCATTACTACAGAATTTTTCAGGGTAAAGTCTTCACTGAAAGGCAAGCTGTTGAATATATTCACATTTGTGGTTAACGAAATGGTTTCCGAGTATTCGTATGTCGAAGATAGAAGTGGAATGCGAATCAGAGAGTGGGAGAATAGCGGAGCGACCTAGAAGACTGACAAAACAATGAAGCAATGAAAGATATACTAATTGTTTGGCTCCGTTGGAATACCTCCACTGTTTCTGTTCGTACTTTCTAGCACATGGCTGAGACACCTGTGGCGTAGCTGCTTAGTCGTCGACTACTTTATCTCGAAATAACTTGAACTGAACATCTGAGGGAGGAGTCAACGCGCGCGTGACTTAACCTTACCTACTGGAGTACGAGTAGGCAAGGTTAAGTCACGCTTATCACTTCACCAGTTTCTGATTTTGTCGGTATCCGATTGTTCAACGTCGGTGGCCTTACAGCTTCAGCTCAGGTTCTCAAGTTGACGAGCATAATTTTCAAACCTACGGTGATGAAATAAACCTCCCATCAGCACGCACGATCGTAACATGGATCAATTGAGTCCAGGCAGGTGTAAGAGTCTTCCCTTTTTTTTTACTCATCCAAATGATGCTGCTGTCATTTAATTTGTACTAGGCCAATGTCGTTGCATATTTCGTATAGCCCATTGCTCCATCGTTTGCACGGTATTCGCCATCGCTCATTCTCAGAGGACCATAAATGTTTCGTACCTCGAAAACTCACTTCACAAGATAAAATTTTCATCTTCAACGTCAGTTTACCAAGTTCAGATATAACAGCGTAATAGCAAGATCGATGGAGAGATGATGCGGATCGATCCCATTCTCTCCGGTCTTTTCGAAATATTGACGCAAGGTGAATATTTGGTCAATGATGAATCTACTACATCTAAGTCCACGCTGATAACATCCAATTAGCCCGTTATGGTTGAAATTTGCTCTGTAGCTAACTTATCTAATGATAATTAGCGCTGACTGTGGTGTCCATTTTCGTCCGACCATATCTTACAAGTTCTTCTTCCGCCGGAACTAAATTGCTAAGTGAGTGAATTGCATGTAATCGGTAATCGAATTTCATTATCGTCGTTTGATGTAACGTCTAATCCAGCGCCATTGATTGGAGATTCGGGTTCATCATATCCGAATGTAACATTTTAACCAAAATACGACTAGAATACACATGACCATGATATTGTAGGCGATTGTTGTATTACTCTAATGGATACGAAGTTTTCGTAGTCCTTTTTTGAGCGCCATTTAGCAGACACTCACTCGGCTGATGCCAGGATTCTTCATAAAAAAATTAAAAGCTATTGGAACTCGTCTTTATATTTAACGCACACCTCTGTTTTCGAACAGGTCCTGAAGGAAGGGAGTATATCCTCGGAACTACCTTTCCAGAGGACAGTTGATCGTCACCACATCTAAATAATAATACATATATTCGGAAAGGCAGGGAATTGTGTAGCGAGGCGCTCTTTTCAGAGAGAGTAATTTCTCTCCGGTCAACGAAAAGTGCTACACCAACTATCCAGAGACGATTTCTGACTTGAAACCCGAAATGGAAAACATGATAGGGGGAAAATAATAGACTACAGCAAGGCCAGCCGTGGCTGCCATATGATTTAAGCGGTGTTTCTTCATTAATAAAGGGTTTTATAATAAGAGGTTTTATTTTAAATAGCTTACTATTCCGATGGATGTCACTTTTGAAGCAATAATTTTTTGACTTTAATCAAAATATAACAATACATGCTCACTATTCATTATTTCTTAGGCAGAATTGAATGGTATTGATCTGGACAACGTTTACTTAAAAAAAAAAAACGGCGCTACTTGCCACACCACTAACGAAACCATCAATTTTTTAAGGGAAAAGTTTCTCACCCGTGTTATCTCTCGAAGAGGTGATAGTAATTGGTTAACGAGATCTTGTGATTTAACACCTTGCGACTTCATCCTTTCGGGCTATGCGAAAGACAAGACCAACTGACCAACCCCTATTCAAGACCTCAGAGATGTAATTCGTGAAGCTATTGAGGGCATACAGCAGCCACTTTACGATTTGATGATGGAAAATTTCATAAAAATTATATCTTCCTCTTTACATTAAAATAAACATCCGATTATTTATTTCAAAAAAAGTAATTTTTCTATCAATATCAAAATAATACCTCTTGTGATCTGCTGACGATGATGTGGTGATGTCTTGATGCGATGTGATGTCAATGTGGTGATGTCTTGACATGATGTGATGAGCTTTTTTTTTTGTGGTTGCTATTGTTATTGTGCGAGCACCCTTTGGTGCGACATTGTGTTCATCACATTTCATGAACTCTATATTGTGACCTGGATATCGGCTAACGAAAGGTCATATTATAAAAGATTTTAATTTATAAAAAACAAGCTGTACCCAGCGACGCTTTGCTGTCGCACATACATTAAATGTGTGAAAAATTAATCATGGGATAACTTTTGGTTTTACCATTGTCATTGCTCCACTTCCCGGAGAGAGGAATAGTCCGAATTTGGAATAGGCCACTCCCGAATGCACTTCCCGAAGAGAAGAAGAGTCTTCCTGTTAATCCAAGCAAAAGGCCACCTATTCACAAAATTTCAAATAAATCGAACCATAAATCAGATTTCTACGAATAGGTCAGTCCCTGGTATATTTACCGAAAAATTTTTTTTACGAAAAAACCTTCTCAGGAATCATAGAAATAATCTGAAGAAAATTGAAGTCAATCGGTTGGTAAGATTTTTGGAGATTACTGGATTTTTCCATGCGGACATACGATTTTTATATGTATTTAAGAAGATGTATAGCCCAGATGAAGTATTGAAAACAAACTAAGGAGAATCGGAAAAGAAAGTAAGATATTTTTGCGAAGTTTACCATCTGGTTTAAAATTTTAACTCAGTAAAATTTAAAGAGATTTAATGTATAGAATATATGGTATATTTCAATATTTGCTATCAAGCCCAATAAAGTTGGAAAGGCTTGCTGGATAATTGCTCTCTCAGATTTTGTATTGAAAAATAAAAATATAAATCTAATTCCACAGTACGAATATATAGATTGTGAGCTTTCAGTTTTGATAACCACAAAATGTTCAAAAAATCAATTGTAATTAATTTGATGAGATAATTGGAATATTTATAGGAGAAGGAATATCAAACTGAGGAGAACTAAAAGTAATCTTCTTTCAATTTGTAAATTTGTATTCAATAATTATCAACTCTTTACTTGTGCACATATTTAAGTACATGTACATATGTATGCCTCTGTATATCTACTTAATTGTTGACGATTGAATATTTGGAAAACCTCCTTTACGCAAATACTTCTAGCTTCTTAATTATTCCTTTTGGTTATATTTTCTTAAAATTACTTCTCTTACTTTTCCACACTTTTTTATACTTTTCCTTATTATATTTTCGTTTTTAACTTTAAGCACGCTATGTTATTATTATTATTGTTGAAATTATTGCTGCACACATGTGGCAAATATTTGCTTTTGCCACATGCGAGTATTTACTTCCCTACACCCCAAACCCCTGCACACCTCAAAATCCAACGGAGTTCAACGCTGTTGTTGTTGTTGTTGCTTATTTGATTATTTCCTCATAATTATTTACGCTGCCTACACACATACGAGTGTACCATAAGTGTAGTATGTTTGAGTACTTATGAGTAGTAATCGCACGTTCACTCATACGTATATGTAGACTTTCGTTGCTTGCCACTTGCACGTGTCGTAAAAATTTTATTTTGCTTTTCAATTTTCAAGCTTGATTTGAGTTTCTCCAACAATTTGCATAAATATAATTTATAATTAGCGTATTTGTTTATGTTTCCAATTAAGCGCACATGACTGTAAGTTTATTTTCATAATAATAATAAATAATTTCGATGAAGCGAATGAAAAATTGAAGAAGTCACTTACTCATGCTGCAGAAGAGCTGAATTTCGAAAGAATTCAAAGCAATATTTTTAGCGTCTCAGTGGAAGTTAAAACTAAGTTATTTTGAATTTTCAATTATTATTGATTTCCCGAATTTATAATCAACATTATTTCATTGGGTGGCTTATTTATGTTTTGGCATCTACAATGAAATAACCGATGTGTCGCATATGCAGTACAAGGTTCGTACTCACGAAATGGTTAAGTTCACGCTTGAAGAAATGGAATGTCCTGCACCATTTTGGCATTCCTCTGAACTGACACCTGCAGATTACTATCTCTTTACCTCGATGAAGCTGCGCTGCGCATGTGTGGAAGGAAAAACTTTTCAAGCGGCGAGGATGTAAAAGAGGTGGTGGAGGAGTGGTCGAAAGGGTTGGTGGAAACTACTTCGAGGAAGGTATCAAAAAATTGATACCTGGCTGCACCACCTGCATAGAGAGGAATGGCGACTATGTCAAAAAATAGCTTATATTATGTACTAAAGTAGCATGTAAATTTTTTTGTGTATAAATAAACCCACTTCCAAAATGATAAATTTTCCATCGCAACTGCAAGAAAACTGACAGTTTTTGGATCAATGTGTACATCAGAATTGCCAAACCGGTTTGTGTTATATAATAACTGAATAACTCGCGTACATACTCGTCCAGTGCGCGGACAGTTATCAACACGAACTCGGCGCAGGGTTTTGGGTAAAAAACTCGGTAAGAAAGCTTATAAATCTGAATTGGTTCAAGCACTGAAGTCTAATGTCCATCCGATGCTCTTTCACTACGCTTAATGGGCTGAAGATTGCTTGACAGAAGAAGGGCGTTTTTAACGCTGAAGCCGATCAAGCTCATTTTCACCTTAGCGCCTAAATTAACAAGTAAAACTGTCGCATTTAGTGCCCAGAAAACCAACATATAACCATGGAAAACCTAATACGACCTCAACGAGAGACTGTTTTTTGTGACATATAGTTCGGAAGGCCAGGATACGAGTCCTGGTCCGACCAACATCCAAAAATTATAGAAAATTAATTAAAATAAAAATTAAGTTAAATTTTCTAATTGCGGCGGTCATCCCTAGGCAGGGAATGTCGACCCTTCCGAGTGATGACATAAAGGCTCATCAGAAATCAGAAATCAGAAGGCGTGTTAGAATAAACTGTAGATTGCGGAAAAACATCAAGACGCATACTACAAATTGCAAGAGTAGCTCTGGCGAAAATCACTTCAGCACCTCGCAGCTGCGATTTGACGCCGTTGAATTATTTTCGTCATTAAGGCTCAATGCAACGCCAACCATCCATTGACGATTGATGACTTGAAACACGAAATGAAATACTATATTGCAGTCATAGGGGAACATACAATCGAAAAGGTGTTGAAAAATTAGTCTGATAGACAGAACATAACCTCTTTGATTTGCTTAATATATATTGCGTGACTGGATGGAGAGGCGTACAGTTTTCGGGGACAACCAAAATCAGTAAAGTTATTTTTCTATGAATTTTGATTATGTTCTGGATGCATGGTAGTGCATATTGCTAACCACTCGGCTAATACGGTCATGAAAAAAATTACACCAAATGGTTTCAGATATGTATTAAAATAGTCAGGTGTATTTTATAAAAATAATGGAACTGGGAAGAAAGATGGAAATATAAGTGCCAAAGTCTAGGCAGCCTGCCATTCTCGTGAAAGTGGCTCGAAGCGGCTTGTGGGTCTTTGACTAAATATCCTCCAGAGAGGAGCTAAAATGAGACGTGTAAACTTTTTAATAACTGTAATTTTTAGGTATATATGGTCGACGAAATCTTCTCTTAACTCACTTGCAGACGAAATATAATTATTTGTAATACCAGATACCAGCAGAAGAAAAACTTCTCTCGAATTAACTATTGTTCTTCTCGTAACTAAGATATGCATCCGCATCAAAATTGGCTATCACAGCGGACAACCGATCATTTTAAGTTCTCTTCTTAACTCTACCAGAAAAACGATTGGTTCCGATTCCGATTCCGATATTTCTCTAACGTATCACGTGAAATACTTGAGTGCGGCTCCAGAACTATCAAATCCACCGCTCATCAAATGATAGACTAAACCAGAAATGAATGACAAAGGCACGAACTATCTCTTGACATCAAACTAATAGTCTAGGCACTCACGCCTTAGAATCTACGTAACACGTCTGGGAACATAACAGCCGATGAGTCGGCATTAGGAGCTTTCGAAGGAAAGTTTATGAGTAAGCTTTATTGTCTTTACGGCTTAGTGGCAACGGTTAGTATCGCAGAATTTGGTACGATGAACTATACACGATATAAGAAAGGAATTATATAGTCTAGCGATATAAAAGCCAAATGCTCCGCTGGTTAAGGCATTTGGTCCTAAAACAGCAAGAGGAATAAACGACTGCTGGCTAAGTGTCGACTCGGTCACAATTTCGAAAACAATGTCCACGTTAAATAAGAGGAAGAAACATGGTTTGTCATCCTACATGTTTATATTTGTCACTCCTCTCTTTTTTATATTCTACTCTTTATGCAATTCAGTATATAAATTCGTCAACAAGTAAAATTATTTATAGATTTCGTTTACGAGTATTTCAACATCATCATATACACAAGTTATTGTATACATATATAAACTAAAGTATGTACTACATAGATATATTAAAAGTCCATACATTTTTTTTACGATTATCCACAAAACTTTAAAAGGATTATTAAGTTTTTCGTCCTTTATGAGGCGAAAGCAAGCCGCGTAATACATTTTTGATATTTACTATGCAAACAAACAATGACATACCTATATTTGGCAAACATTTGTGGACTATATAGTCCATGGGAGTAATCCAATAGGTACTACACTGTAGTGTACTATTGGACCAAAAAGCGTCTCGGTTACAGCTTGTTGCTGTACTCGTATGTACATATTGCTATTGTGTTATTGATTCAGTTTTGTTTCGTTGGTGAGCTCTCATAATAAACATAAAACATATTTAATGTATATAAATGTATATGATGAAAATATTATATTTTAGGCAGGGAATGTCAACTTCTCCAGCCGTTCGAAGAAGGCTTAGTATAAACTGGAGGTCCCTCTATTTGTTGGAAAATTAATAAGACGCACACCACAAATTGGAGGAGGACATCTGCCGAAAATCGCTTCAGCGGTTACGAAACGCCAATTATATAATATATAATCCATGGATTACATGGATGTTATGTAGCGGTCAAGTACATGGTTCACCCCTAGGGCATCGGAATGTTTATTGGACCATATTTTTTTTTGCATGGATTGCGGTTAGTTTCGAATTACTCTATTGTCCGCGTGGAGTACTCGCGTTGTTTGTAGGGTATATGTATATGCATTTTAAATGATTAATGCCATTATTTTGCTTATAAAGTGTTTACTCATTTTGTTGTCACTAACAAAGTAATGAAAGTTTATGCATCACAAGCGGTTATTTTATAAAAGTGAAGGAAATAAACATATACATATATTGTAGTATACATATTATATATGTGTATCGATAAAAACTTGACATGATAATTTTTAACTGGAAAACACTTCTCGATCCCGCTGTATGGCAGTGAAAATGGTACACCCGGAGATGGCGAACCCGAAATCCCAATCGATGACGATAGGAAAGACGTTCCATTACCTGACCATACAGAAATGCGAGTAGCTTCGTCAGGATCGGAAAAGACCTCACCGAGCCGCTCGATACCAAATCATTTGCCTTCTTTAACTTATTGCTGGAGAAATTAATACGAGCTGAATAGAGAAGGTACAATCCTCTATAAGAGTGTACAGCTGCTTGCTTACGCTGATGATATTGACATTGTTGGCCTCAAAAGCCGCACCGTTAGTTCTGCTTTCTTCCAGAAAGTGAAGGATTTGGGTCTGGTAGTGAACGAAGGCAAGACGAAATATCCCCTGCCATCGCACAAATAGTCATCGCTGATTGGAATGGTGATGATACGACGACATTGACATAGTTCAACGAATCAAGAAACAGCGTATCAAGAAAGCGCAGAATACTCCAGCTTTGAAACTTTTTGATGCAGACCCGCGGGAGAAGTAGAATAATGAGAAGACTTCCACTCTGTTAGAAAGACTAGGTAGAGTGGGACCGGGCTCTACTTGGTATCTCCAATTGGCGCCAAGCAGCGAAAAGAGGAATGAATGGCGCAATGTTAAAAATTCGGCTAAAATCGCATAAGCGGTGTCTACATCAGTGAATTGAGTAAGTAAGTCCTTCTTTCTTCTCTTTGGTGCTGTTTATGGGCCGAAGGGGTCTAATGAGATCTTATTTTTTCCAAAATGAGGCTGGAGCCAGAGGTGCGGTAAATGGATACTATATCATATAATAGGTAAAGTAAAAAGTTTGTTCCGTTTTTTTTCACTTTTTTTTATGCAAATCGTTCCAAACAGTTTTCTGGCTTATCTTTAGTTCCTCAGCAATTAAATAAGTGCTCACGTGACGGTCCACTATTTCCATGATTTTAACGCAATTGTCGACGACAGGCCTCCCGACGCGTGGTGCATCTTTGACATCGAAATTACCGGAACGGAACATAGCAAACCACTTTTGTACTACACGTTCGTTTACAGTATCGGTCCCATAAACTAAATTAATTTTCTCAGCTGCTGTGGCTGCTTTTTCGCCTTCATCGAAGAAAAATTGTAAAATATAGGGAATTTTCTCTTTGCTGGTGTCCATCTTTGACGAGCGCTCACAACGTACTGAGTCAATCAATCGAAAAACTGTCAAAGACAAACTTTCAGCGCGAATAAACACGTTCTCAGCGCCGTATAGTATGAGATGATGCGACACGCAACACTAGTACTAAGGACAATAACGCCATCTCTTAGTTGAAAACCGAACGAAATTTTTACTTTACCTAATATTTAAAATATTTATTTGAAAATTCCACAAAAACAATTCAACGGTTTACTATGTTGATAACGCAGACCAACATGCAATATTTGCATAAATCTCAAGAGTCACTTATTCACATCGTAAATAATAAATTTAATTGTATTTTACAAACAGTTTTATGTCTAAATGAGTTTATCTGTAAATAAATGCCAGTGAAATATTTTTTATTTGTGATTCTATAAATATGGATTTACAGTTTTTTTATTGAGTGCAGAGGAAGTTTGATATTAAATAAATATGTACATAAATGTAAATAATTTTTTATTTAATTATGAATGTACATAAGTGTATGCTCATAATTGTGCTTGAATTTATACATTTTTTTTTATTTATTTCCAATGAAAGTGAAAGTGACTGATACTCAACATTGAATTAAAACCTGTTTTTTTTTAACTAGATATTCATATTTACTTGCAGTATTGTATAAACTCTAATGTTAGTAAATATTTATGTACTTACTACTGACTGTGTGTAGTTTTCTTTTTATTATAATAAATTATGTAATATAAATTAATTCATTGATTTGTTGAGAATTTAAATTTTTTAAATATACATTTATGTATACACGTATGTACCCTAGTCAGCACTAGGAAACAATATTAATCAAAAGAACTTTATTATTGTTTTTATTTCTATCGAACAAGTACCGCAATAGTTATGGCTAAAAATTTCTTTTTAAATTTTTTTAGTCTAAAAACACAAGGATGATTAGATTTCGAAAAGCGACAATCGCAAGAGACAGGGAAATATGGGACGTCATTTCAGGTTTCCTACGCATAGCTGCAAACGAAACTATTGGTTTTCGGAAAGATCAAAAGAACAGCTGGTACGCTGAGGGTTGTCGTTATGCAGTGAAGAGAAACAGGCTGTCTACCTCGCGACGTTGCGATCGACCATAAGACGTGCGCGGTGAAAGAGATACAGAGAATTGAAGATGGAAGTGGGACACATGTGCATTTAGAAACAGATAGATGCCGAAATGAGTTTGTAAAGCTGGCCGACAAGGGTGTTGCTCGAAAATTCTACGAAAAGATGCGATGACTTACAGAAGGTTTCAAGACCGATGCATACCCTTTGAGGACATACCTTCTGCTCAAATATAAACGAGACTGGCTCAATAAAACAAAAACGGTTAATTATTCTTCAATATTTATATTATCCCCTTCAAAATAGTCACCATTAGAGCCGATACACATATGCCACCTTTTTTTCCAATCTTCATAACACTTCTGGTAGGCCGCTTTAGGTATGGCTTTCAGTTCCTTCTTCGAATTCTCTTTTATAACTTCAATCGACTGAAAATGCTTTCCGCGAAGCGGCAATTTGAGTTTAGGGAAAAGAAAAAAGTCACACGGTGCCATGTCGGGTGAATACGGTGCTTGCGGTACAATATTTACGTTGTTTTTGGTCAAATAATCGCGTACAAGACTAGACGTATGAGCAACAATTTTGGAACAAGTCGAGCAGACACACGTCTCATGCCCAAAACATCGTGAATAATGTTATGAGCCGATCCATTTGATATGTTGAACTCACTAGCTATCTCTCTTTCAGTCACACGACGATTTTCCAACGCAATTTTCTTTACTTTTTCGACGTTTTCTTCGTTTATTGACGTTGCTGGACGACGATCATGGGGCAAGTTCTCCAGCGATGTACGGCTGTCCTTGAACGACTAATACCAATCAAAAATACGTGCACGTGATAGGCAAGACTCCCCATATGCCTTCTGCAACATTTTCATTGCGTCCGTCGCACTTATTCCATTGGAATAACAAAATTTCAAACAAACTCTTTGCTCAACGTTAATTTCCATAGTAAAAATTCGAAAAACACACTCGAGGTTGACTTGTTTATAGTGCCGTAAAAAAACTATGTGACAGATCGCGCTCAAATTTGACATGTAAACATATAACAGTCCTGCCAACCTAAGCAAAAAAAAGTATGGCCATATGTCTTGTCCTTGTCGAGTTATGGATAAAGTCTCGTTTATATTTGAGCAGAAGGTATATATTACCATATATATATTTCATTCCCCAACTATGGAGGAATTCGAACAGCAATTGCCCAACTGAAAAACATTAAAACGGCGGAGGCCGATCGGTAGCTTGCCGACATATACGGGGGCGATGAACTGAAAAGATGCATGCAGCAACTTTTTTGGCAGAAAAATGTCAATTGATGAATGTATTTATGGCGGACTATTGGAACTGCCCAATCCACAGTGTGTACCATTAGATTCGCCTCCTTAATATCGCTCATATTATGTAAAAAGCCCGCCGTCAACAAATTGATTGCGACTTATTAATGTGGCTTTATGCCTAGAAAATCTACAATTGTCCAAATGCTCGCCATGCAAAAGAAGCTGTACCAACGCCGCTTTTTATGGTATGCATTTTGTATTCCCGCAAAATTTATTCGGCCGTATAAACTGACGATAATTAAACCAGGACTAGGAGTGACCTCTCCGAGCAGTTCGATAGCATACCAGGTTTCAGACGAAGTGAGTTTTTAATCACCTCCTGGAGAAAATAATAAGAGCCGCAGAGCTTAGTAGAATGGTACAATCTTCTAAGACTGTACCACTGCTGGTGTATGCCGATTACACATATGTATATTGTAGGTATAATTTTCGCATGGGTCTTGCAGGCAGCGAGGACAAGACGATCGGTTCCCACGCCACTGTTTACCTTCATATTTTCGAGGTCGTAGATAGTTTCTTGCCAAGAGGTGCTACTTTGGACTGAGTAGGCAATTGAAAAGTAAACTAATCTCTCGACGAGTAAAGACCAAACTATACTAGTCGAATATGGCACGGAGGCATGGACAATGACAACACAGTATTAGAGGGCATCAGGAGTTTTCGAGAGAAAGGTTTCGTAAGATTTGTGGCTCTCTAAGAGTTGGGAATACAACCATTGATGGAACGTTGTGCTGGTTACCCATTATATTTCCAATTTGCGGCAAATATCAAGGATAAGGATAAAAGTATGTCGGAGGATGGGAACTAGGTTGTGATCTGCCCAATCCATAAGAATACTGACTTGTATATAACATAATCATTGTCGGCTTCATCGTGGTATATTCCACATACTCGCTATACACCAAATCCCATTAAAGGATTAAAACTTGTGGAAATTATAAAAACTTAAACTACTCTTTTCTATCAGCTATAAACTTAGTATGTAATAGGTATGAGTAAGAAGTTAAAAGCAAATACTTTAATGTGAAGGTATTTCCATTGATATTTTAATTAACTTAAGTTTACAAAGTCATAACGGAGACCAAGAAAAAAAACATAAAAAACCGCAAAATAAATAAATAAATTCTCTCACGTTGTCCACCTTCAGTTTGAATGTACCTATGTACGAGTATATGCCTTTTTCCTATTCATTGCTGCCTTGCCAATTCGGAGTCGGCAATTCCCCTCCAATTCACGCTTTTTAAAATATTCACCACACTTCAATTACCCCTCCAAAGCACAAAGCGAACTGTTGTTGGCTCTTCTGATTAGCTATTGGTGAATGCGGCGAATACGTGCTGTCATTTCGCCGCGCTGGCTTGGTTGGCGCAAACAGGTTTGGGGGTTGGTTACTCGGTTGGGTGGACGGTTGGTCGGGTGTTCGGGCGAATACGAAAATTTTGCTGTCACCGCACAAAGACGGGACTGACCTAGTTAACATACTTCTACGTGAAAATGGCTAACATAAGTGCATACATGGCCATACATATATAAATACATATGTATATACATGCGTACCAGTGCATACAAAAGTACACATGCATATGTATGTATGTTTGTGTTGTTGTAGTCATATGAGTGGCAGGATTGGAAGGTTGCATTGGTTGGCGCACAGCCTGCTGCCTACTCTGCCTATGGAGAGCGCTGAACTGCATGATACCTACACATACACGTACATATGCATGCACTCGTATGTATTATATACATACATATTTAAATATGCTCATGCATATATATTTGGGCTTTAATGCCTGCTTGCTGCTTTGCTGTTGCATGCAAATCAGTGTCGAAAATTGCATATACAGCATACATACATACATACATATGGTATGTACATATATGCTTTGCTGCCCACCCGAAGACCGTGCTGATGCCCTGAGAAGTGGGCGTGTATGAGGGTGGGTGGCTAGCCTTGACTGGGCTCTGCAACATGTTTTGCCCGTGTGGCCGCTCAATATTTGTGGACGGCCGGCGTTGATAGGTTTATTATGGCATTAGCAGCGATTAATGAAGAAGACAATAATGACGCCACAAAGGGCGTTTGGTCAAGCAGAGGAGAGGGGAACACAGTAGCCGGGAAGCCACAACAGACAAGAGAATATTGAAATTGAAATCTTTAAGCTGCTCAAGCAGAACCAATAGTTTGCCAAATTAATGTAGTCAAAAGCAAAAAAAAAAAAAAAAAAAACGGCAACCCTGGCAACATGCGAAATATATTTGTACGATGTGTGTTTGTATATGTATGTATGTAATGCGTTGTGATGATGAACTCAATTGCTTCCTGTGTGTGTTTGTGTGTTTGTGTTCATCAACAGCTTACTTGAGTTTTAATTTCTCTTTAATCTTTCATATTATCCATCCAGCCAACCATTTGTGTGCAGAGTATAAACGAAAGCAAGAAATTGAAAAATAATTTATTGAAAAATTTCAAAATTTCAAAATTTCACATGAAAATTGAATGAACACACTTTATTGAGTAAATTGAGAAATGCTTTGAAGGTGTTGTTGATCAATTTCATATTAGAAGAGTTTTGTCTGCTTTGCTATTGCTGTTGTTGCTGTTGTTTTTGTTGTGGTTTAGTTTTATTAGTTTTTACCTATTTCACTACATTCAGCTTGGATAGTTCATTGGTTGAGTGAGTGTGTGTGTGTGTGTGTGAGTGCGCTGGCGTCATGGCTGTAAACAATTTTCAATTAAAAATCAGTTTTTGCTTTTACTACCAAGCTAAGGAGTGAAGAAAGGAATTAAAAAATAGTTGCAGCAACAAAAAAAAAACAAAAAAAAAAAACAAAAAAAAAGAACAAAGCAAAATATAGCGGAAACAAAGTAAACTAGCAACAACAAACATACAATTATGTGCGTATACAAAGAAAACCATAAAGTGTTGTTAGAGTTAACAGACAAGAATTGCTCTTAAAAGTGCACACATACACACAAACACACCCACATCCATATGCACGTATGGTATGTATGTACACACACAAATATTTGAAATTCTGTTTTTTTGGTTTTTTTTTGTTTTGTTTTGTGCAATTTATTGCTTTGGTTACCCCACACCAATCACGAAAGTGTGGTGAGAAATGCTTTTGAAAAGTTTCACGCGTTGAACGACACAAACAACAGCAACAACAGCAACAACAACAATAATAACAACAAAAAAATACTAAAAACAACAACAATAATAGGAAACACATCAATATAAGCCACACAGCCGACCAGCCGAGCCGAGTTTGGGGCAAGCAATAAAGTGAAATAAACAAAAGAATATTGCCAAGCAATATCCAGCAATGTTGCTATGGCAACTAATTTACAAAAGGATTCTCTATGCATGATGGCAAGGCAATCAGGCTAAACTAATGTCGCTTCGTTTGGTGGCCTCGTGGTGGCACGTGGGTCAGTGTGGTGTGTTTTGTTAGGTATTGCAAATAGTTGTGAGTGGGGTCTCAGCGTATCTTAGGCTATCCGGTGTGGCTAATATTTGTTTACTACTATTTAAATATTTACAATGTTATATAAAAAACTAAGTACTTTCTAGTATTAAAAACTGTAGGGTCTTGGAAAGAAAACATCGAGAAGAGTAGGGGAAAAGCTTCGGTGTCTTTGTACTGGACAAAAACCAGTGCCTTTATAAGCTGGTCACTGGTTTTATGAAACTTTTAAGCCTACGTTATCTGGCCGAGCTTTAGTTTGGTCCTTACTGCACTGGATCTTCGAACAAACGCCCTGTGGCTTTTCCTCTGATCTAATTTCTGTAAAGAAGGGTTGAAAGCAATAGTGCTCCTGAAGGATTTTTATTTTGAATTTTACAAATGTTAGTAAGTGTAAAAATCTTAAAAACTAAATTACAAACAGGATAGCTCGAGTTATGTAACTTTGAGCCCTTTTCAAACTACGGCGCTCTCCTTAGAAGGCGGGAACTGCACGTGTCAACTAGATACTTGGACGAAAGATATGTTGAGATCATGTAGATAAAAGTCAAGAATTGGATGATTATACATACAATTGGGGCTTAGTAACCGTTGAATAGATTTACGGGCGAGCTACTCCTCAAATGCGCCTTAATGTTTTCCAACAACCTATAATTTATTTTAAGCCGCCTCTGAACAGCGGAGATGGATTTTTTGAGAAGCTTTGATTTTTGGATGTTCGTCAAACCAAGAGTCAAACCCCAACCGAGTTGGATGATAGCTAACAAGAATTCTACAAGACATGTAGTTGGTTTCGATACAGAAGCATTGAGTTTATGGATTATACAATTTTCCCGCCTACTCAATTGCAGTGCGTGTATTTGAAATCTCTGCGCACCGTGCTGATGGACAAGGGCTTACTGTAAGAAAATCAATCATGCAACATTAAGGGGAAATATTAGGGGAGTAGGGAGAGAATATTTAGGAGTAAGGAAGATTATGTTAAATGATACTCATAAATATATTCAGCGAGCTTAATGGCTCTTAAAGGAATTCTGGAGACGAACTCCATTGTAAAATATTTGAGGTGTTGTGAGATGACCATTCCTTCCCTTACCTTATGGATTTATTTGGTGGAGGTCGAGGATGAACTTCGCGGGGGAAATTTGGGATAATGCGGGGTGATCATTCGATTTGTTATGAAGATAATCTAATTGAGCGCTTTGATTCTTCAAAAATTTATGGGGGGGGGGGGGGGATGGGGGATTGCTACATGGAGTCCAGCTAAGCATCTAAAAAACACTAAGTTATTTACGTCACTGTCCATCTGAAATCGGAATTCGAAGATGGGTCTTTAACCTCAAATAGTTCATTGGCTTCACGAGAGTGCTGTGAGATACATACTAACAAGTATGGCGGGCGACCTTGGGAACAGGTGCAACGTACCACAAGAGTTTCTTTGGTAGTAGGGAACAATGTGTAGGAGGCGAGGAGGGCTCTTCTGCGACCGCCAATAGCCCAGGCAGCTTTAAGCTCAACAACTACCTACTCTTTAATTGGAAAAAGGTATCTCGTTGACAACCAAGTGACAATTAAATGGCCCGGAAATTAAGAAGCGTACAAGCTAGTCCTCTAGCCCCTAATGTCGTTGGTGGGCCTGTTACCAACGATTGCTTCAGACCCTTCAGTGCCTTCAAATATTGTTTAGGATAATGGAAAGAACGCTTATGATCCTTGAACGTACCCAGCATGGACTGTAGCAGATTAAAATTTTACTTTCATGAATCAAAAGTGAAAGTGATAAAAAACATGTATGAGGGGATTGACAAAAGTTTGATCAGTTGATGACTTCCAATTTGTTTTTGTTAAATCTAAAAAAAAACGAAATCCTTTGCAATTACTTTATTAGTCTGCCTTTCAAATTTTAGAGCGATCGGCTAAAATGGGGATGAGAAATCATAAGATAGCTGAGGATAGGTCAGACGAAATTCCACCACCAACGCAAACAGAGATTTGCCATGTGCTTTTCTTCGGGTTTCAGCGTAATTTACAGCCAACACAAATATTCAGTGAATGCCAAATTGCATATGGAACGATTGCACCGTCTCTAAAAACGATTTCTTAGTGGTTCCGAATATTCCAAACTGGACATTTTTCCGTAGAGGACGAGCACCGAGAAGGTTGACCAAAACCTTTCACTGATCACGTCACTGCAGCTATGGTGAAGTCAAAAGTTGACGAAGACTCTCGGTTGACACAAGAAATGATTGATAATTAATTGGGCTTGAATGCCTTGGCTGTATCGCGAATATGAAGTAATCACCTGGGATACATGAAGAAATCTGCTCGATGGGTAGGACGAATCCTAAATGAGGACCAAAAAGAGGCTCGAGTGCATTTTGCTTAATTTTTCCTAAACAAATTCGAAAATGGTTAGTCTAGTAACTTTAGTAAAGTCGTTACTGGTCGCGAATCTTGGTTCTATAAGTATGATCCAGAAACCAAACCACAGTCCATGGTATGGAACCCAACAAGAGCAAACCCACAAAAGGAATGATGTCAGTTTACTTCGCCAGATCTAAAATCGTAGCTGCTATTCCACTGGAGAAATGGTCAGACGGTAACTGCAAAATAGTTCGCCGAAGAATGCTTACCAGAAATTTTCAAAAATTTGTTGGAAAACATGAAGAAAGGGGATTTGCGGCGCTACTTTTTACATAATGACAAAGCACCATCCCACACTGCTGAAATAACGAGTAGTTTTATTGCGATCTCCGGGATCGAAGAAATACGTCCAGCACCATATTCCCCGGATATAGCACCTTGTGAATTCTGGTTATTTCCAAAAATTCCAAAAAAAAATAAAGGAAAGGTCTTTAATACCAACGAGTAGATAATTAATGTGGTTAATGCTGAACTTGATAAGCTTAAAAAGCTAAATTTCGAAGACTGTTTTCAGAAGTAGATCTATAGGCTTAAGAAACGCATTGAAATCAATGGCGATTATGTAGAGAAGATAAGGAAGAACAAATATTACAAAGATTACAAGAATAAAAATATAACTTTTTTTCTGGTCAACTTACCGAACTTTTATTAATCCCTGAAGAAATTTCGAATAGCAAATAGCATGATTGAAGAGCTGTGTTATGTATACATCAATTTCATTACAGAAGATGTGAGAATAAAAGTATGCCGGGGGATGGAAACCAGGTTGTGACCTGCCCAATCCATAAGAATACTGACTTGCATATAACATAATCACTGTCGGCTTCATCCTGGTAGATTCCACATACTCGCTATACACCAAATCCCATTAAAGGATTAAAACTTGCGGAAATTATAAAAACTTAAACTACTCTTTTCTATCAGCATGTCTTTGCTATAAACTTAGTAATAGGTATGAGTACGAAGTTCAAAGCACATACACACATAAGGTATACATATATTCTTACATACATACAAACATATGTGTCCTTGTACGAATAAGTGTAAGCACACAGCTGAATAGCCACTTTTGCAGTGCAACAACTCTGTCGGTAATTGGCTGATTTGATTGTTTTCCAAGAACTTTAAACGATTTGTAAAATTTTCATAAAAGTTGTTAGTGCTCGTTTTTGGTGTAAGAAATTGCAATTGTAACCAATTGCTGAGGCAAGTGGGACCGTTAAAAAGCGACCGAAGCGGTGAAATAGATAAGCGTGCTGGCAAAATGCGAAGAAAATGAATGCAAAAGGAAGGCAAAAATGCAGGGCATGAGGTTTGGTAGGGGTAGAGAACATTTGAAGAAAAGAACCAAAATCTGTAGAAGGTTGTTAGCTGCAATTTAAGACACAAGCCAACCGCAACGTTTACGTTGGATATAAACCACAAGCAAATCCTCAAGAGAGGAAGTATCTACAGCAACCAACTAGTATCTACCTATGTTTGTGAATATGTGAAGTAAAGGTAGGAATACCCAATAGGAAATCGAGGGGAAAATTAAAAAAAAAAAAATCAACATCTCCGTGTGTCTTTCATAGTATTTTCCGATGATTTTCAGTGCCAATGTTTACATGTATAGAATACCAAATCACACGTCAAAAAAGCAACTATTCGACGGAGTTTTGTTCAAACCCTCATATCTGAACAAATCGGTTGAATGGGGCTATATAATTCTTCCTCGTTCTTCGGTAATGATGATTTTGTAGACACGAATATATGAAACCACGTTTCGACAGATTTATCACTCAAAATCTCAACTATGAAAAATCGGTCGTAACTATTACACGGTGATCCAATCTAGCCGGTTCCGAGAAATGCGGCAAATCATCGTTTAAATATCAAAGAACAACTGTAGACCAAGTTTGGATGAAAACCCTCAAAACCTCAGGGTAGTAGTTTGCGCAAAAACAGACGGACCTACGGACATGGTCAAATCAACTCAGCTCGTCATTCTTAGAAATGTATACCTCATGTATTTTACTGTTCCTTAGATATTTCACACCAATGTTGCAATATCCTGAAAGGTATAATTCATAATTTCTCCTAAAGCAGCATCAGCTATGTAATAAACCATAAGATGCACATTGCAAATTGACGCATAAGCCCTAACCCAATATCCTAAAGCCGATGGCATAAACTACTGCCCTCTGATAACTTATTTATTTATACTCGTACTTTTAACCTATCAAACGATCGAGGGAAACTTCATGCAGCACAGCTATCCTCTCAGAAAGCTCTCACGCTTTGGCGAAATCGTACTTTTCTATGAAGAAGCTCTCGTCCTTCTGCCCAGCCAAAGTTTCGGAACGGAGTAGAACTACTATGAAACGGGTGCTTTGGATGAACGTTTATTATATTAGACTGCCTTTTCCTTCATCTATCTCTAAATCCATCATGCTCACTGACAAAACACTGCTTGGTAATTTATTCCGAACGGTACTTAAAGAACAATTCCAATCTAGGGTCGGTCGTAAAGAATATTCTTCATCGTATAATAGTAAGGAAATATGTGATGATCGTGAAACTTTTCAAACGAAATACTAGAGTTGACCGTAGCGTCATTAAATATGGATATGTGATACCATCACTCAAACTTCATGGAATTCGTAGGCAAATTATGGCACAATGGTAGGTTACAGGCTCTCAAAGGCGTCAGGGCCATTTGATAAATTATAATGCCAGTTTATCCTTTATTTAGTCGTATTAGTAATAGGCTCTTGAGGCTAGAATCTAACTTAGAGTTTCCTATATACTTTTATAATGTAATTAATATTATTTTTAGCTATGAGGAACAACTTCTGAATAACTTTAATTATATAAACTTAATTTTTTTTCTCCTCACGGCTCCTTACTTAAACCGACTTTCTACAGATATGCTTGTTGTTCCTGCGTGAGCTATGAAAATTCACCGCAGTGACATGCCAATTACGAATATTGTTATTACACTGTGAGAAATAACAGACAAAGTCATTGAAGAAGAAGAAGATGTTGAAGAAGAAAAACAATAAAACAATCGCAAAAAGTCAATAGAAAAAGTTTTACACTCTCATTCGTTGGCTCATTGAAGTTGCCATATACACACACACACATAGAAAAACACATAACCATATAGGAGTACATATACACAGGCAAATGCTAGTTTTATGCATCACCGGTCTGGTAGTTGCAATATTCGATTTGTCAGTTTGGTTGCTTAGAGTTTGGGTTCACTTAGCTCCAGGCTGAACTGAATATGTGGCTTAGCTGTCGTGTGGGCGTGGATGGGCACTTGGATCGCTACCAACTCTCCACTTGTGCCGGCAGAGCGGTTGAACGCACACCCACCATGAGAACCACATATCGCTTTGTGGATCAAAAGTTTTAGCAGAGTTCAAAAATTACGCCCGAAATTTTGTCTGTTTGTGGTTTCATTTTCGGTTACGATTTTGGTTAAGCGATTTGGCTTAAATGCGTAGTGATTTCGAGAGAATCCCGCTCGAGATCAATGTGTGCAGCGTCCCAATGCCGCTGCGCTGCTGTGCTAGTCGTCATGGCACAGAAACTTTGCCTATTATGGGGTTTTGTCTGGTGATTTGTCGCTTTGACCTAGTCGTATCTTTTTATTGGAGTTTCGATAGTTTTTTGGGGTTTATCAAATGAATTTAGTGCTTGATTTGTTCTGTTGCTCGGTGATAAGTGTTATGCATGCATACGTGTATGTATGTAAATACATATGTGTGTGCGCACTTTTGGCAAAGTTTTAATATTTAATTCCATTAAAATTGCAATCAAACGTTTGTCTGCTGTTAATACTTTCATATTTATGTACGTATGTAGGTATGTGTATCACACAGCAGCTTTAAGTGATAATATTGGCTTGATTGGATGTTTTTTAGAGTTTAGGGTAACTGGGTGTTGTTTAAATTTGCTTTAATTTATACTTAGCTGTGCTTGACTGCCGAATCGCATAAGGTTTATTGTATCGAAAGAATAGTTTTAAGATTCTCAGAATTTTATCTTATCTGACCTTTCTATACAGAATGATTGAGGCTAAGGAAATTCTGATGAGCCCACGGCCAACAATGCCTTTTGCTTTTATAGGTGAGCTAGATTTTTTACCCGCAGGTTACTAAAATAAATTAACACCAAATATATAAAATATAATAAAATAGATTAAAAGAACGTGAAATAAAAATAAAAAACTAAAGTCCAAAAAAAAAAGTTATATAAAAAATTAATAACGAATAAAAAATAAAAGAATATATGGTAAAAATTGAATTCAAAATTAAAACAAAATAAAACAAATAAATTAAATTATTATGAAAAATAAAAAAATTAAATAAAATATATTGAACAAAATTATATAAAATTAAAAATTATATTAAATGAAGTAAAACAAAATAAAAAAGATGTAGCGAAACAATATAAATAAATAATATAATAAAACAAAATAAAATTATATAAAACAAAAAAATATAAATTAAAATAATTGAAATTAAATTAAATAAAGCAAAAAATGAAAGCACATAAAACAAAACAAAAAACTTAAATAAAATTAATAAAAAAATAAAATTAAATAATATAAATGAACAAAAAAAATTACAAAATGAAACCAAAACAGAATAAATAAATGTAGTAAAAGAGAATGAACTTAATGCAAGCAAAATAAATTAAAATAATATAAAATAAAATGAAAAAAAAAATAAAATGAAATAAAATAAAATAAAACAATATATATTAAAATAATAAATAATTAAATTAAATAAGCAAAAATAAAAATAAAAGAGAATAAATAAATAAAAACTCGTATAGTATAAAATGAAATTTATTAAAAAAAAGAAATAAAATAAAATAAAACAAAATAAAAAATTAATATAAAATTAATAAAAAAATAAAATAAAATAAAATCAATTAAATTAAAATAAAAATAATATAAATGAACAAAGAAAATTACAAAATGAAACCAAAACGAAATAAATATATATAGTAAAAGAGGATAAATTTAATACAAACAAAATAAACTAAAAAATATATAAAATAAAATGAAAAAAAAAATAAAATAAAGAGAAATAAAATAAAATAAATCATAAAAACATCAATAAAATAATTAAACTAAATAAATGAAAACTAAAACGAAGTAAAGGAAAATAAAATAATGTAATATAAATGAGCAAAAAATTGAAAACATAAACCCAAATGAAATAAATAAATTAAATTCAAATAAAAAATAAAATAAAATAAAAAAAACAATAATATAAAATGAAATAATTGAAAATAAAATAAAATGTTATAAATTTACAAAGGCAAACTAATAAACCAAATCCTAATAAATAAATTAAATTAAAGACAAATAAAGGTAATAAAAAAAATGAAATTAAGTAAAATAATATAAAAAGTCAATAACAAATTAAAATAAAATAAATAAAAAATTCGAATTTTAAAATAAAGGTTAATAAAATAAAATAACATAAGTGAACAAAACAAAAAATAAACCAAAATGAAATAGATAAATTAAATCAAAATAAATAAAATGAAATAAAGGAAAATAAAATAAAAAAATGAAAAAATAAAATGAAATAAAGGAAAATAAAAAAAATATAATGAAATAAAGTAAAATAAAGAATATAAAATAAAATAATTAAATGAAATAAAGGAAAATAAAAAAAAATAAAATGAAATAAAGGAAAATAAAATAAAATAAATGGACGCAGACAAAAAAAATAAAGAAAAACCAAATAAATAAATTAAATTACAATAAAAAAAGTAACATAAATGAACAAAACAAAAAATAAACCAAAACAAAATAAAATAAAATAATAAATTAAAATGCATTATAGAATAGTAAAATGGAATAAAATAAAATTAAGTAATATATAATCTAATTTTACAAAATAAAATGAAATGGAGTTGAACGAAAGAGAAAATAATTAAAAAAAAAATAAAAAAAAAAATATAAAATTAGATAACACAAATAAACGATAATGAAATGATATAAAGTAAATTGAAATGAAATAAATTTAATTAAATTAAAATGAAATATTATTTTTGAAAGTGAGGCTTCTTGGCAATTTGTTTGACACTGCGTTTCAAACTGCGTCTTTTATGACCTGACTTTATGGTTCTTGTTGTTGGCTTGCGTGAATGAGCTCTCAATTGTTTTCCAATAAATCGTTTTGTGTTGTCGGCATTTTCATCGTTTGAAATTCTTGATAATTCTCTTGCTCATATTGAAGTTTTTATAATTCTCGTTATAACCAGAAGAGTGGAAATCGTCTTAATTGAATGCTTTTAATAAAATTGATATTTATAAATACTTTATATATAAATACATATCTGTATGTACCTATATATAAAAATGAATGCCACTTTTTGTTGTGGTTTTATAACTCAAGAACGGACTTACCTATCTAAACCAAATTTCGTGAGATTGCTTCTATGATTCCTGAGAAGGTTTTTACGAAAAACAAATTGGAGAAGTGGACCAGGGACTGATTTATTCGAAGAAATCTTATTTATGGTTCCATTTACTTTAAATTCGGCACATAATTAGCTTATCACTTAGTGTAGATTAGCAAGAAGACTACACTTCCCTCCGGAAAGTGGACCAGTGACTGAAATTCGGTTCATAGGTGGCTTTTTATTTAAATTATCAGGACAGTCCGGGAAGTGGACCAGGAACTTACCTATTAAAAAAATCTTATTTATGGTTCCATTTACTTGAAATTCGGTGAATAGGTGGCTTTTGATGAGCAGGAAAATTATTCTTCTCTCTGGGGAGTGGACCGGGGGTTGTCCCATTCAAAAAGTCCGACTATCCCTCCCTCCGGGAACTGGACCAATGTCAATGGTAAAACCAAAAATGTTGTATTATAATAAGTATTAAGTAAATAAAGATATGTATGTGCGACAGCGAAGCGTTGCAGGTAGCTGTACCTGTATATATATATATTTTTTAAATATAAGAGTTCAATTCGATAGTTATTGACTGTAGCTTCAGTTGTAAAGAACAGTGAATACCTTCTAGAAATATACTCAAACACCTGAATATATATAATATACAAACGTATACTTGCTTATATATTTCCGTGAGTATGTATGTTTCTTTCTGCGTACGACTATATTGATTGCTCGTTTGCAACTATAAATTTAATAAATTTTCAATTTGATCGCGTGCGACGGTTAATTATAAAGTTTCCTCTTCAATATGGATTCTTATAAGTTAAAGTTTCCCTTAGCCTTGTTACTTATAAATAGTTTCTGCAATATAAATCTTAGACCTTTATATTTTACTTTGATTTCTACTTATCGGCACGTAAATGCATGTGCGAGTATAATACATATGTACGTACAAACATACGTATATAAATATTTCATTTACCAAGAATTCAATTAAGATATTTTTTCCTTGAACTCACTTGCAACGCCGTTGATTGATTTACTAGTTTCGTACATAAATAAGTTTGTTGTAATATATACGTACTCTATGAACATTTTGTGATGAAGTCTATGTATTTTATGTATATGTACATATGTTCGAGTATGTATTTATTTATTTTTGATTTATGTAGTGGATATTATCAATTATGAATAGTGTATTTTCTACAGGCCATTTTACAAATTTTAAGAAAAAAAATAAATTTTTTTCATAGGAAATTCAAACAGTAATGGGAAGTTTCATTTGAACATCAGGATAGAGTAAATATGTGCTTAATAAATTCTTAAAATATTAATAAATAAATAAAACTCCTTAACACAATATGAAAAACAAGAAAGAAGCGCCGAGTCGAAGTCTTTATACTTTTCAAGACCATATCAAATTTACGGTATTTCACTTAGGATTAAATATTAATAACGGTTGTATGGTGCTATACGATATAGTGAACGGATCAAGTCGGTTCAGACAAATGATTAATGCATAAAAAAAAGTTCGCATATCTCAAAAGCTGAGAGACGAATTCGCGGATATGGCTAGCTTAAAATAGCCCACAGTGCAAAAGAATACAGCTCAACATTGAAATTATATACGTTTCAGAGAATATCTCCACAGATTCGGCCACGATGACGGGATTGAATGTTCCGTCTACAGCAGCGGCGCAGAAAATGCGGAGCATATCTTTTTCTCCTGCTCGAGGTATGAAGTGGAGAGATATACTATAAATATTAGCGCAATTGATCATCAACTCAGCCTTTGTCCTTAATAAAGGAATTTTTACTTTCCAGACACACTTGGATCGAAATTGAATTTTTAACGTATTTAGCAGAATCAAGGTAGGTAAGCTACTGTTAATGGGAACTAAATTTCTATATATTAATAAGTATTATATTTATCATTCATCAGAGAAAACTTTAACTTTCTTTCGAAAGAGAACCCCCGAGTATTTAATACTGACCAATCTATAAAAGGAGAAACCCCACGGGCTGTGCCAATTATCATGGGATACAGCAACTATGGTAAATAATAATATTGCATACATGGTTTAGTCTTGCGTATTGTTTGAGAGATTAAAGCCACCGTGTACCATTAATCAGGCTTTATCAGCGTGGCTTTGAAGCTGGTAAATCAACCATTGACCATACATTCACTATGCGAAAAAATCCATGAGATGGACAAGGAGCCCTCCGAACCGTTCAGTACCAAATGCGTCTTAGATAATTTCATCTGTCTTGGAACCATCATTAACGCCAGCAATAGCGCCAGCCTTGCAATCTAACGCCGAATCACTCTTGTCAACACTTGCTACTTTGGACTGAGTGAGAAATGAAAAAGTAAAGTGCCCTCTCTCGATGAACAAAAATAAAACTCTACATATCACCAACGAACAATTTACCGCTCTGTCATATGAACGTGAACGACAACATCCAATAACTTGGCGCTAGGAGATTTCAAGAGAAAGGACTTTCAAAGAATTTATGATCCACTGCACATTGATATAGTTTTAAATGTAAAAGACTGGTCATTTCCTTCATTCTAGTGACATAACAAATTTTAAATATAATTTCTTGTGTACTTTGATCAGTGACGCATTACCAGAAAATCCTTCACGGTCTTTCCTTATACTAAGATCTCTACCTCTATAGATTAAATAATTTTTTTGCTAGATTTTCATTACTCAAAAAAAAGAAGAACTTTTTCTACTACTACCAAACAATAAAGCTAAAATTATTGGTGAGTTGCCCTAAATTATATGTTGGTGATATCTTTAGTGGTCAAGCGGATGTGCACGCCAGCGAACGGTTGTCAATAAAATTATAAAAGTACAATTCCTGGTCGTAAATTACGAAAACACCGAATTAATTTACGCGTCGTAAAAAAATGCTTGAATACATGTGTACGTGTATGTTTGTGCTTGTAAGTTGAGTTCACGTTGTTCGTTCTTCAAGCATTTAAAAGTTCTAACTACTGCAACTACTTCTTTAACTACAAACTGACATGGTCATGGTCATTTTCACTATTATGTTTTCTTCCTTTTGCATTTCTTATTCGCCAAGTTTAGTTTTCATTGCTTTTATGCGCTTTTCAATAAAACAGAAATTAAAAGTTTCTTTAATAACTTCATTTGTGTACAACAAAGCAGATAAGGCGGCAATAAAATCAACACTACAAAATACTGTCGGTCGTAAAAAATCGTGTTTATTCGCCCGTGTGCATGCAACAATTAACATCTACATGACACACCCCGATTACGAAAAGAATGGGTGACTGAAGAAATGATAACACCTACACGCACGCACGCTGTATAAACACTGACGCTCACACACACACAGAAAGGCTGAAGTTGTATAAGCGACCTTAAAGGATATGAGGGAAAACAATAAAATGTGGACATTTAACCGAAAAACATGACATTTTACATGTTATAAAATTATTAACAAATATACTGGACAAACAACGGGAAAGGGAAACTACACAGCAAATGTACAGTTGCCAAACCCAAATATAACACCGCTAAAATGCAAATGAGCTAATGAAAGCACCAACGATATTAAATAAAATGAAGTATGGATGAGAAAAAATAAGAGACATATTTCAAGCCAACCGAGAGGGGTTGATAGAAAAAGGGTGCGTGCTTGCTAAGTAAGCCAAGAAAAAAGACAGAAATGAGGTTGTGGGAACCGAGCGCTAGAATATATAAAATAAAAAATTAAACAAAATAAAAAATTTAATTAAATTAAATTAAATAAAGTACCTTCAACAAAAAAAAAAAATAAAATAATAAAATAAAATGTAATAACATAAGAAATAAAAATAATAAAATTAAATGTAACAGCATAAAAAATAAACATTAAATAAATAAAATAATATATTGTAATATGAATAAAAAAAAACAAATATAATAAAATCAAATAAAATAAATTTAATTTAAATAAAACAAAGTACAAATTAAATAACATAATAAAAAAATATAAATAAAATTAAATTAAGTAAAATAACATACAAAGTAAAAATAAAATAAAATAAAACAAAATACTATAAAAAATAAAAAATAAGATAAAATAAAATAAAATCAAATAAAGTCAAATAAATTGAAATAATATAAAATAGCCTTAAATAAAATAAAATAAAAAATAATAATATATAATAAAATAAAGTCCAAAAAAATTGAAATAAAATCAAATTACATTAAATAAAATTAAATGAAATTAAATAAAATAGAATCAAATAAAATAAAAGAAAATAGTATAAAATAAAATAAATAAAATAAAATAAAATAAAATAAAATAAAATAAAATAAAATAAAATAAAATAAAATAAAATAAAATAAAATAAAATAAAATAAAATAAAACAAAATAACATAAAATAAAATAAAAAACAAAATAAAATAAAAAGAAATAAAATAACGGAAAATAAAAGAAAATAATATGAAATAAAATTATATCAAATAAATTGGAACAAAAGAAAAATAAAACAAAATCAAATGAAATAAAATAAATTTAAATGAAATCAAGCGACATAAAATAAAAGAAAATAAAATAAAACAAAATACAATAAAAAATAAAAAATAAGATAAAATAAAATAAAATAAAATAAAATAAAATGATATAAAATAAAATTAAATCAAATAAAGTCAAATAAATTGAAATAATATAAAATAACCTTAAATAAAATAAAATAAAAAATAATAATATACAATAAAATAAAGTCCAAAAAAATTGAAATAAAATAAAATTACATTAAATAAAATTAAATGAAATTAAATAAAATAGAATCAAATAAAATAAAAGAAAATAGTATAAAATAAAATAAATAAAATAAAATAAAATAAAATAAGATAAAATAAAAGAAAATAAAATAAAATAAAACAAAATAAAATAAAAAGAAATAAAATAACGGAAAATAAAAGAAAATAATATGAAATAAAATTAAATCAAATAAATTGGAACAAAAGAAAAATAAAACAAAATCAAATGAAATAAAATAAATTTAAATAAAATCAAGCGACGTAAAATAAAAGAAAATAAAATAGAATAAAGTAATAGAAATAAAATAAAGTAAAATAAAACAAAACAAAATAAAATAAAAGAGAATAAAATAAAATAATAGAATTTAAAAATAATAAAATTAAATAAAATAATTTTATTTAAAATAAAACAAAGTAAAAATTAAATAATAAAATAAATTTAAATAAAATCAAGCAAAATAAAATAAAATAAAATAAAATTAAATAAATTAAAATAAAATAAATTTCAATATATCAAGCAAAAATAAATAAAATAAAATAATCAATATAAAATAAAATTAAATCAAAAAAACTTAATTAATTATTTATATTTAATCATAAAATGAGGTAATATATGAACAAAATCAATAAACACTTGGTAACTAGCTGCTACCAATTATAAAAAATAAACTCTGATATGCCACATGAGCAACTCGGCTAAAGCCCAGCGACCCTAATATGCGTAGGTATAAACTTAACTGGACTAGAAAAACACGCATTTCTAATTAGCAGCAAATTCTTAGTAGAAGTTAATGAGTGAGCTCGAGCAAGTGATGAATATTTCAAAGAAAATACATACACCTGGTTGGTTGGTTGACTAAAATGAGCTTGACACACTGTACACACAGATCCACTAAGCGTCAAAGCGAACTTAGAATAGCTCAAACAAGCGTATGTGTTGCGAGTGCCATTTCATTGTCAAATCCGCCTACAATCCACACCTCGGCAAAAAGTAAACCAAGTATTCAAATATTCTGTCACTAAACCAAATGGGATGGTCAAACTCTTTGTGTTGCTAATTCACGCAAAGTTTCGCACTTCTGTTATAGTTGAAATCGCCAAAAATTAAAATAACAGTAACGATATTGTGATTTGCTTAACGTTGACTTTTTTTTATTTTATTTTTTTTTGAAGTTAGTGGGCGTACACGCAACTAAATTGCTTTTGAAGGGAGGAAATGTACGCGTAGGTGAAACTATCAGAAAATGCGCGCACAGCGTGTGTTTTGCTTTAAATGCCTTATGCTCTTTTTGGTCTGCAACGTTAAGCATTAAGCATTCTCAGCCGCGACATTTAAGGTGCGTGTCCCGCGTTGACTTCGCCCATTTGACCAATTCACATGTAATTCGAGTCCCATTTCAGTTGGTTGCGCGCATTCACTTTGAACTCTTGCTGTGGTACAAACGAGTACATACAAACATACATATATTTAGTACATAGTCGTTTGTATGTATGTAGATTAATATGGAAATCAAGCTCACTTATCTTAATTAGCAATTCAATGTTAGAACAAAAACTTCTAGCCAAGCGTATGAGCAGTCAAACGGTGGGACATGCAGTCAACACGATTTGTTGTTGAGTGATGTATGCAAACTGACTATATACGGAAAATTAATTTTAGTGGCGCTAACGATTATTCGGTTTTCTAGTTGTGAGAGAATGCCAACGAAAATGGTTTCTTTTGAAAAATGAAAATAGCCTGGCATACATAATATTTTATTGTGAATTCAAAAATCTTCTCTTTTTATGTGTGAACACATTACTTGATCTACAATTATAGTAATAAGTTTCCTAGTAGTTTGAAATTGACACCTTAAATTGTTTTTTGGTATTTTAATACTATTGTATGTAAAAATTGCTTCAGATAACCTCTAAGCACTGTCAGCAAACTAAACGACAGATGGCGCTCAAGCTCAGTGTCAGTAGCTAAAGAGGATAGTTATCCCAAAACAAAAATTTCCGCTGAACGTGAGTTTTAAAGGGTCTATTACTAGTACTTTTTTGTGAAGTAGAATAAACAATAAATGTATAGACGATTTCAAAGTATTTGAGCACACTGTGTGACCGGAAGCTTGGGTACTAAAATTTAAGCTAATTTTGATATTATTATTGCTTAATGGGTTATACGCAGTTAGCCATTTTATAGATCAAAATATTTGCAATATTTAAATATTCAAGTATATATTGCGAAAATTTGAATTTAATCTCATGCATATTTTCGGAAATTTACCTTAAGTTTAAAGATAGAAAATAACAAAAAATTTAAAAGTTCGACAAAGAAAACGCGTATTTTGTTTGCAAAATTGAATATATTCATAAACGCAGTCTCCATTAAGAATCACTCATTCAATTCAGCGCCGCTCTAACATTTCACTACTTTGGTAGAACGATTTTTGTTTTGCCTCAAAATAGGCCTCAGTTTTAGGGACATTTCTTAACAGTAGGCTTTTTTGAGGTTTGCGAACAGCCAGTAGGTACCGGGAACCAAATCTTGCGATTACGGAGGAAGTTAGGAGAAATTATGAAAAAACATTTTTTACTGTTGTTTTTGATGAAGCAAAGTCCTTATAATACTCTTCAAGGCATTACTTCGCTTGAACGTGATTTTGCTCCATAAAGAATCATTATAAAATTACAACAGGAAATTTTTTTTGATCCATTGTTTGGGAAATAACTCACAAACTTGTGAGTATAATATCAATAAATATTATGGTTAATATTTACTGAAAAACCGCGAATGCTATGATCTAGGTGTTATTATATGTAAATACGGGTATGTAAGCTATTGCTTTAGCGTTTTTCTCAAAATAATGTTTTCAGGGTCTCATATTTTTACTCAATTCTGAAATATCTTCATCGGATATACCATATAAGGAAGGAATAGAACTATAAAAATTTTAATTTTTTAATAATTTGGAGCGAAAATTTCAGTTGGAAACTAGATTTTTATTTCAATGTTGGCAAAATATTATAATTTCAATTATTTCTGCGTTCCTGGTTGTTATTAGCTTCGGAAATTGCAGTTTCGAACGAGTATGGACCAAATATTTGTCGAATCCAAAATTAATTATTCTATTCTAGTAAAAATATATAAACATATTTAGAGTTGCAAGAAGCTATTTTAATAATAGATTTATGGTTTTTTGAAAAACCACTGAATATTTCTCAAGTTTGGATTAAAAAATGTCTGGTTGAATTAGCAGTATAGTCGTAAGAGAAGAATGAAATTTGGCTCGTATATGCACAAACAACTGACAAGTTTTATATATATTTTTTTTAGTATACAAAATTTTGGGTTTTCAAAAAATAAAATATTTTCAATTTAGCGAAATCATTTTAATACTTGAAATTTATGAGAAAATATGAAGATACCAGAAATTTTTACATAAAAAAGTTGCGACCTTTAATGTTTCTGAATAAATTTAAATAAATTTACTTACTGAACGCAAGCGAAGTTCGAGAAAAGCTATTTTGTAAAATAAACCGAAAGCGTTAATGAGGGTTTAAGAAAAGGCTCTCTGATTTGCGATATGAAACTGTTAGGTAATCGGTTTTCATAACCGAATTAAATCCTAAAGTATGCAGCAATTACGAGTTTATTTTTTCAAAAACAAAAACACATTACCTCACTTTACTTCCTACTTTTACTATTCACATACTTACATACATATGGTACATTAAAACACTCGTACTCACATTCATTTGCATACAATATGTACTTACTCTGTACATTTCCATAGTGAATTTATCAGCGCTTTGGTAGTGATATTAAATGCCAAAGTTTGTGTGACATGTTTTTTGTGGTTAAATCCAGTGCGTGTCACATTTCAAATTCCTACAATTAGTTAACCAAAAATGCTGTGAACAAAACTTGCGATTAGATTACAAGACTACAGAGTATTTAGATTAATATTATGTGAGTAATGTTAAAGGCGTAATTAATACAGTTACAAATTTCCTACTTAAGATTGCGCTACTAGCATGTAATTTTAGTAATTTATAATACGATAAAATAAATATTTCTCTAATATTGTACGATATATTTGCATGATGTATACTTTACTCAGTAGTATTTGAGCGCATACCAAAGATGGTCACCAATAAATATAAAATAAGCGATATTCTACAATTTCCCTTCTATAAAGGTGAAAGCGCAAATCAGGGAGTTGAAAAATGTGATTTTGATGAAAAAGATGATCCACGGTGTGTAAGGTAAATTGTCGAAAATGTCGATAAATTAATGGAAGTCGTCGAGTCTGACCGTCCGTCTAACAGGAACTAAACATTGCACAAAAAATCCGTTTGGAACTACTTGAAAACAGCTGGATACAAAAATACTCTCGATGTATAGGTGTCACATACGAGGGGTTCGATCAGTTGGTGACTTCCAATTTGTTTTTGTTAAATTTAAAATTACCAAATCCTTTGCAATTACTTGATTAGTCTTCCTTTCAAATTTTAGAACTATAGGCTAAAATGGAGACGAGAGAACGCAAGATAGCTGAGGATAAGTCAGACGAAATTCCAACACCGACCCAAACAGAAATTTGCCATGTGATTTTCTTCGGGTTTCGGCGTAATTTACAGCCAACACAAATATTCAGTGAATGCCAAATTGCATATGGAAATTTTTCCGTAGAGGATGAAATTATTGCTGGGCTTGAATGACATGGCTATACGCGAAGAAATCTGCTCGGTGGGTACTACGAATCGTAAATGAGGCGCAAAAAAAAGACTCGAAGACATTTTGCTAAAGTTTTCCTAAACAAATTCGAAAAGGGTCAGTCTAGAAACTTTAGTAAAATTATTAATGATGACGAATCTTGGTTCTATAAGTACGATCCAAGAAACCAAACAACATTCCATGGCATGGAGTCCAACAGGAGGAAACCCACAAAAGGAATGATGACAATTTACTTCACCCTATCTAAAATCGCAGCTGCTATTCTAGAGGAAAAGGATCAGACGGTAACTGCAAAATGGTACACCGAAGAGTACTTACCAGAAGTTTTCAAAAATTTGTTGGAAAACAAGATGAAAGGGGATTTGCGGCGCTACAATTTTTCATCATGACGAAGCACCATGCCACACTGCTGAAATAACGAGTAATTTTATTGCAATCACTGGGATCGATGAAATACTTTCAGCAGCCAATTTCCCAGATATAGTACCTTGTGAGTTCTGGTTATTTCCAAAAACTAAAAAAAAAAAACATAAGAGGAAAGGTCTTTAATAGCAACGAGGAGATAATTAATGCGGTTAATATTGAACTTGATAAGCTTATGGTATAAAGCAAAATTTTGGACCGAATTTCCATCTACAATTCGCTGCTGAATTTGCCTACTGCCAAAATTTAAATTAGCATCTGTACTGTGTGCAATTGGACCGACTGAAAGTAATAATCATCAAGAAGCCCCAGCTTGGGTCAAAAGTAGAGGAATTGTGCTCCATCAGGACAACGTTAGACCAAATACGTCGATAGTGTGCCGCGAGAAGCTGTGAGAGCTTAGTTGCGAGGTTCTTATGTAACCATCTTATGGACCGGACTTCGTACAAAGTGATTACCATCTGCCCCTGTCTATGGCTAATGATTACGCTGGTGAAGAATTGGTCTCAAGAGAAGTCTGTGAACATCGATTGTCTCAATTTTTGCCACTCCACTATAAAGAGGCGTTATGACATTACCTTCAAAACTTTTTGAGAAAAATTGGAACTCCAATTAATGCTTTTTGCTAGGTAAACGTATGCAAAAACAAGGAAAAAGAACAAGCTTCGAACATGGCGAAGTCTTTATGCCTTGCATGATCATATCAAATTTATGGAATTTTATTTTAGAAACAAATATTAATCCTCATATCTGATAGTCAATGTTTATTTGTATATATCAAACCTCACAATCTTAGGTGCGTTGCCCTCCGATTTGGCAGCAATATATAGATTACAATATAATATGTGTGCAGAATGCAGACTTCAACCTTTTGGACTTACGTGTATGTGATCCAATTTGGCACAAACTTGTTATGAATGGATCCGAGGAGATTAATAATGAATTCATTAGATCTTCCATTGTATTTTGCGCGAGTTCTTGCGAGTATGATGAGCTTCCAATGCTTCTTCCGACATCATGCCAATCGGAAGTGGTACACTTTCTATGATATCAGCTCCATGTACTCGTATATAAATTCCGTGTACTGAGCTTGGCGCAAAGAACCATGGATATTCTCTGATGAAAATTTTTGTGGTTCCTAAAGCATATTCGCGGAAGCGTTCGATGTTTACTGCATATCCGGGGACCATACAAAGCAAAATGATTCCAAGTCATCTTATTAATTCATGGCTCACACCAGTAATTCTAGCAGATACAAAATAATGTTCAAAAAATAGATTGCCCAAGCCAATAATGCCAATTTGACCTTGAATTTTTCTGGGATATATGCCTACCTTTCTTTCAGTAAAAACTTATCTGAACCACGGACCAACCACTTTTTAATATGCATCCGATAACCTATGTGTAAAATGCACTCAAAACATCGTATCCAGCTATGCAAAGTAGATAGACCAAATTCAAATGGCAGTCAAATTGTTCATCTGTTTTAGCGTGGCCTTACAGATGCCGCATGTCTGTGTAGACGTTTCCGCAATTACGCTGAAGACTTTTCCACCAAACTTTGTAAGCTGCAATTTGTGATGAACTGAATATCGTGTGGGCCCAATTCGCAGAATCTGAGATTTCATATATTGTACATAATCTCGGCTCTAACCAAATCAGCAGACTCTTTCTCAAAAACTATTTTAAGTGGTCTATAATATCGCTCTGACGATGGCCGATTTTCCCAAACTACGGAAGTTCCATGAACCAATTGAAATGGCTCAATACATATGACAAATAAATGCTCCTCAGCCATTTTTAATTCTGGATTCCAACTTCTGTCGCAACCCCTTTTGGAGAAGAGCTACAAATTTTTATATTCGCCGTCTTCAAATTGGTTAATTGTCAGGATGGGCTTTAACAATTCTGGTTATTGTGTGATCCAGCATTTCTTGCAATGGAACTTCTGCAAAATCCTCTTCCACTTTCACCAAAACCGGCTAGCACATTCTCTTGATGGAACGGAAAACAACGTAACTTGGACAGATATTGCAATTATGTGCTTTTCTTCCAGCTTGCAAAATTTTATATGTTCTTTTGGTATAATCGCCATCAATATAAAGGGCAGTTTATTTTAAAGCAAACTCTTGATTAAGACTTCTTTTAATTTTTTTAGTTGATTCGGGCCATGTGGCAACCATTGAAACAATTTCGGATGTACTACGCTTTCCTGATTTGTACAAACTTATACGTATTGCTTTAACAAACTCATTGTACGAGTAGGTATTGCTTTCAACGAGATTAACAAATTTGGCGCATTGATGTTTAGAGTGGCAATCTGTGAAGGCTTTCTGCTTTCTGCCGAAATTTGTGCTCTTGTCTGGGGTTAGGAAAACAATATTCGCTTCGTTGTTCTTCTCTGACTGCTTTTAATTTGTTCGCGGCAGCTTTTTATTCAAGCCAAGAAGAAAATATTTCTTTCTTGCAAACAGACATGATCGCTAAAAAAATAAAACATTAATATTATGGGCAGCCCAGGTCAGCTAATCTTTGACAATTTAAACAGTAGACGAATTATACTTTTAGACAATTATACTCTTATTATCAGCCAATATATGCTTCAAAAAGTTTTTCCCTACAGAAGATCCAATGTTTCGTCACTCTTCGAGCATGGCCTTCTATTTAACACGGTTATCTGTTTGAACTGTCTACAATTCACGTTGTCTCACCTTAATTATGTGGTTCACTCAATTCTGAAGTTTCGTTTGTTTCTGATTTTTGTATCTTGCATCGAAACTGATCTGATCCGTATTACAGAAGAAGGTGAAAGATTAAAGCTACTACTAAAGCTCGTTCCACGATTTTAGGGTTGGAAAAAAAATCCTTATTTCGCTCAGATATCAAGGAAGGTTGAGAATTCACAAAGAGAGAGCAGTGAATTTAATAAATTTTTTTTGTGCCTTCTGTTTATTGAAATATTTTTTAACTAAAGGTAGATGTCAGGTAATACATATGGTATTTGTACAACCTCAGTGGACCGAAAGTCTTTCAGTTTATCTCAATTACTTTTTCGCAGAGAAGTAGTGTTGCTGACTAAAATTTGGCTTGAGTTGCGTGCGATTTTTTTTCTGTTTGGCTAGTTATCCTCCTTAGCTGTTCAGTAGGATGTAAAATTAGAAAATGGAATTTAGAGTAGGAAATTTAAGAAAAAAGTAGTAGGTCAATTTCAGCACAATTACAGCCTCTGTTGAGAAATCTGTTAAAAAAGAAATGCTGTATACGTGTATTTTTGCTTTTGCCAGTAGTTCGTACATCAAAATCACCTTAGTATTTCTGCCAAGATATATATATAATTGGCGCTTTGTAACCGCTAAAGCGTCTTGATATTTTTCCAACAAATGGAAGGACCTGCAGTTTATACTAAGCCGCCTCCGAACGGCTGATGATTTTTTTACGAGGAGCCTTTTACTTCATGTCCGAAATACACTCGGAGGGGTGGACATTCCCTGCCAAGGGGCGACCGCAATTAGAAAATTTAACTTATTTTTTTATTTAAATTAATTTTCCATAACTTTTGGATGTTGCTGGCACTGGGATATGAACCCGAGCTTTCCGAATGTCAGTAGTAAGATGCTAAGCTTTATTTTATTGTTAGGTTTTTCAGTGTCCAATGTTTTTAATAAAACGAGAGGGAGGAGCGGAAAGGATTATCATACGGTAGCGGAAGAAAAAAAGACTGCCTATCTCACAACGTTGCGATCGAATATAAAACAAGCGGCAGGACCCATGAAAAAAAATATACGCACTCCACCTCTTTGTCGATTATAAAACTATTTTATCTAACACAAAAAGAACTGCCTCTATGGGGGTTCAAACTCCCTCCGAAATGAGACGGAAACGTCTCTTCGACACAGTCGTGAATATCTGAATGTTTTGCACAAAGCGTTAGCTAATGGGCTGGGATGAGGTACTCCGTTCTGCTCCTGTCATCTTCAGTCTTAACCAGTAGGTTACGAAGGTCTTTATATGTAATATTTTGGCATCTAAGAGAATTCTCCAGGTGAGCCTTGTATCTGAATGTATGTCGAGTAATGTATGTTACATCGTTTGCTTGGGGAGTATTTTTACCTTTTAATATTGTTGCAGGACATATTTGTTTTACACATTTCCTCATTGACTTCAATCCTCCAGTTTGCCAGTAATTCTTCGATGAGAAGTTAATAGTCCCATATCAATACATTTCATCCTAGAAAGTGAATGTTTGTACTTCTCGGTTTACTAAGATGTCTGCAGTGTATACAATGTATAATATACGTCCAAGAACGCCAAGATGAATAAAAACTTTAACTGGTCGGTGAAAAATTCCGAGCATTTTACGGTAAATAAAATGGGGTATGACTTAAATTTATTGTAGAATTGGTTATGCAAAGTCTTATAAATTTTTTTTGGTAATAGACATTTCTGCTAAACCTTGTTCTTCTCGAAAATCGAATTGGTGTTGTGGTACCGCTTTGGTACGTTGGAGAAAGAAGTCTGTGTGTGTAAGAAGAGGCTTTTGATTTTGCACTTTCTAAAGGCATTTTAACTCTATAATAAATTCGAAACAACTGTTTAAGAAAGAAACTACTTCCTTTTCGTAGAAGTAAAATAAAAATAACCTAAAAGGCTGCCTCTTAAATTTTGTTTTTTTTTTTTTGGAAATTAATAAGAATTTTAATTGATTTTAACGCTAAGAACATCAGAATTAATAGTTCGATGAGACATTTCAGATATTGAAACTGGTTAATGCTCAATTTTTTCTTGTCTCTTATGCTTTATCATAAATAATTCACATTGATTTGACACGTTAACTAAAAAAGTTAATAGATTCGGAATTGTTATCGCTAAAGCAGTTAACAAATTTAATTTTATTTTTTATTTATTTCGCTTTTGCCAGAATCGAAATGCTGTTGTTGATGTTAAATCGTTAACAGCAAATTTTAAACGTTATTATTGGAGTGTGCTGTAAATATCAAACCAAGCAGCAATTTCAAAATTAACGTTAACGATGAGTTTCTGCGGTTTCAACATTAACAATTTAATTACATTTCGATAACATGACGACGAAACGAAACACAATCATTCCGTTTAGTTTATTTTTCGTATTAACAAAACGAAATGGCATCGTTTCGTTAGTTAGGCATCTTTGATTTTAACTAATTTAATTCAATAGTCTTGCTAACTTGTGTTAAAAACTCAAAAATTTCTTCTTTTCGCTAAACTTATTCCACTTTCAACAAGTCAAAAGCATAAAAAACACGAAGGGTAAATTGAAATTTATGAATTAAACAAAATACTATATATAACATAAATGACAAAACATGAATAATAACGAGAGCTCAAAATAGACTGCTGCCATAGGTTTAGCCAACCAAGCTACAACAGCAAGCCACGAAACAATAAAAAATCGCACAGGATATGCAAGGATGTTCTACATTTGTCTAGCACACAACATAATTTACTATTTGCTCGCATGCTTCAAATTTATACACATTAAACAATGCTCGTGTATGTAATTTCAATAGCGCGTGAAGACATAAATACACATACATATGTATATGCATATTCATAACGGGTGATCCAAGTAAAGGTACTTTTTTCAATAGCTTGTTTTTGACAGATCACGCGTGAGTCGTGTCAAGCTGTCATGTTATTTTCATAGCATTTCGTCATGGAAAGACTTACGCCTAAATAACGTTTACAAATCGTTCAACTTTATTACGAAAATTCACGTGCTGTAAAGAATGATTTTCGCGCGCTTCACTCAAGTTATGGTCAATATAATCGACTCACTGAGCATACTATTCGCAACACCATAACCCATATTGAAACACAGCATTCATTATTAGATAATATTCGACCGAATATACCACATCCAGCACGAATTGCTCTAGGGGCTCTTGAAAAGTTCCAAGAAGACCTTTTGGTGTGGTTTGTAGGCCAGTGGAATTATCGGTCCACATTTCTTCCAAAATGATGCTGGAAATAGCGTAAGCGTCAATGGCCCCCGTTATAACGCTTTTATAACCGACTATTTGAAGCCTGAAATTGAAACTCGTGATCTCGGCGACATTTAGTTTCAACAAGACGGCGCCACTCACCACACATCGCATCAGTCCATGGATTTATTGAGAAAACACTTCAGTGAGCAGATAATTTCACGTTTTGGGCAGGTTGATTGACCACCAAGATCCCCCCTGAGGGTTAGGGGTTCAAGAATTTATCTGCGGTAAGGCATGCCTGTCGTAAGAGGTGAATAAATTCTAATAATTTCCACGAAAGTCGGGTCTTTATACCGGAACGACCCGGATTTTTTATCCGGCCATGGACTGACACTCGGCAACATTCCCCAAAAATGACTTTGAGGAATATTTTTGCGGTTACAACTACAACAACCACCAAGATCGTATGATATCACACCTTTAGACTTTTTGCTGTGGGGATATGTAAAGTATAAAGTCTATACGGACAATCTTGTGTATACTCGAACGAGTCATCGAAAATTTAACTCAACTGATGGACAATCTGAGATGTAGCCGCGACCAATATTTGAATGAGATAATATTCAAGAAATAAATGCCAAAAAATGTTCTTTCGTTTGAACGATAATAAATTTTCACCACTAAATTTGAATTTTTTGTGTTTTTTTTCTTTAAAAAAAAGTAGAGAACCTCGAAATGTATCACCCTTTACATGTCAGTACATATGCAAATATATAATATACATATGTATAATACACGTATATAATATTAATGTAGTACCTTATGGCGTATGTGTTCTGTTTCGTGTCATGAATCAATTGTTGTTGTGCAAATGCCTTAAATATCATTTGAACTATAGGTATGTATATATGGTAAACAAACAAATAAACATAATTTGACATATATACGTGTACGTGTATGTATGTACACATGTCAGTGAGTGTATTTACATTCGCATGTCCGTATTTTTGGCCGAAAAGTAAGTGAGTGCACGCGAATTTTGTAGAACAAAGTCATGAATTTCAATGAACAACCCGCGCGCCCGTGGCGACGGCGTCGGCTGCCAAACACAAGCAATGCAAATTTCACGTTGCTCACACGAACGTGCAGCGCTTCATTTTGCTGTATGTGGATTTATTTGCATTAGTTGTGAGTTTATGTTATGTTATTTCAAGTTGTTTACACGCTCGTATTTAAATGAGAAAATTTTGAAATTTTTGAATTTTTGACGGTAAATCGTCATAAAATGTCAGCATTAGAGGTTTTAGGATTTTGTTTGCCGTCAAGAAAATATTTTGGCGTCGGTGAATTATAATGAGAGAATTACGAATGCAAATAGGATGATCTAACTGCAAGTTGGGCCTTCATTATGATGTGGTATTGTACTCATTCCGAAAAGTGATCAAAGGCGAGAAAAGTTTTTGACTGCCATTCGCCTCGGAGTGATCGAAACGCTTATTTTATATATGTATGGTTCAACAGCTTACGACTTCCCGTCTTAAACTAATTATCCTCCGAGTAGACAACATACATCCACTTGGAGGCAAGCTATTGGTAGAAGTAGAACATCTTCTGGTTGTACATTGGCTGACAGAGATAATACTCGATTGCTTCTATAAAAAGATGTGGCGACATACGTGTACAGAAGATTTCAAGACTGGAAAATAATTATGTAGAAACCAATGCGGTAAGCTGGTTACCAATGCCCAGAGCTTATCTCGGGGAGCACTTGTCTAACCTGCTGGATGGCACTAAAAGTCCTACACCCAGAAATGATAACCCCGAATCTCTAATCGCTGATGAAGGAAAATACATTCCTATACCCGACTATCAGACTAAGACAAATTTTGAGTAAAGAGAGCACGCTTAAAAAATTACAAATCCTCGGTAGCCATGGGTTACTGGTGGCATTATTCATACCCGTCGAGTGGAACTCAAATGTGCTCTGCCCTACAATCTGCACCTATCACCGTGTACTTAGGTTCCTCAGTATCCGATAAAAGATCCTATGGAGCGTGCTATATGAAAGATTCAAGCTCACCGGCAACGAACTGACTGGCTGGTTTTAAATATGGTGCATTCTTCATCATTAAATCATTGATCAAATATTCACTGTGTACTTAATCTTAAGAAATGCCCTTGCGGGAAAGAATAACACACTTTAATTCTTTGACATTGCAAACTTAAATGTGTAAACTGTCCAGAAATTCAATCCGAATTGGGATGTAGCCGAAACTTATCGTGTGTCTTCTGCAACACATTGATGCAGAACCAACTAGAGAAGTTAAAATCATTTACAGTGGCGTACACCTATGATATCGATGGTATTGAACTCAACAGCTGTGCCCTAATCTCTACTACTCCAGAAGAGGCAAAGAAGCGAAGCAAATGAACCAAAGGGTGAACGAGGGATAGACGAAATATCTACTGCAACTACGCTGGTTAGATCATGCCATCCAAATGGATGAAAGCGCTCCAGCTGTGAAAATATTTGATGCGGTACCCGATAGTGGAAGAAGAGGTGCGAAAGATCTTCACTCCGTTGAATGGATCCGCTGGAGAATGACCTGGTTTCACTTGGTATTTACAATTTTTGTCAGTTTTTAAATATTTATTCGATTGCGTGAGCCACTGTGGCTGCAATGGCGATTTCAACTAGATATTTCAAGTCATGAATGATTGGCATAGGTCTTATTATTACCGCCTTCTTACAAAAAAGTAGTCAAACCGGGTCAAGAAGTAGCTACGAGGCTAATCATACGATTTTCGAATACAGTATCCAAAAGATTAATTATAACATTGACTATGTGGTACGTTCTGTTAAAACCACACATCGACCATCTCAATAACATTTGGATACAAATAATTTCTGAGCTGATGACGCAGTAACGATCGGCATTGACGATAACCTCAGCTTCTTACTCGAGGATGCATTAGATTTTCCATGATTACATGAGAATTTTCTGAACCCCAATTGCGGCAGTTTACCTGGTTAAGGTATTTGCTGGGGTTAAAAAAATGATTTTTCGGTATAAATGACCATCTTCTGAATGAAACGGAATCACATCCGATTGTCATGAGGCCTCAATCTTGGACTAATTGAACTTTATAAGGCTTCACCGAATTATTTATGCAAACTCCTTCGCAAAGAAGGAATTGATTGTTCGAGCACACTTTTAGCTACAGCAGCAAGATTTTCTGCTTAAAGTAGTGGGCGAGCACGTGTGCAGGTTTTTGTGTTCGGTAAAGAACCTGATCCACAAACTGGCTGGGAAGTACAAGAACCACTATTTTGGAAGTAAGTTTTCAATATTTCCTTAATTTCTTCTAGTGTAAATTTAATCATTTCGTAAACCGTAAACTTGTTTTGAATGCTTGAGATTTTATCTTATATAGCAAATTTGCCTGAGCTCAAAACACGATAGAAGGTCCAAAGCTATTTATAACTGATTAATACGCTTTTAAAGTGATTATTGGGAAAAGATGGCGCTTAAGATTCCTGAAAATATACAGTGACTCGCACAAAGACAGTAGAAACTCTTCGAAACATTTTTCCTTTGTCAAACTTCTGTAACATAGACTGAATGCAACTCACGCCCGGATACTATCTACCAAATTTCGGTAGGAGTTGGTTATAATATCTTTATATTCTGTTTGATAATTTCCTTTCTACAATAAATCCAAAGTGAATAAAACCGCAAGAACCGTCTGTAAATTCAATAACGATTTGGACACGGCTCAAGACTTTTACTTCTTCAGAACCGGTTCTTTATTAATATTACAACTGGCATAATGCCTGAACACTGCTTAATGAGAATTCACGGTAAAAGAATGGGATGATTTGCAAATAATTTTTATCGCAGCTGCAGGGACGTGGAAATGTGCGATATCACGATACCACTTGCCCGGAAAATACTATTTCGATTGCCTCGCTGAGCTAGCCAGGACATATGTGTATTGACAATCTTACATATCAAATGTTTGGCGAATTTGAGAAGGTGATAGAATCTTAAAAGTGATATCACAATGGACTCCTATCCGAATCATTTCCATGTCCAAGCCTAGAATTTGAATTCGCCTACATAACACCATTGTCCCAAATGTACTGAGGTATTATCGGACTTTGATGTAAGAGGGTCCAAGTGACTTGTTGTCATCCTAATGGAGAAAAACTCGCAACCTAATCAACCATGCTGTAATCACAAAATACTTCAAAAAGGGTTTCCTTTGGAATTACTCGCGCTCTCTGAGAATAGTGATCAACTCGGTGTAAGTGAACTGTAGAGCGGCATTTCAAGCTTTTTATATAGAGCCGTCAGAGAAGGAATGGTTTCGGGCAGTTCCTAATGATGTCCCCGTATAATGAACAGTATAGCATAGTCATAGAGCAAGCATCCATCTAGCAAGTGAATTTTTATTTCAGTGTAAAAAGGAAGATATGCTATTAATAATGAAAAACACGGTTATGATTGCAAGACCGTACCCTTTTTGGCTGCTGTATGCCGTCAATAGCATCAAGAATTCCATTTTGAAGTCTTGAATCGACTTTGACCTGTTGGCGTAGTCCTTATCTTTCACGTGGTCTCAAATGAAGAATTCACAAGCTGTTAAATCATAAGATCTTGTTGGCCAATTGCGATCACTTCTTCAAGAGATAAGACAGTTCGGAAACTTTTCCCTTAAAATATCGATATTTTCTTGCTTGCTTAGCACGTAGCGCCGTCTTGCTGAAGGTAAACGTTGTCCAGATCAATGCCATCAAATTCCGACCATAAAAAGTCAATAGCATAATCCATTCACCGTAAGAAGGAAGGTGGGGTCATCGACCGGACCATAACCCACACCAAACCGGTTTCAAAAATAAGTTTTGGATTTACCGAGCCTCATAAGCGACAGTTTTGCCTATTGACGTAGTCATCGAGGCGGTGTTCCCCATTGGTCAAGATGATTTTCGACGAAATTTTTGTAGTGAATTTCAATAATTTCAATGCGTTGTTGGAGCGTCAAATGCCAAAAAGTTACAGCTTCAAAAGTGACATAAGTGTATACCGAAGTAGAAGGCAATTCAAAATAACATCTCTTATTAGAAACCCCTTTACTTTTTGCTAGACCAAATCAGTCAAATTGTGTGAGACTTCTCCCAGCTGGTAAGTACCAAACGAGGTTTCAGAAAAGCTTAATTTGCTGGAAAAAGTAGTGTGTGGAGCAGAAAAACCCCTGAGAGGTACCATTTTCTGAATTAAAATATAATGGATGGTGTGAAGAAGAAGATACGAGGATAAACCCTGTTAGAGGGACCAAGTGGAAAGTGTCTTGCCTAAACTTTACTTTGCAGTAAATAAAGTTATTAGATTTGTATTAAAAAATATATTTATTCGATTATATAAATAAAATATCAACACAGAGCTTATAAATATGAAATAATTAATATCCATAAAAATATATATGTATGTATGTGATGTATGTATTCGTTGATAAATATATTGTTTTTCGTGTGCATTCGATACGCGTTTGTTTCAATATTCTAAATATTTTTGCATTCTTTAATTGAAATGAATATATTTCAATATATATATAACAACAACAGTCTTACGAATTAATATACATATCATTAGTCATATATATGTATGTATGTTTATATTTATAATAAATATGTTAATTGAAGCTGCCGTCAACTGTGCTCATCCGCAAATGACGTACCTACCACATACCGCTCTTGTGCACCTTGTGCAATACCGTTTTGAAGACGGGCACCTTAACGGGGAATGGATGTGGTACCTTCACGGTGACATATTTAACCACTTGAAAGGGTACACGCTTCTCCACAGGCACTGGTATAGGCTTCTCAACTGGATATGGAACCACGCGCTCCACAGGGACTCTCAATTCCTTCTCAACCGGCACAGGTACATGCTTAGTCACCGGTATGTGTATGGGCACTGGCTTGCTGACTGGTACTATAATCGCATGCTGCACTGGAATCTGTACGGGTTCACGTACTGGTACATGCACTTTCTTCACAACCGGATAGGGTATGTAGTTGATGACATGTTGCGGCGACGAAGAGCCACCGTCATCCGAATGATGTTGTTCGGGTAGATAATTAGTGGCGTCATCGTATGAAGGTCCGCTAGAGCCTTTGTCATCTTCTTCGATGTCAGCTTCGGCACCACCATCTCCATGACCGCTACCGCCGACACCACCGATACTGTGATGGTGCCCAAATGAGATATCTGCATCGCCAGCTGATGCAGCTGAAGCCGCAGAATCGGTGTTATGCCCTGCGTGAGCGAAACTTTCGTGTGGCATAAAGTACGGCAATGCACTGGCAGCTGTTATTGGATGATGGTGGTCGTGATGTGCGTATGTCGAGGGGGCAGAATGTTCATCATAACCACCGGAGTTATGATCATAACGATGCAGAAAACTGCCATCAGAGATTTTATCGTTTGCTTGATGCTTATGATGTTCGAGTTCGCGGTGCTTGTAGGGAGATGCCGACGCATAGGTCATGGAAGTGCCTGCCGCTGATGAGTATTTGCCACCAAATGCCGAAGGCTGAAATCCATTGTGCGTGCCTGCTGAGTGTAAATTGTAAAGAGCCGTACTGAGCGCATCGTTGCGCCCACCAGCACTGGTACTAGCGCCAGAATTATAGTTGCCGTTGCTAATACTATGACTCCAACCACTGCCGGTGCTGCTCCCGCCACCATGGCTCCCGCCAAAACTGATGCTATTGCTGCTGCTGCTGCTGCTTCCATGTTGATTGCTTTCCCCAAGTATATTGTGTCCTACTGCGCCGGATGTACCAAATGTGGCGGCGCCATAACCGTTTTCTTGCTGTTCTTCATAAATTGGTATGTGTTGTTTGGCCACAGCTGTTGTAGTTGCATCGAGCGCACCGGCACTAACTGCATGCCCGCCACCGCCAAAACCGCTGCTAATATGCCGCAAACCCGAGAGATTTGTGAGATCATTAAGCTTAGCTGCCCCAAAGTTGTAACTACTTGCGCTTGTGCTACCGCCAGCACCATTATGTGCGCTGCGCCACTCCGCAACATCACCGCCGGCTCCACCTAAGCTTCCAACTCCCGCACCGGCACTAAATCCATTGTAACTTCGACGTGTTGTCTTTCTGACTTCATCTGCTGCTGATGAGGCTGCCGACGCGGTTTTAGTGTGTGTTGCAAGGCCATTATGATTGCTGCCACTGCTGTTATTCCGCTCATAATGAAAGTCATAATGTTGCTGATGTGTGGGTTTTGCCTCCAATTTTTGCAGTTGTTGTTGCTGCTCTTGCCGCTGCTTTTGTCCCACATGATTTGCATAGACATGAGCCATGTTTTTGTGGGCCAACCCGGTGTGCATTTCCGGTGTATGCCCTCTCCCGCCAGCATTTGTTGACGGAGTGTGTGCTGCTGCGGCCGTATTGCAGACTGTTGACAATAATGTTGCTGTTGCAACAGCAGTAACTAGCAGTTGCTGTGGGGCGGACGGACGTTTATTGACAGTATGCCCGATATGGAATGAAAGACGAAAGCAAAATGAAATAAGTACGTAATGGGAGTTTGAAAATTTTGTTTAAAAATACCTACATATATTAGGTTTTACAGGTAAAAGAGTAAGTAAATTTTGTAATTTTCACTAAAGACTAAATTTTTAGTAATATTTTATGGCGCGCGCTTTGTAACTAGGGAAGTTGATTGCAATATTAACAACAATACTAATGCAGACTAAACAAAATTACTACCACCCGAAGGGTAATAAGCTTGAGAATTGCTCTATGGAACAATGAGAAAACTAGAATAAAACTTTTTCCTCAGTTGTCGTCAGTTGACGCCGCTGGGCATTGATTTCTAATGCTCCGGGACAAATATATCTTATATCTTATATACGAGGGGCGGCTGATAAAGTCGCGACGTTAGGTAGTTGGAGATAACACATCATCGCGTTACTGATAATACTAATTGCTGGACTCATTATTAATATTCTCGTAGTAAATAACACAGCTTTTATTATTAGGTTCATTAACATTTCGTCACTATGTCAACGGAATTGGAAATTCTCGCAATTTGGAGCACAGCGTTGTGATTGAATTCCTTGTAAAAGAAAATACGCCGAAAGAAATGTTTAAGAAGATGTCATTCTGGTTCTTCAGTAGTCTGCCCCTCCATAACGATATGAAAAAATGTGCATGTGGAGATGACTCCCGCCCGGCTGACGGTGTTGACGGAAGAAAATGTAAAAAGTCGAAAAAGTAGTACTGGCTGATCTAAGAATTAAATTGTGGCAGATAGCAGAAGGATTACAGATTAGCAAAGAACGACCTGGAGAGATTTTTCTTCAACATTCGAATATGAAAAAAAATAGTGCACGTTTAGTACCGCGAACGTTCACGCCGCTCGACAAGCAGCAAGAATTGGAGGGTTATAAAGACTTTTTGGAGTTTTGCCGTGATGATTTGGATGAAACTTGTAACCGCGTCGTAACAGTTGAGGAAACCTGGATTCGTCAGTATGATCCCGAGTCCAAACCGGAGTCGATGCAGTGGATGAAAAAAGGGAAAGGTCAACAAAAAAAATTCAAAGTGGAAAAGCCGGCGTCGAAGATTATGGTTACTATTTTCTGGGATAGCGAGGGAATATTATCAAGATTTTGGAAAACTTCTATTTACATACCGATTTGCAGTTATCCGGTACATAGGGACAGCCATTGAAAAATCTGTATAAATCTGAGTTAAAAAATAATTATAGTTGCAGTAATACAATGTTCAAAACAACATACATTGCTAATGGCACTATAAGAAAAGCCGTTTAGATTTGTGTTGTAGATGCCTCAAAAGTGACCAACCAGATTAACAGTGGTGCGAAGGGAAACGATGCTACACTTGATAAGACAACTAAGGGCATAGGTCTGATAGTAAACGAGGACATATCTCCTGGCATTCGTGACTCAGCTTCAATGCCACTGTTAACAGTCAATAATTGATAATTTCGTTGTGCGGAGGCGTGGAAGATGATAACATCTTAAGTAATTTTCGAGAGGAAGGTTTCGAGTAAGATCTACCATATGTTCCTCGAGCGAGTTGGGAACGGCTAATATCGCGACCACAATGGAACGATGAGCTGTACGAGTTATATGGCGAAATATACATAGTTCAGCGAATCAAGAAACAGCGTCTGCGTTGCTTAGGTCAGGTGGTCTGGATGGATAAGAATTCTCCTCCTTTGAAAGTATTCGATGCAGTACCCGCCAGTGGAATCAGAGGACCTCCACTCCAGAGAAGAACCTGGTTGTACTTGGTGTTTCTAATTGCGGCCAAGCAGTGAGAAGGAAAAATGAATAGCGCCATGTTGTTAACTCGGCTATGGTCACGTAAGTGGTGTCTATGCCAGTATAGAAGAAGGAATCATTAGCGGAGTAGTTAGCATTGTGTACTAGCATGCGGTGGGTTTGATTTCTGACCAAAGCAAGAACTAAGATTGAAAAACATTAAAAATAAAGATGAGATGACATGGCCGAAGTTTTTATACCTGCTGGAACCAAATGTTGTCCAAGTCCTCCTCTTCGATTTTCGGGAAGAACCAATCCGTTAACATGGCGCGGTAGTGTTCGCCATTGACCGTAACGGCGGTTCCTGTCGCATTTTCGAAGAAAAATGGGCCAATGATGCCGCCGGCCCAAAATCCGCTCCAGGATCTCTGAGAATGCATTGGCTTGTGCGGGTTTTCCATCCCCCTTTTGTTTATTGACGTAGCCGCCAAGATGGAAATGAGCTTCGTCGGAAAAGATGATTTTTTGGTAAAAGTCCAGGTCTTCGGCCAAGCGCTCATCTGCCCATTCCTCAATCGTATACACAACCATTTTCGTTCAGCGGAAGGATAAAACTAACTTTCTGTCAAATCAGATGTAACATCAGTGTTACCACACTCAAAATAACCACTAGTTCAAAAAAAAAAAAAAATGTTAGATGGCGGACCCTGTACATTGAAGTTGTCCGATTTCCATGATTTTCGTGTATAGAATGCAAAATTGTATGCTCTTAAATGCTTCTGATTGGCGGATTTTCGACCCGAAACCCCACATTTGAGCGAATCGATTGTATGAGAGCTATAATGTATAGTCCTCTGATTTCGATGTTTTTTGGTGATAATGTTTGTCTGAGGATACGAATGTGTAATAACAAATTCCATGCTCTTAGATGCTTTTTTGGCGGAGTTAGGACCAAAGCCATTGGTACTTTTTTAATCTAAAACCTTAAATCGTCGTATATATGTATATGATAGACGGATATAGTTAAGTCAACTTAACTAGTCATTCAGATGATATGGGTATAAATTTTGATGGGTCTATCTCTTCTTTGGATTAGTCTAGTGATTATCACTGCGTAATAACATTCGGAGAGCATTTTGAATTTACAATTGAAGCTCTTCGCCCTTTAGTAGGTTATATGAACGCGTCCGAGTGTCAGTCTGACTTGAAATAACAGATCGTCAAAAAATCCATTATCGTTGAAAGGTAGCTTAGAGTAAACTGTAGAACTTATCTTTATTGTAAAAAAATCAAGTCGCACATCATCACAAATTGAAGGAGGAGCTCAACCGAAAATGGCTTCAGCGGCAGCAAAGCGCAGTTAAGTTTACACTTGCACTTACTTCCAAACGTATGCAGCCACTTCGTTAAATATGTTCTTCATCGGACAAAACAACTCGCGTGTGGGCTTGCATTCAGAGGGAAATATTGCTGCTGCCGCTCAACGTGTTCTCGAAACCCAAACAAATAACTTCAACTCGAAGCCTTTCGCATTGAATTGAATATTTTTCGCACTTTATTGCGAAGGATTTTGCATAAGGACCTCGGTATGAAGGCATATAAATTCCAATTGGCCGAAGGACTAAACCCTCATGGTCGTCCGATGTTTAGTGGGCTGAAGATCGTCTGGTACAAGATATAAATTTTTACCGAAAAATTACCGCTGAAGATCATTTTCACCTCGGCGGCTTCGTTAACAAGCAAAACTTCCACATTTGGTACACGGGAAACCCACATGTAACCATAGGAAAGTCATGTTACTGTTTGAAGCGACATATAGACATGTGGCTTCGAAAAGAGTGAACGAGCTGTCGTTGCCGTCCAAAATTTTGATATTTTTTGTTTTCAAAATTTGAAGAGAAAAACATGACTCATGTGTGGTTTCAACCGGATCGCACAACGTGCCACATATCCTACGTTACAATCGATCTTTTCGGCAATATGTTCGAAGGTCACATACTAATTAATCTAAACACCGATGTGAGCAGGTCGCCTCGCAGCTGAGGTTCAACTCCGCTGGATCATTTTCTATTTAGAGTTGCCAGGGTAAGTGCTACGCTAACCATCAAGAGACTATAAATGTTTTGAAACACGAAATTAAAGTTGCCATTGCAGCCACAGAGGGGCTAATAAACGAAAATGTGTTGAAAAAATGGATCCACAGACACTGCACTGCCAGCGGCCATATATGGTACAATTTTTACCTAGTTTTCTACGAAATTCTACCCTTAAGAGGCTGAAAAACGTTTGACGTTGTCCCATATAAACTTTGCCACCATTTTCACTCTGTTAGGGATAAAATTTCCAAACCGAGATAATTTTGTTCCAGTTATCAGATGAGGAATTTTTAGATTTCATTTATGACATGATTTCGAACAATCCTACCAACTTTCAGCTGGTTACGAGTTCTCGTACTTTCGCTCCTGTTCTCTAGTCTAATTTTACTGGATATATATACGGATAGTATACTTTCCACCACGAACATAATTCTTTCTTATTTCTTGTCACTTAATCACCAAACCACTTTACACTTCATTGAAATGCACTTAACAGCTGATAAAACTCACCCAGCCCCCAGCAGGAGTCGCCATATTCAATGCTGATGTGTGTGTTTCGTTTATCCTTTATACACTGTAATCCTTATGCCCGAAAGGTATACTCCTCAACGTTTCTATGCACAGTTCCTTGATTTATTTCCTCTTGTGGCTGAAGTGGCCTTGGCTGCGTTTGTGTAACAAAACGAATGTGCATAAACACGAAACTGCATATCATTTTATATCATTTTTCTTGTGCAAATGCCCCGAAATACGCCGAAATGCAGTGTATTGTGCAGTGAATGTCGAAATACATAAAATGTAACGAGTCCATAAACGACGCGACAGAGGCGCATAGCTATAGTTAATGGCTCTGGAGTTTATCTATTGTGCTGCACCAGCAAGAGCCAAAGCAAGAGCAAGAGCAAGAGCAAGTGCAAGTGCAAACAGCGCAAGTCTAGCAGCGGATGTTGGATTTGCAAAATTATTATTACACAATTTTACTTTTTTATTTTCAATTATTTATGCATTTTTTCTCAATTTTTTTTTGTTGATATTTTGTGGATTTTTATTTTTATTTTTATTTTACTTGCAATGAAAAGTGGCTGGCATAGAAAGGCAATCAGGTGAACAAGCCAATGCGCACACGAATATTATAAAAATGAGGCCAAATTTAGTGTCGAATAGAAAGGTGCGCAAAGTGATGGTGGCTGCAGGAAATGGTCTTAAGATAACACACTGAGCGTAGTGGAGAACAAGAGAAACAGAGAAATAAAGAGAGAGTGAGAGAGAGAGAGAGAGTGCGAGCAAAAAGTGTATTTCCAATTGTAAAAGTATTTAATTATGTTGTTGGTGTTATTGTTGTTGTTTCTTTGGATTGCTAATATAAACTTAGTTGCTACCATTTATTTACATTGAAAGGAAAATTAAAAGCGAAAGGAAGTTTGCTGTACAGCGGCGAGCCTCTAGAGGGGTCCTTAGTATTTTTAACCAATTTAGATTGCTTCATACAAAAACAACTCTTTTCTTATGTTATTCTTGGTGTAAAGCTACTCAAACAACATAAATAACCTTATTGCTTTGTGCACTAAAATTCTTTTCGCCTCAAATAATTTCCAATAATGCTTTTGCAATTAATTAGTTAGTTAGTTAGTTAGTTTAATAGGTTGCTCGATCACAGAACCCAGATCGAGCGCACTTAGGCCTACTGGCCCGTTGTGATATTTACATATGTATGTTGGGCGGCCGCGGTGCCGAGTGGTTAGCATTGTGTACTGACATTCGGACTTCTCGGGTTCAAATTCCGGTGCCACCAACATCCAAAAGTTATGGAAAATTTATTTATATAAAAAATTAAGTTAAATTTTCTAATTGCGGTCGCCCCTCGTCAGGGGATGTCCACCCCTCCGAGTGCATTTCGGACATAAAAAAACCATCAGCCGTTTGGAGGCGGCTTAGTCTAAACTGTAGGGCCCTCAATTTGTTGGAAATCCATCAAGAGGCAAAACAACAAATTGGAGGAGGAGCTCGATCGAAAATCGCTTCAGCGGTTCCAAAGCACCAATTATACATATATGTATATATATATGTTGGTGCTGTTAAAGAGATTCCTCTCACCTTGTTAAACGCTCAAACAACTTGGTGTGTCTTATGAATATCAAGAGATTAATGATGCCTCCCGATGCAAGCAACGCACTGAGAGCTTAGCAGTAACAGAGGTAATATTCCACCGATTCCCCCTCATCTACCACATATAATATAAAAAGAAAGCCATGAACTGTCTCAAACCTTTCAAATGTTGTCTAAAGCAGTGAACCATTGAGGAGCACTGAAAAAGCTGGTGTATTTCCAACGAGGTGCACACCATTGAGCTTCTGTGGGGCAGAATGGGATGCAGTTAGAACAAACTTTTACTTTTATGTAGAGAACCTCATATCCATCTTAACGGGACATCTTCACCTGAGATACTTTTAAAACTGGGTAAAGTTGAAAGTACTAAGCACAGAAGTACACAGAGAAGGACGACACAGAGTACACAGAGAAGGACGACACACTGGGGCACAATATTTGCGAGTGCCCGGCTTTCAGCCGATTGAGACACCGTACCCATCATGATTACCCTAGTAATTAAAAATTAGGGATAAAGGAAAGCATTGGTTAGAAATAAGACATATTAAATGATCGTAGCACACACAGCTCCCCAGTCAGCTGCAATGGTTGCCCTTTACTTAATCAATTCAACACAAAAATATGCTCTGATCAATGGAAGCTATAACTAGTCTTCACTAGAAGGGTCAACAGCTGATTGCAGAGAGAAACCAAGGGTAGTGTGACTAGACAAGTCTGGTCATTGATCCAAGTAAACAGTAGTAAAGACATAGACTCCTTCTACACCGGACCTTTATAAGCTTAATAACCGTTGTAATAACCGGACAATATCTAATAGGGTATCATGAATGGTTGTTGCTTCCCAAAGGATGTCTATCGCAGCTGCAGAGACATATGGTACTAGCAGACCCGGCCACGCGTTGCTGTGGCTGAGTGATTTAAGAAGAATTTGAAAGACAAAATTTAACACAAATTAACATTACATTTTTATAGCATTTCTTTAATAAATACTTTAAATCTTTTTATTTGATATAATATGCTCTAAATATCTTCAATGGGAATAAATCACAGTTGATGTTCAATGAAACGCCAATCGATGTACAATATTTTTGGTCAATCGGTCCTTTGTTAATACAAATAAACTTGATTTTCTTCCTACTCTGAACATGCCACGTATACCATATTTGCCCATTTTTATAAACATGGGTTTTCCAAGTCTAAGCCGCAAATAGACATTGTTTGGCCTTGTGATTTATTTATTTACATCGCGAAAGGGAAATTGTAGCCTTTTAAATAGTATCAACGGAATACGTGGTTTCTCCTTTAAACTTTATTGTTAAAATATTTGCTTCAAGAACTTTTCCAGTGATTCTTTTGATCACCAAATGTGTACCATTACTTAGTTTAGGAGGGTTTGAATTACGCAGTAGAATAATCCGTGATCCAATTTTCAATCGAAGATTGTGTGGTGGCATTATGATATGTCTAAAGAATTTAAAAATTTACTGCCTTGTCTTCTTCACCAGTAGCATCGATAGACTTAAATGACATCAAATCACCTGGTAATAATTGTTGTATCTGGTAGTTAATCAGATCAACAACAACATTTTTCGCTGCCAAAATTGCACGATTACTAAGCCAGTCATGATTTAAATAGTTTTGTTATTATGTCTGGGAAGACGCTTTCAATCAGTTCATTTTTAGTTTGAACGATAGTGCAGAAATTATCTGGCAATCTAATATGTTGAGTATCTTGATGAAATTATATTTCACCGTTTGCAGGATCCAGTAATTGCTTAGAAAATTCTTGTACTGTTGGATCATTTTGGAGTTGTATTCGCATGTTTTTTGTCAGTACAACAATCAACGTTGATGATCAGTTTTTTTTATTAATTATTATCCTATGGACCAAATAACATATATATGTCGACTTTCGGAACATACACACGGACACGAGTTTTTTATATATTCAGATTATACACATATTATATAATTGGCACTTTTTGTCCGAGCTACTACTCCAACTTATGGTATGCATTGTAATGTTTTTCGTGTCGAGGGGCAATTAGAAAAATTAATTTTCTAAAAGTTTTGAATGTTGATTCGACCAAGAATTTTTGTGTGTTATGGTAACCATTCGACTCTTGCGGCTGCTTATCCGAAGAGAATTCAATGATTTAAATGCTCGCTCTCTCTTTATTGATTCCATAAACATTCTCTCTTTTCTATAAAAGCATATTTAGTCAATACCCTTAACAAATAGTTCAATGTTTAATTTTAATGCAAATTAAATTATAGCAGCAGAGAAGCCTATCTGCAGTTGTTCTGTTTAAAATGCGAGTGACACCACGTAATTGGGCGGTTCCAGCTCTGGGCAACCCAGACTGATGCGGCTTGTTCTGCTTAGCCAACAGATATTGTACCCACCTGTCGGTAGGTTGAACGATCAATATATAAGAACCTCAAAACTCCAATTCCGCATCGAAAGAGAAGCATTCCCTGCAAAGATGATATTGATACTCTTCTAGAACCGAGACACTATTCTAGATCTGCCTAAATGTGGCTCAGCAGATATTTAAACAGCATTATACTAAAGAAGAAACATCGATAACGTAATGCGACGTGTAGAGACAATTTTTGAGCAAGTCGAAAACGGAGTTAGAGCTAAGGAAACAGAAACTCGTTCGAATCTTATGAAGTGTACCGAGGACTGATCTTTACAAAAATATTGGATTTATGATTCGGTTTACTTGAATTTGAATTTTGCTTAGATTAACAGGAAATCCACTTTCTTCTCCGCGAAGTATACAGATACATATGAAAATATACAGGGTTTCGCGATTTCGAAAATAAACGTAATTAAAGTGCTTCTAAAATAATTGTTTTCTTATGGAACTTTATACTTGGGGAAATACTACACCACTCGAATGACCTCCTCGCGAGCTTGTGCAAACTTCGACTCGTTTGAGGTAATTTCTTTCACTTTTTGACGCATATTGTGCAGAACCTCTGCCATAACCTGACGAATGTTTGTTTTCAATTGCTCAAGATTTAAAAATTTATCCGCAAAAACACGATCTTTCGCGCAGCTCCACAAAAAATGATCAACGGTGTCAAATCGCACGATCTCAGTGGCCAATTGACATCGTCCATGCGAGAGATTACGCGGCCGGGAAATTTCTTTCGCGATAAAGCCATAATCGCAAGTGCTGTGTAGCATGTGGCAACATCACATTGAAACCAGTATTTTTAAAAGCCGTGTTCTTCAAAAAAATGCGCCGAATTGACAGTGAGCATCTCGCCGTTGTCGAGTTATCGCTTTCAAAGGAGTAAGATCCAATCACATCTTCGGACCAAAGTACGCACCAGACAGACGGTTTTTTTGTTAGTTTTTGGTGTAATTATTTGAGAATTTACTTCCCTATCCCCCGAGAAATAAATATGCTTCGTCGTTGAACAAAATTTGGTTCGAAAAATCGCCGTCCACTGCTTGTTGTTGAAGCAGCCAATCGACGCATTGTACGGATAGCTGGCTTCAGTTGTTCTGTGTGCTGGGTTTTTTATATGAATGTAGGTGAAAAGTCCAAGTGTAGAATACGCCATAATGTGTGCCGGTAGAAAGTCCGAGCTCTTAATAACGTCGGGAAATCGACACATTCGGGTCTTCGGCTACACTTTCACTTACAGCAGCGATATTTGAGGTTGAACGAGCAAACCGGTGGTCCACTGTTAGCGATATAATATATTTCTTTAAATTGTTACCAATAACTACTACCTACTATACTAAGATCAACACTAGTATACTAAAGAACCTAATATTTGGAATAAGTTGAAATAGAATACAAATTAAACAGAATACAGAAAGTAACAACAACGTGTAGGCGGGTCTACTGGTTTTAATACAATATATATTTTTAAAATTTTCTCTCATTTGATCTTATAAGCTTTTAACTTTAATATCAAGATCAAGTGTTTTCAAATAAGCATTCACAACTCGACTCAGCGAAAAAATGTCTTGTACTGCTTATCTGGTCTCTTTCCCTGAAACTATCGCGGACCATACTATTTTCTCCTTAATTTAGATTCTCAGCCCCTATTATCCCTTCCCAAATAAATAATAGCATTCCGTCACTGTTGCTTCCTTCTTTCACCCAAAATTAAAAGTGTTACGCGATCACCCGAAATCGTAAAATACTATAGTCGGAATGTACCTAGCAATAGCAATCATCGTTATGATCTAAATGCAACGAGACGTTTGTTCGCAAGGCAACCAAGGCTGTTTGTGGCGGCAGTAGCAAATTGAGTTTTATGAAAATTCACCTCTTGTTTTTTTTTTTTGTTGTTTCTACGTCAAAATTTCGCTTTCATTATTACATAGCTGCTGACTGCTGAGGCAACAGAGCAGCGAAGTTCAAAGTCAGCATGCAGTTGGCAGCGAGCAGCATGAAATGAAATGTAAAGCAAATAAATGCTTAACAAAACAAAAGCAGTAGACAACAACAATTCCAAATAGAAATAAATATTACAAAAGTGTGGTAACTCAACAATGCCCACAACTAGGCAAGTCAACAGCAGCAGCGGGAGCTACAGCAGCAGTCGTTAACTAAAGTATAAGTATTGCCCCAACATAATAATAGTAACTGTTTTGTTGTAGCGCAGTTAGCGTTGCTGTTGATAGTAAAAGCGTTTTATGTATTCTACACACTCTACAGACTTACATAGTAAGACATGGTGACTGCGGCTTGTGCGCATGCGCACCTGTTTTGCACACGCGTTGCATGCAGCTGCGTATATGATTTGTTGTGTTTAAAATCGATTTTTATTTTCTTGAAATGCATTGTGTAATACCTACACGTAATTTTTATGAGTGTTTTATATGCTTGGCAAGTAGCAATTTATGCACTTCTCATTAATGACTAATTTTTCTAGGCGATAAATGAGAGATTTTCTCATTAGGAAAATGCAATAAAAATTAAACAAAAAATTATGAAAATATTTGGGAAACATTTTTGAATATACCGTTACAACCGTTACAAAAAAAAAAACAGGTACGATTTGTGAATCATTTCTCGATATGGCCTTCTCTTGCCTTTATGATGTCCTTTAGTCTATGTGTCAGAGAACTATAAAGCGCCTGCAGATAATTTTATCAATTCCACTATACCAGACTTCTTCGTTGATTTTCTTAAGGTTTGGGACAGTTTTCGTTTCTTTCTCTCGAATTTTCCGCTTCATTACTGACCAAACGATTTCAATGGGGTTTAGGTCAGGACTGTTCCCAGGCCATTTAAAAACTTTTATCAATAAAGAAGAAATGGATTAAACTATTGGAAAATTGAATGAAAAAAATAAGCATGACTTACAGAAGCTGCCGGATGACAAGGTGCTGATTCGCCCTGAAAAATTATATTTTGGGTGTGTTGCGACAGGTCTTCAATTGTGGGTACAAGAAAATGTTTGACTATTTCTTTATGCGCTGTTGCATTTACAGTTCTTTCTAGTATCGAAATTAATCCAACTCCAACTTTCATGTTGTCTGCACTAGGCCGGTACGATTCTAGGCCCATCTAGGAACCGATTTTTGACGTACAACCGCTTCAAATGAGCACAATCCCGGCTATTGAAAACAGAAGATCTTCTGAAGTATTTCCGCACGTCCTTGGTCTCGGTCACACAATATGTGGTCGAAAACCGACATACAGATGACTAGTTGCATTCTACATGCCTTGTAATCTCCCTATTTGACTTATTGCCCTCCGAACACTATATATGCAAATTTTATTTTTTTTAGTCTTCGCTCAATCTATGGAATTGTGCCATTTGCTGATACGCAATATTTATACATTATGAAGGTAAGATACCAAACTTTGTAAATTCAAAGAAAAATCAATTGTGGCGCTAGTAGTGTCGTTGAGTGTACATATTATATATTAGGTCAAGTAATTGATTCGTTCGGTTCGAGAGGCCAACTTAATTATACCCCTCTCGTAGAAGGCTGCGTCCCTATTGGCAAAACGGAGAAACAATTTTCACAGGCCTCTTCTCACCATTAAGCGCGTTCGCCATGGACAGGAAAAGATGGTAATCATTTGATGCTAGGCCCGAACTATAAGGCGGGCGCATTAGGACCTCCCATCCGAGCTCCTGGAGCTTCTGGCGTGTCACCAAACACGTGTGTGGACTGGCGTTGACCTGATGGAACACAATTCGGCCTCTGTTGATCAATGATCGCCTCTTCTGGTTAAGTGCTGCCTTCAAGCGGTCCAGTTGTTGGCAGTAGAGGGCCGAAATGAGCGTTTGGCCATAGGGCCATCAGCTCGTAGTAGATGATTCCTTGCCAATCCCACCAAACACACAGCAAAACCTTCCTGGCCGTTAATCCTTCCTTGGCCACCGTTTCCGCCGGCTCACCGTGTTTCGACCACGACCGATTTGGCTTGACATTGTCGTAAATGATTCACTTTTCATCGCCAGTTACCAAACGCTTTAGAAATCGGTCAATTTTGTTGCGATTCAGCAGCAATTCGCAGATGGAAATTCGGTCCATCATGTTTTTTTGCGTTGGTTCGTGTGGCACCCAAATATCGAGCTTCTTTTTGAATCCAAAGTTATGCAAATGGTTCCAAACGGTTTTCTGGCTTATTTTTAGTTCCTCTGTTTCCACTATTTCCATGATTTTATCGCAATTTTCGACGACAGACCTCCCGACGCGTGGTGCATCTTTGACATCGAAATTACGGAAACCACTTTTGTGCTACACATTCGTTTACAGTATCGGGCCCATAAATTAAATTAATTTTTTCAGCCGCTTTGGCTGCTTTTTCGCCTTGATCGAAGAAAAATTGTAAAATATAGCGAATTTTCTCTTTGTTGGTGTCCATCTTTGACGAGCGCTCACTACGTACTGAGTCAATCAATCGAAAAACTGTCAAAGACAAACTTTTAGCGCGTATAAACACGCTTTCAGCACCGTATAGTATGACATGATGCGACACGTAACACTAGTACTATGGACAATAACGCCATCTCTTAGATAAAAACCGAACGAAATTTTTATTTTTGACCTAATATAAAACGAGAGCAAAAAGTGGCTACAATAACGGGTATAGATATTATAGTTCTGACCTTCACTTACTGGCTTGGATCAGTTTTACTTTTCTTTTAATATTTATTTAGTTTTTACAAAAAGAATATAAAATACTTTTTTTTTATAAACTTGCTGAAGCACCGCATTTGTACAGCTCTAGTGACTAATACTCAATTCACTAAGGTACTTTGTAAAGGGTTGTCCAGTTTGCGGTTTAAAAAAAATATGAAATTCATGAAATTCCTTTTTTATTATATAGTTTGAACCTGGGCATTATATGAGAAACACTACATCATTCAAATGGCCGCCTCGCGAGCTTGTGCAAACTTCGATTCCCTTAAGGTAGTTTTCGCACACTTCTTGACACACATTGGGCGGTATCTTAGCCATAACTCGACGAACGTCAGTTTGTAAGTGCTCAAGGGTTAAAAGTTTAAGGGGTCCCACAAAAAATGTCTAAGAAGTCAAATCGCAATATCTCGGTGGCCAATTGACATGGCCAAGACGAGAGGTTACAGTGCCGGGAAATTTCTCTCGCAATACAATAGATTAGATGAAAGTTTAAGTGAAAGTTTAAGTTCAAAATACGCCAAAATGTGCTCTAGCTTTCGAGAACGTCGGGAAATAGACACATTCAACCATTTTCTTGACTCTTAACTACAACAAAACATGTTCAGTTTGCCAGCCTGTTCTTTCAAAACTTGCGAAAAAGATAACTTTATACAACATTGAGATTAATAAAGTTGTAATTCGACCAAAAAACCTTTTTTCATAAGAATACAAAGACAAACATTTCAAATTAAAAACTTTTTCATAAAGAATTTAAAATTATCGCTTTATTTGAAAACCATATAAAATTTCTTTTTCATTTCAACTTATAATACCTATATGTACATACATATATTCGTTTTTTATGAAAAAAGTTAAGAACGAATACTTATTTATGATTTATTTATAGACTGAAAATAATCAGGTTAGTCATCGCACAAACTGCATTTTTTGCGCGTTTTTCTTCTTTTTGTTTTTGTCACAAATATTTTTGTTTTACCTATAATAAAAAAAATGAAAGCAAACCATTTCAAGGTAAATACAGATGAAAAAATATTTTTCAATGAATTTCCATTTATTCAAATTCCTCAACATTCCGCTTAATGACGAAACACCACCGTGTGCCTCAACTAGTCTTGAAGTGTCCCATAAGATTATATTTCTTGACAAATTTTCAATATATTTTACATTTTAACGCCTTCTTTAGCTAGCGACCAATGGCAAATACCGCAGCCGATGGAGTGATGAGCTGTACGGGTCATTGACATAGTTCAACGAATCAAAAACAACGGTTACGTGTACGTTGGCTAGGTCAAGCGGTCCGAATGGATAAGAATACTTTAGCTTTAAAAAAATTTCACGGCAGTACCCCTGGTGGACACAAATAATTAGAAATAGAAATGCCTCCATTCCGTTGGAAAGATCAGGTGGTGAAGGCGCTGTTATTGTTTCTACGCCAGTAAAGTAGAAGAAGAAGAAATTATCTACCACGTCTAAACCTATACTGATAAGGTCCATTCAGTTCGTTGACGGTGGCCTTAAATTTAACACATATAACAGTAATTAGCTCTTTAAGTGGTCAATCGCTATTTGGACTTAATCATAATTGGCTAATGGAACGTCAATGACATTGATATCGTTTGGGAATTCGCACCATCGAATGGTGTATCACTTTCACTCTCTCCAAGAAGTCAGTATACTCTGAATCTCAGTCTCCAGATCATCTTTCTCGTGCCTACAGGAAGAATCTCCTGTTTAGAAATCTTTCGAAAGACGCCCCATGTTTCCGAAGAAATATACCAGATACTGTTGGCGCGAGGGTCCTTTAGTCGTACTTTATATAATAAAACGATCTCCCACTTTAAAACAGCAGGGGTAGACGAGTGGTTAGCATTGCGTGCTGACATTTGGTATGCCAGGGTTCAAATCCCAGTGCCACCAACAACCAAAGTTATGGAAAATTTATTTAAATAAAGAATGAAGTTAAATTTTTTAATTGCGGTCGCCCCTCGGCAGGGAATGTCCACCCCTCCTAGTGTATTTCGGGCGTGAAATAAAGCTCTTCATAAAAGAAAAAACAATCCGACATTCGGCTTAGTATAAAATGTAGATCCCTCCATTTGTTGGAAAAACATCAAGACGCAAAACCACAAACTGGAGGAAGAGCTCCAGTTATTATGCAAAAGTATAATTTAATATCGGTTATAATTTGGTATATTTTAATTTATAAAAGTTGTTTCGATAAGGAGTAACTTGAAACAAATATTTTAGTTATACAATTTACATATATGCCCGATGCTTTGCTCAGAAATCTCATATTTTGTTTGCTGCACACTGCAAATATTTATATAACGGAGGTGCATTAGGGTGTGGACGAAGTTAGGGGTTTTTAATTAGGACGGTGCTCTGTTAAGCCCACGCTTAAGTAAACACAAAGACATTTAAAAACTCAAGTAAATTATATGTCAAGCTTAACCGCAATGTATGATGATCACTGCTGGAGCAAAACATTAATATTGCTAAATATCTCTGCCAACACTCAATTATCTCTCTAATGAATCATTATTCGGAGACGATGGGCGCTATTTACTTCCTACTGTATTGGGCGTGTTGACCGCCGCGAGCTGTCATCAATCAAATTTCTGCATCCCAAGAGTTGGCGGCAAACAATTTTTATATATGTATGTAAGTATTTGTATAGGTATATACAATATTCATTTGACTTGAAGGCTTATTGATTGTTGTTCCACTAATACACATGTATATACATTAAAATCTGTCTGTATTTACATGCAGCTGCTCTATATTGGGCAAAGTACCAAAATAATATCGTGCATTTGACATTTTGACCGCCTTTGCAATTCCCTTTTTTCACTTGCCAACGCTTATCCCCCCGACCAGGTGTGTGAATGTGGATCTGACAGTGCATGTGCCTGTGCCTACGGCTAGGCTTGTGCGCGCGTGGAAAGCCTTTCGCTGGCCGCTGGCAATGGACTAAGTAGTCGTAGTGTGGCCGTCAAGCTTTCCGCGCGTGCCTAGTGTAAAAGTGAACGCCTTCGGCCTGTAGCGTACACCTGCCATTATCATTACCAATGCCATTACCAAACCATTCAATAGCCCCAGCAGCTCAGCGATTCTGCGGCTGACTGACTGCTCTCGCATTGCTATTTAATTTCGCTGATGTTTTATTGTTTTTTCGTTTTGATTTTTTTCTTGCTTTTTTTCTGTTTACTACGCTCTTTTTTGTTGTTGGTGTGTTCGTTAATGCAATTGGAGCGCTGACCAACTGCTGTGCAGACAAACAGACAAACAGACCAACAACCACATACATATACCGTATATACAAACATACATATATACGAGTATAAAGTACCTTTCAGTTTTAATACGAGTACCTCAATGTTTGTCCGTCCCGTCGAGCCATTCATTTCACCTGACACCCATTCAACTGTTTAGTTTTCGGCTTTGACCATTTAAGCCGTTGGCTGTTGGGCGCCGCTGTCGCTGTGGCTGAGTATCTGCGAAGTGCACTACAAAAGTGCACTCAAAATTGATGAACTTGTTGGTGTTTTGGTTGTTTGTTGATTTTGATGCTGTTGTTGTTGTTGTTGTTGTTGTTTTCTTTGTTGCTTTATAACTTTATTTGATTTGTTGTTGACTTTCCTGGTGGAGTGTTCTTTTGTCAGTTTTGTTGGTCTTTACTGTCTTTCATTTTTGAGATTTTGTTGCTGTTGTTGTTGTTGTTATTGTTGCACTCTGCGTGGTTACTTTTAATTGAAGTAGGAAGTAATTTCAAGTTTTTGTTTTTTTTTTGTTTTTTTGTTTTTGGTCAAAAACTTTTTGATGACGTCCATTTACTTTTGCCATCGCTTTTTGATATTTCGTTTACTTAATTGCAGTTAAACTTTGAATTGTTGTTGTTTGCTGCTATGAATGAGTTACGCTTGTTGATTTTGTTTTTGTTGTTTTGCTACATTTTCTTTTATACCTCGTTTTTGTTGTTGTTTTTTTTTTGCCAGTTTAGCACCGAAATAGAAAGACTTTTATTGTGTTAGCTGCCGTTGTTTGTGTTGTTGTTGTTGTTGTTGTAATTACGTTGTATGATGTAATGCGCTGGTAAATTATTCGTTTGACGCTGACTAATAAATATCTCAGCTGTTAAACACTTCTGCAAACTGCGCTGGGGTCTGTCAATAAGACTATATTACCGTTAATAATAAAATTTATTTTATTATACATATATATATATATATTTAGAGATTTATATAAATGATATGTTTGTTTACATAACAAAGTTCAGGCTTAGATATGGATTACGCAGGAGGCAAAAAATCTGTGCTTTCTGCACATACTTGAATGATACATGTACACAAGGAAATACTTGAAAGGAACGCCATGGTCCACAAGCAGCTCTACATCGCCCAACTACGCCGCGTAACTGAGGCTGTGCGACTGAAAAGACCGGATTGGCAAAGCCAAGTCATCTCACTTCACGACAACGCCAGACCTCATTCAGCCCAAGTCATCGAAATTGCATACCACGAGCTCGAATGTAGGGTTATTCAGCATCCACTGTGCTCTACACATTTTGCGCCAATGGATTATCTCCTTTTCCGCTCCATTTGACGGCGAGAAAAAATTGTTATACATTTAATGTTCAAAGTATTTCCCATCGGAAGCTACGATGTTTGCCCATCTGGCAGTTTGTGGATCCCATCCCAAAAGAACTTCTCCGGCTTGAATGTCAAGAAAGAATCGAGCCAACTTCTGATACCCTATTCTGAAGTGAAGCGTACTCCGGTGAGGGCATTCTGCATTGATCTGAACAAGTGGTAATCGGAAGGTGCTATGTCTGTGCTATAAGACGGGTGAGGTAGAACTTCCCACCCATAGTTTTCCAAATATTATTGATTCGTGTCTGGTCGCATATTCTGGTCGTTTTCCCGCGATGGCCTTTTTCAAACGAATCAATTGTTTTCGTAAGAGGTCCCAATTGATCGTCTGACCCGATTCCAATAGCTCATAATAGAGCACACCCTTGTGGTCACGCCAAATACATAGCATAACCTTGGCACCATGGATATTCGGCTTTGCTGTGGATGTCGATAGTTGGCCGCGCTTCACATACGATCTCTTGCGCTTTGGGTTATCATAATGAATCCATTTTTCATCGCCAGTGATAATCCGATGCAAAAATTACTTATTTTGGTGGAGTTGAAGAAACATTTCCGACTTCCCAGCTTCTGGATGAATTGCAATGATTTTAATCGTCTGGAAACGGTTGCTTGATCAACTCCTAATACTTTTGCAAGTTCTTCTTGCGTCTGGCATGTATCTGCGTCGAGCAATGTCTCCAATTCTTCGTCTTGAAATTTTTTTGGCTGTCCGGGTCGTTATCCGTCGTCTAAGTCGAAATTGCCACTTTTAAACCTTGCAGACCACTTTTGGCACGTTCGTTCGGCTAAAGCATAGTCACCATAAATGTCCAGTAAAATACGATGGCTTTCGGTAGCACTTTTCTTCATGTTAAAGTAATGAAGAAGAACTCCCCGCAAAAACACTTTATCTGGTACAAATTTCGACATTTTCAAATGAATGAAACAAATGTTTTTCAGGCTAAAAAAATGACATCTACTGAAAATGACTCGAAATGACAGTACCTTTGAAATGAATATAGCCACAGATGAACACGACGCGAAATAAAACTAGTAGAGCCCTCTCTTAGAAAACCGCACGAATTAATGCATACACCCAATATTTTATTAATTTATTGTTATAGTTATTGTTTTTATTTAAATATAGCTCTTTGAAAAAAAAATCCCAACGCACTTATTCCCTAACAGAATATATTAGAAAATTCTATAGACGTCACTCTGCCTGACATCCGTTTGTAAGGGGAGTTTTGCGTACTTTTTTCCTCAACTCACATTTCCTACAATTTATTTAATTCTTTTAGTGAATTAGGTTAGGTTGACCCCAAGTACTTTCTGGGTATCAGGTCACTTAGGCCACCGAACAGACCCTTAGCATTCCTTCAGCCTCACCCTCTTTTTCACCTTCTTTTTCTGATTCTGATATAATATTTCGCTTAAATCGCTAAAACTTGCCAGCCGTTGAGACTTCAACGTACTCCTCCAAAGTACGGGTTGTTCGTAAAGAAAATGCTATAAGGTTTCATGTTCTTCTTCCTTTCTACAAACCGTTTACAAGTCGTTTAATGATACGCACTGTGTAAGCTCATAAGATATTGCTCTATACGAAGATTTGTAGATATCTAATTTTTTACCGAGGTATACTCTCGTGACCTTCTTATATTCCACGTTGGCCACATTATGCTAGTCGCTTTGTGATAATTGAGACTCCCACATTTTGAGTAATCATTTATGGTATAATGAACAACTAACTCTCTTATAATTAGTTGGCAGGTAGAGTGTAGAATACAAAAAGTCTTCTTCTACAGGAAAAGTAGCCCTTCTTTATTTTGTTGTCTCGCTCGCCATCTCGTTACCTAGAAATAATATGCGGCACTTCTCGGCTGTTTCTGGTTTTATTGACATTTTATATGTTACACATACCCAGAATGTTTTGACATATGAGCGCACGGTTAAGGATCAGTGTTTATCGATGTTATGGTGAATTCAATCGAGATCGTAGATCACTCCAAAACGAATTCCGCGAAGGTCGTCCTAAGTCTAGTGTTGCTTCGGATACTATTTTTGTTGTGCGTAAACTGATATTGACACATTCAATGTAAAAATATTTATTTGGGTCTAAAAAAGACTCGTGTGAATTAATCGAGAGAAATGTTCAAAAATACGAAAGTGGAGATTCGAAACATGTCTATGACATCGTAATGATGAATCGTGGATTTATGCCCAAAAGTAAACAGCAGTCGATTGTATGGGTGTTTAGGTATAAGTGTTCCGAATCCAACAAAAGTTGTTTGCGCATGAACCACTTCCATGCAAATTGTTGCCTGTTCTTTTTGGAAAAACGGGACGTGTCACAACAATACCACTAAAACGACGAATAACAGTAAATTCTTAAGGGTACAAAATCATTTATTTGCCAGCTTTTTTTTTTAATAAATCGGGAAAACCAACAGCTGAAAACGGATCACTCGTCACCACCTTTCTTACAATAGTTTGCCATTGGTTCTTCATGATACCGTCTCAAATCATCAACCAAAATTCATAAATTAATATTCTTGGTAGAAAATTTAATTTAGAATTTGTGTATCCCATTCAGTTCTGTTGAGGTATGCATACTTACTCACTTGTCAGGCTGGAAATATTATGTATGAAAATGGCCCAATAATGTAGAAATCATTGAATCAGTCAGAATGAGTCTAGACTTCAATTAACTTATTATTTTACGTGCATTATGTAAATCAAGCACATTTAACAGTCTTTGTTGTTGTTGTTTTTATATTCGCAAAACTAAATTCGGCCAGAAATAGAATGACAGAATTTGCATGAATATTTATATTGATTAAAGATAAAGAGTATATTATGGCTTGGCAGACAACAGTGGCGAGTCTATAAAATCCACAAAATGTTCACAATGAATTAAACACCTCAATTTGTATGTTAATGTGATTTAATATATGTATGAGCAAGTAAAACTGTCATAAAAGGACATATCAGCAAAAATGTTAGCAAAGATAGAATCAAAGCAGCAAACAAGCGATGAACTAAGTGACCAGACAAACGAACTACAACTAAAAGCAGCACAAGGTTTGCAAGTCAAATAGAACATAAATTGAAACGACAGTTATTTAAAGGTCATATGAAAGAATCTATGTGGAAGTAAGAGAAAAAGTAAAAGGACCGTTGAAATTTTTAATATTTAATGTGAGTGGGTCACAACCTCGATTACTATGAACTATAATTTCATAGCAGTTTAAATGGAAATATACCGCTGAGCGGCTGGTTATTCTTCTTTAGTGGTGTAGGCACCCAGTACGCGCTGTCTGGTGCCAGTTGGAAATACCAAGTGAGGCCAGGTCACTCTCCACCTGATCCTTTCAACGGAGTGGTGGTCTTCCTTTTCCTCTGCTTCCACCAGCGGGTACTGCATCGAATACTTTCAAAGTTGGAAAGCTTTCATCTATTCGGACGACATGACCTAGCCAACGTAGCCGCTGTCCCTTCATTCGCTAAACTATGTCAATGAAATCGTATAACCCGAAGCGTCTAGTTAGTGTCACTAAAAGATTAGGCTACCATTCCACCGTTCGGGAGATGTGATGGACGGTACAAGTGCGAAAGATATTAACTAAATTGTCTAAATAAAGTAGAACAAGTAAGGGAATTTGGTACCTTTGACACGCCAATCTCGGAGAATTGCGCCTTCAGAAATAGGTTTAGACTCATCGACATAGCCAAGGACAAAAATATGGTTGTCAGTAATACCTGATTCCAGCACAAAAATCCATCAAGTGACTTGGCACCGAGATCAACATGATATATCGCCTGACATCAAACAAGTAGTGGACACGCTCGCGTCTGGATTCTTACATATCATTAACAGTCACAATTTTAACGACTTCGTCTATCTTCTTCTTCTTATTTATTGGCGTTGACATCGCTTACGTAATTATAGCCGAATCAATATTAGCGCGTCATTCCTCTCTTCTTTTCGCTGTCTGGCGCCAGTTGGAAATACCAAGTGAGGCCAGGTCACTCTCCACCTGATCCTTTCAACGGAGTGGTGGTCTTCCTTTTCCTCTGCTTCCACCAGCGAGTGCTGCATCGAATACTCTGAAAGCTTATGTGCTTTCATACATTCGGGCGACATGACCTACCCAGCGTAGCCGCTGTCTACATATGTCAATATCATCGTATAGCTCGTACAGCTCATCGTTGCATTGTCTGCGGAATTCGCCGTTGTCAATGCGCAAAGGACCATAAATCGTTCGCAAAACTTTTCTCTAGAAGACTCCTAGAGCCGACTCATCAGATATTGGCATCGTCCACTCTTCTGTGCCATATAGTAGGACCGGTATGATGGGCGATTTGTAGAGTACGACGATTGGGCGCTTGAACAACAAGCCGTTGACGGCGATTTTTAGAGCAAAAATTTCTTTAGCGACGAGGTTCGTTACTACCAGAATCCTCAAATAATTGTCAAATAATTGAAGATAGGCCATTACACCAAAAAACTTACTGCCTGGTGCGCTCTTTTGGTCCGGAGGTGTGATTGGATCTTACAACTTTGAGAACGACAAAGACAAGGTAGTCAATGTTTATTCGAAGCGTTGTGATCGTATGATAACCGACTTTTTTGACCAGCAATTGACGAACACGATTGGGACAATACATTTCGACTAAATGTTGCCACATGCCACATAGCACTAATGAAAATGGCTTTATTGAGAGAGAAATTTGGGGCTACGCAAAAGACTCTTGATCACTTGAAAACCAACATTCGTCATGGCTGAGATACCGCTCAATATGCGCCGAAAAGTGATTGAAAATTACCTCAAAGGGATCAAAGTTTGCAAAAACCCGTGAGGCTGCCATTTGAATGATAGAGTGATTTACATAAAATGCCATGGTTCAAACTTTATAACAAAAAAAGATATTTCGAGAAAAAAATAATTTTAAATGCATTTTATTCACGTTTCTTTTCGAATCCACAAAATGAACAACCCTGTATATACATTTATCGCATTGATTATGAATGAATTAAAATATCGCTTATCAAATTTAATTACATTGCATTTTGATAATTTTAAATAAGTTACATTTAGTCAATTATCGAATAAAGAGCAATTGACAAATTTGAAAATTAATATTTTAATTATTGTTGTTTTTACCACTAATTTAGCTTAATGTAGCGATAAAATTGTGACATTGACATCAATATGTTCTGTTCATAGCGATTTTAAGGTAACTAAAGAGTTAATTGTAAATTTTCCACCTAATTGAATTAATATTATATAGTGTATACTATATTTTAAGCTTTTCACGCTCAGTCACCCAAATAGTTGAGGTAAATTGAATATTTTAAATTTACAACGACAGCATTTTGTGCAGACACGCCATGTCATTCATACATGTACATATTATTTAAAAGAAACGCGCTAGTTATTGTGCTGTGATAAATTGTTGTTGTGTTTCAGTAGAATAATTATTCCTTTAAAAATTAGAAATTAAACAATGTTTCATTACGGGGCTTCGAAACTGAAAATATTCACGAATTTGTTGTTTTTGCTACTTTTCTTTCAACTAGCAACTGCTGTTGTCACATCGGAAATCTCCAATTTGATTGATATAATCGAGGAACCAACAGCAAATAGTAGCGCTAGTGGCAATGTCACAACGACACCTCGACGACCATTTCGTTTGGTCATCTACGATCCACGCACCGGCCAAGCGGCAACGTTACTCGAATATATGCGACCTGCGGGAAATAATATGGTTGATTTGACGAGATTATGGCAACCATGCTGGTGTACTTATAACGCGTGCCAATGCTGCTTGGGTCTGAAAATGGGCGAATGGCTAAATAATAATTGTGAGTATAGATTTCATACATATATATATATTTACATATATATATATATTTTTTTTTTTTGAAACTTCAGCTAATTTATTTCAAATACTAATAAACCTTTTACACGATCAATAAAATCATAGAAACGCATCAGCATCAAGCTTTAGTTGTTCTTGTATGGAGTAAAGCATTTTTTTAACAAAAAAAAGAGAAAAAAGTGCTTTCTTCGGCCATGCCGAAGTCTTTCGATTCGAGGATTTACCGTGTCAATATTTATTTGAATTTACCAAACTTTACGCTCTTATATGCCATTTTAACGAACTTTCAACCAAGAAATATAGAAGTTCACGCTCGTAAAACCTTTTGTGATGGAGTTTTAACCAAAGCTGTGTGTGCATAGTAAAGAATTTTCCAAAAATGCCTTCTATTCCTGTAGATGTCACTTTTGAAGCTGTAATTTTTTAATTAATTGGAAAATTCAGCTTAACTTTTTATTTAAATTCCGAATGGCAGTACGCAAAGCTAACCACTCGGCTACCGTGGCTGCTAATAACGTATCGAAATTATTAAATTTCTTCGAAAAACCATTTTGACTGATGAGACCCATTTCCACTTCGATGGCAAATGTCGCGTCTGGGGTTCGAAAAGTCCAAGAATTTCTTTTTCAAAAACCATCCCGCTTGGTGTAGCCGGTCATTTTCGAAAATGAAGCTCCAACAACAGTTACGCTGAATGGATGGCGCTATCGAGAGACGATAAATGATTTTTTACGGCCGGAATCGGATGCTATTGACCTCGAAAACCGACAAATAAAAAAGTACATCTATGTATGTACCCAGCTTTACTAACATATCTCATAAACTGAGGAACTAGTTTACGTAAAAACAGTCATTTTGATGATATCAGCATAAATTTTGTTGGGTCCAACTATTCTTCCTCTGGTGCTGACATACTTTCAAGTACAAAAAGCTGGAGAGACCCCAACGGCATAGATTTTTATGGATCTAACTCTTCCACTTCTGGCACTTGCATATGTGCTGCGAACCAAAGCAAAATGGATACACAGAATGCTCACAAAACCTCGATAGAAATGGCAGATAGTTATTGAAAAAGGAGGAGTGAAACATGCACTATAAATCTATCTCAGGATCGAAAAGACAGTCACTTAAAAATGGCTCACCACTGAAAGGTATTTCAAAATGTCGGAGTCTAAAACGATGTTAGAAAGATTATATGTGGATTGATGATTAAGCCACGTCTAGCTGAACTGGCTTACATAACTATAACATACACGGTATGTCCCAAAAATAACCGAACTTTATATTTAAATCGTACAACATACAGCGCCATGTATTGAAAATTTGCAACATTAAAAAGATACATTCATCCTCTTTCAACCGCACCTGCCTTCCTGTAAGTCGGATGACAGATGTAAAAATGACAGCCATTTCAATAAAACCAAAAGTGTGCTAATGGTTCCAAAAAAAATGGAACAAAGAGCAAATATAAAATTTTGTGTCAAACTTGAAAAAAAAATGAAATTGAAGTTTAAAAAATTAAAAAAAAAAATTAAAAAAATGAAGCAGCCGTAAACGAGGTACTGAAGAACATTTCTACAAATGACATAAAAAAATCTATGCATGCGCTGGTTGATCGTTCCAAACGTTGTGTTGAGTCAAATTGAACCTATTTTGAATAAATAATAACTTTCAAAGATAATATAATGTGTATTTTACTATTTTATATCCAAAAAGTTCAGTTATTTTTGGGACACACCGTGTATATATAACCACTCGACTACCTCGACTGCCAATAACGTATGGAAATTATTAAAATTCACTATACAAATTTGTTCGAAAAACTATTTTGACTGATGAGACCCATTTCCACTTCGATGGCAAATGTCGCATCTGGGGTTCGAAAAGTCCAAGAATTTCTTTTTCAAAATCCATCCTGCTTGGTGTGGCCGGGTCATTTTAGAAAATGAAGCTCCAACAACAGTTACGGTGAATGGATGGCGCTATCGAGAGACGATAAATGATTTTTGATGGCAGGAATCGGATGCTATTGACCTCGAAAACGAACGATTATGAACCGACAAATATAAAAGTACATCTATGTACCAAGTTTAACAAACATGTCTCATAATGTGGGGAGCTAGTTTACGTAAAAACAGTCATTTTGATGATATCAGAGATCTAACTATTCTTCCTCTGGTGCTGACATACTTTCAAGTACAAAAAGCTGGAGAGACCCCATCGGCATAGATTTTTATGGATCTAACTCTTCCACTTCTAGTACTTGCATATGTACTTCGAACCAAAGTAAAATGGATACGCAGAATGCTCACAAAACCTCGATAGAAATGGCAGATAGTTATTGAAAAAGGAGGAGTGAAACATGCACTATAAATCTCTCTCAGGATCGAAAAGACAGTCGCTTAAAAATGGCTCACCACTGAAAGGGATTTCAAAATGTCGGAGTCTAAAACGATGTTAGAAAGATTATATGTGGCTTGATGATTAAGCCACATCTAGCTAAACTGGCTTACATAACTATAACATACTTGTTACTTTATATCCCCTAAAGCTATTTGCAAGCCGCTTCTTTTACTTTGAAGCTCCATAAAACAGTGTCGTGTTATTTTATCCATCGTTATACTGATAGGAACCCAGTCTAAAAATATCTATGTAATCTAAATGCAACTTAACTCTCAAAACATAGCGTAATTGATTGTCTTATAACCGCAAATTTCAATGCTACCTTCTCAATCCGCTCCCTTGTTCTTTTCTGCTTTGAAGACGCTCTTACTAATTGCGAGCGTCGGTGAGTAGGTTCCACCGTTTGTTCTCCGTATGTAAGGACGATTGCCGCTCTCTGATCTATGTCGTTTATGTTTTTGTCTTCGTTCCTGTTCGGAATTTTTATAGAAAAGAGATTGTCAAAGCAGAAGTTGGAGGTAATGTAGTCAAGATCTAACGAAAGTTGTGCGAAAAACATTGTTTGGGCGTGTCCTATACTGCAATTTCTCTAAAGCTGAGTGGTGTTCAACCTAGTTGCGTTACAACATGCTGAAGTATGCCCGAAGTAAGGAAATTTACGAGAATTTCCAAAGATTTTGAGGCATACAACTACAGAGTTCCGGATGTAATAATAGCTGCGATCACCAAATGAACTCTCTAAATAACTAGCGCTGGATTTATATAAACTCAGTTGACAAAATTCGGTGATCTAGTGTTATAGTGAACCACTGGGACCGATTCTGACAGATGATCAGTACAGTATACATACATATATGGAAATAAATCTTCTTAATAAGTCTGTTTGTTTAGGTGACTAGTTTGTATGAAAACAGATAGACAGACGGACTATATAAACATTAGTTTTTCTAATTGTTGTCGGGAGAGAGTGTGAGTAAACTGTGAGTCCTTCCATTTGTTGAAAAGTCGTCAAGACGCACATCGAAAATTGGACGGGAATCTTAATCGAAAATCGCTTCAGCCTTTAGCTTACCTCTCTGCTTCAGCTAAGTTTGCGGAATAAGATTATTCCTAGATATTTGACTTCCACTGAGAGTGATCTCTATGAATCTAATCGAATTGCTCGAATGCTCACTAATTTTACCTTCCCTTTGAATTGCAAAAATTCAAAATTACTGGTGAAGATTCAAGAAAAATTTCTATTTTAAATTTATATGAAAATATTATAAAAAATAATGATAAATATCTTAAGTGCTTACAGACGGAGAATCTTTAATTTATGCGAGGGTTTCTACAAAAGTAATTTCCAAAATATACGAAAAATGCAAATATTTCCAAAATACAAGTATATAATGAACATAGAAGAATTCGGTGCAAAAACATTATGAGCCATTGAAAATTGAGTTCACTCGTCTCAAATTTTTGTACGTTATTAAAATAAATTTTCTAATTTTTTTTCTAACGAATACTGCTTAAGCTAATTAACACCTTGGGCGCGAAAATCAGACATGCGGCAGACCTGGTATATACATATGTCTATTCATAGCCTAAACATGAAAGCAAACCAAATGTAAATACGAATTAAAAAACTGTATGCTTTACAATAGCAAAACTATTCAAAAATTCTTTTCATAAATGAATTTAAAATATAATTTCTATTTAATGTAACTATTTTATTTCAAACACATACACATATATATAATAGTCTTTCATTATGTTAATTATTTCATAACTTTTCATCTGCTTTCATCTCTTTCACAGTCTGCTTCACCGCAAACTATAATCCCACAGCAATGGCTATTCATCTCGGCATTAGCTTGAATGAACGTCATAATTTAAGTAGTAATATTGCGGTTAATGCACCACCCACCGCCTGTGTACCGTTAATAACACCCCTACCCATTTACATTTGCCTACGCATAGACCGAATTCGCACCGTAAATGGTAACGTGACGATGTGTTCGACGCTTTTGTTTCGTTTTATGCAAAATGAACTTATGCGTTTCTTCTTTGGATGCCTGCGTTTTGGTAGAGATGGTTTATTTTTCAATCGTATTTTGGAGCTTTTGCCGGGAATCGGTGGTAATGAGTTGTCGGCGGAATATGTCGCTGGTAGCAGCGGTCTTACGGATGACACTCACACGTGAAATATTTAAAAAAAATTTTAAGTGCATATATGTTTTTATTTTACTTAGCTAAAGTTTAAACATAATTTTTAATATAGAACAAAAATAAAATTAGTACAAACGACATTGATCCATTAGATTTGAGAGTTACCGAAGAAAGTATTTTGGGAACATGTTTTGAACTTATTTACAACTAGACTCAGCATCGACAAAACTCGGAATTCTTTTTTTAAGAGTAAATGAGGCTTGAAGCTTGTAAAGGTAATGGTATTGATATGCAAACTTACATTTATATAGCTCGACAGATAATTCAAGTAAAATTCTCTTTTACGATAAACAAAATTTTCTAACCTTAATCATGCATACGAAACCCGGAATCTCTAAAATTCATTAATTTTTCTTGAACAGAACATAGTATCCTTAATTAGAAAACAAAAAAAAAAAATGGACTATGAGGTAATGCGGCAGCGAAAGATTGACCAGAAAAGGGTGTAAATGAAGTATAATATTATTAAATTAGATTAAATGAGAGAGAGAGGATTTAACGTGCCATCACGCAAATGATAAAGGGTTTTCCAGTAATAGGTGTTATTTTTATATTCAAAGAAAAACTGGTTTTTTTGAGATAAATGATCAGAAATTTATTTCAATGTGAAGAAGGAGACATTTGCTATCACCAAACCGCAAAGTGGCTGCTGTATGCTGTAGCTTCACGAATTCCATCTTTGTTTAAAGGATCTCGGTGGTCAATTGCGATAACTACGAGAGATATCACGGTTTCGAAACTTTTCGTTTAAAATATCGATGGCTACGTTGCTTGTATGGCACGTTGCGCCGTCTTGAAATTAAAACCATCCAATTCTAGCAAGGAAAAATCATTAATCATTAATCATCTCTCGATGGTGCAATCTATTCAACGTTACTGTTGCTCCAGCCTCATTTTCGAAAAAGTAAGGTCCAATGACGCCGCCGGATCATAAACCACACGAAACAGTTAAACGCTGAGAATGGAGAGGCTTTTCAATAATAAATCTTAGGTTTTCCAAACCTCAGATGCAAAAGTTTTGCTTATTAACGTAGCCATCGAAGTGGAAATGCGCCTTATCAGTCAAGATGATTTTTCGATGAAACTCCGGATTATTTTCATGCATTTCTCAGGACCCAATCAGCAAAGACACGATGTTGTTCATGATCGGGCGTCTTGAGTTCTTGTATCAACTGAATTTTATAGACCTTTAGACCCAAGTCTTTATGCAAAATACGTTATAATGACGTTTGTAGAATGCCCAATTCCAAAGAACGTTGAGTAATGGATAAACGTCGATTTTCTTCAACACTGGGCTACAGCAGCAATATTCTCAGTTATTCTTGAGCGTTGTGCACGTGTTTCATTCTTCCATAGGTGGAAGCTCCATCTTTTCCACCTATATCTGTATTGCGGTAGTTTTTACTTGTCAAATGTCAAAACATAAAGCTTCAAAAGTGACATCTACCGGAATAACAAGCTATTCAAAATATCACCTCTTATTGGAAAACCCTTTATTTTCAGCAAGCAAATATGTTTGAATTAAGTACATACACGTATTTACCACACAAAGGCTTCTTTCTGCGTGTGAAAACGCAAGCCGCAATGAGAAAGCACGAACTGCAATGCAATGCAAAGTTGGTCTGTTTGTGGATTGGTTTGTTTGACTGTTTGTCTGTCTGTCTGTCTGGTCTGCTTGTCATGGCCAAACAACGCAAACATATCATCCAAGCGAATCAGTGAGCCAAACACAGAAACAAGTACATAAATGAAGAAATTTGGTTTATGAAATCGTGACACGATCTTTTGTGTGAACCCAAGCGGGCGGAAGTAGTGTTTCGGCGTTGCATTAGTAGCATATATTTAAAATAAAAAAGTACGTAAATTCTACTAAAACTTTGGCACGTTATCAATCTCGTGTAAGTTAGGTTAGGTGGTAAGTTGCTGAACCAGTGCAGTCATTTGTGATTTCAGGTTTCGCAATTTCTCAATGGCTGAGTGATTGCCAAACACGCATCCACGGCAATGTCACATTTTGATATCTGATAGCTCATCTGGGTTGTTGAAGTTATGTGATCCAAAGTGTTTGAGCCTCAGTTTCACGAAGGCAGAGCGGTAAAAGATAAAGTATCGAGATGATTCCGCCTGGTTGTGTATGCAGCGCCCGCAATAAGGGTCAGTGTGAATGTTAGAGCTGACTTAATATTTAGAAATTGGTTAGCAATCAGTCTACTATAAGCTATGGATTTGGTTTGGTAATTGTTACGAGATCATTCAATCTTCGGTAATCCCTTTCGCGCACGTCTTGGAATTTTCCCATCATTCGACCAGCTCAGGAGAAGAATGTCGAGGCATTATTACCACTCGTCTCCTCACCAGTGATAATCATGGTCATTCTTGCATACTAGTCAGCTTTGCATAAGGCAGGAATTTCGCTGTGAGCTGGCATATATATCAGAAAACTCCTTCCCGTAACAGTGGACGTGAAGAATTTCGCTATCCTTTATTTTGGGGTAACATTGTCAGCTTAAACACCGAAATTGATTAGTGCTCGTTGGAAGTCAACTGAGAATCGAAGAACTGCCGTATCTTTGCTTGTTCAGACCTGAGCACAAATATTGAGATGGTTCGCACTAATTATACCTGTGGACCTAAACGGGATTAGATCGCCGAAAGGGTGATAGCCCTTGGCCGGATAAAATCCTGGTCAACTCGGGCGCATAGAATCGGCTGTCTTGAGAGTCAGCCAACACCGTCAAAGACTCCCTCCCCGTGAATGGCGTGCTCGGAGTTAAACTACCACCCTGTCTTGAGAGACCCGCGTGACCCTTGCACAACTAAGATCTGGATATTGTAGCAGGTTAAACTCCTACTTATCCAGACTCGACCCCAGCATACCACCTCTTCACATGCCCCCTTAAACCAACTCATCTAACCCCCCTCTCCCTTTGGTCCAATCCCGTCGAAACAGCACGTTTCCTGTACCTCCCTTTAGATGACCTCCGCGACTTAGATTGAAAAAGCCTGCCTTAAGCTGGGTTAGCCGCTACAACAACAACAACAGATGGTTCGCACTGGGACTAATGAGTGCGGCCCGCTGCACACATCTTTCTAATCGCATAGCTAGTATTGCTTTCTCAAGCTCTCTCCACCAGACAAATATGCCACAGAGAATAAGATGCTTTTACAGCCAGCTACAGTCAAACTCTTCCCATTGACGGATAGTCTTTTCAGAAATTTTCTACTAACTAGTTAATAAAACAAGATATGCCTTATTGCAGTTAACACCTTATTCACATACCTCTGGATTCGATTGTATTGAGTAATCAGGAATTTCAATGCTAGGTTAATTCCTACTTTTGAGAGTACGAGTAGCCCTTGTGTGGTGTTAAGTCTTGGGCTACTGCTAAAATGGGAAGATCTTCAGAGGCGGTTAACTGGGGTTGCAGCTGCCAGCGTGCAACGATCTTTAAACAAACAACTCGCATCATTCCTTTCCTTTGGAAGCAGGATTATGCTCACGGATATTAATTGGAACAGGCAATGGAAAAGAAATGTCGTCTCGCGACGAACCAAAACCAAATTCTACACAATCCCACATAAATTCCCTCCTGCTATATGGTGCAGAAGCGTGGACAATTTCTACTTCCGATAAGTCGGCCTTGGGAGCTTCAAGGAAAAAGTTTAGTTTAGTTTACAGATTTATTATTCTTACCGTAGACGATGGAACGATGAGCATTGATATAGTTCAGCGAAAGGAGAGACAGTGGCTATGCTGGCTAGGTTTGAATGGATGCAAGCACTCTAGTTTCGCAAGTGAAAGCAGAATAAGAGGAAGGCCTCCACACAGTTGAAAAGGTCAGGTGGAGAGCGATCTGGTTTCACTGTTATTTCTGACTAACACCAAACAGCGAAAAGACTCAACGAATGGCTTGCTACTTTTTGACTCGGCTAGAATCGCGTTAGCCATGACTGTGGGAATGAAAAAGATGAACACTCGACCACACCTTGAAATGATGACTGGACGTCCATTCATATTTCATATATAGATTATCCCTGTGTTCATTTGGGAAGCTTGCTTTACATAAACTGGAGAGGTCATCTCTCTGGTTTTCACATGAGTATGCTTCGGTTTTTAAGCTCTCCGCTCATTTTAATTCTAATTCGTTCCTCTATCTTTCAGCCTACAATATTTTTCACCCACCGTGGCGATGTTAACCTGCCTTATCACGTTCTGGTTTTTTAGATTTCTCTTCATCACACTGTCGTCTAAAAATCTTCGTCCCTGTAACTGCTTTCTAAATTTGAGATAAAGGACAAAGTCACTATAGAGTTTATGGTCAATTTCTGTAGTTTCAGTAGCTTTCAATAAGAGTAATATTGACCGTCTACTGCAGTTTCCTTTGACAATTAATCAATTAATAATATTCCTTCGCTGGCCCAGAAAATTATAGCCATAATGTCCGATACCGAATTTCCCACTTTAAATTTTTTTGGTGGCCTTTCCGCTTATCCACTGCTTAGACTTCTGTTTAGACTCGGGATCAGACCGACGAATTCAAGTTTCATCAACTGTTACAATGCGGTTGCAAATTTCATTCAAATCGTCGCTGCTTGTCGAGCGGCATGAGCATTGCGGTACTCAACGCGCACTAATTTTTTTCATATTCAAATGTTGAGGAAAAATCTATCCAGCTCGTACTTTGCTAATCTGTAATCCTCCTGCTATCTGCCACAATTTAATGCTTCGATCAGCCGGTACTAATTTTCCGACTTTCTGAACATTTTCTTCGGTCAGTGACGGGCGCCTCGGCCGAACCCATTTTTTCACCATTGTATATGGCGGCCGCGGTAGCCGAGTGGTTAGCATTGCGTCCTGCCATTCGGAAGACTCGGGTTCATATCCCGGTGCCACCAACATCCAAAAGTTATGGAAAATTAATTTAAATTAAAAATTAAAAATTAAATTTTCTAATTGCGGTCGCCCCTCGGCAGGGAATGTCCATCCCTCCGAGTGTATTTCGGACATGAAATAAAGCTCCTCGTCAAAAAACCATCAGCCGTTCGGAGGCGGCTTAGTATAAACTGTAGGTCCCTCCATTTGTTGGAAAAACATCAAGACGCAAAACCACAAATTGGAGGAGGAGCTCGGCCGAAAATCGCTTCAGCGGTTACAAAGCGCCAATTATATATATATATGAAGGGGCAAAGTCCTGAAGCACCGAAGAAAGAAATGTTAATGAACCAGATAATAAAAGCTGTGTTATTTATGCTAAAAATGAGTCCCGCAATTAGTATTATCAGTAACGAGATGATGTGTCATCTCTAACTACCTTAGGTCGCCTTATTATCAGCCGCTCCTCGTACACACCAGGGGTGTTAGTTGAAGTTTACTAGTAGATGTCGCTAGCAATATGTATAAGTTTATATGATTTGGCATGTATGTACTTTTTATCTATTGACATTAACCTACAAAAATACGCAAGTCACATTCCGCCAAAATAATAGCGTCATATTTGTTTACCTCAGTGAATATGTCGAGTTTCGTTCCAAGTAAATCGCATTTGCGGCATTCGTTGCTTTTCTTATTTCATCAAAAGAAAAAAGCAGCTGAAGCTCACCGGTTGCTGGTAGAAACTTATGGTGAACATGCTCCAGTGATTAGAACATGTGAGACATGGTTTCGTCAATTTAAAAGTGGAGATTTCGATTTGACAGACAATGAACATCCTGGTGCAGCGAAAAAGTTCGAAGACGAGGAATTGCAGACGTTATTGGATGTTGATCCAACCCAATCGCAGCAAAAATTAGCAGAAACACTACAAGTGACTCGAGGAGCAATTTGCCAACGTTTAAAAGCCATGAGAAAGATCCAGAAGTATGGAAAATGGGTGCCACACCAGCTGAACGATAGACAAATGGAAAATCGAAAAACCGTTTGTGAAATGCTGCTTCAACGATTCGAAAGGAAATCTTTTTTAAATCGAATTGTCACGGGGGACGAAAAATGGATTTATTTTGAGAACCCGAAGCGAAAACAATCATAGCTTTCCCCTGGTGAAGCTGGCCCATCGACTGCAATTCCAAATCGCTTTGGTCGTAAGACAATGCTCTGTGCTTGGTGGGACCAGTGTGGTGTGGTGTACTACGAGTTGTTAAAACCTGGTGAAACGGTGAACACGGATCGCTACCGACAACAAATGATCAATTTGAATCATGCGTTGATCGAAAAACGGTTGGAATGGGCCCGAAGACATGGCAAAGTTATCTTGCAACATGACAACGCGCCGTCTCATACCGCTAAACTGGTGAAAGACACATTAAAAACACTTAATTGGGAAATATTATCGCAACCGCCGTACTCTGCAAACCCCGCCCCATCCGACTATCACCTTTTCGCATCGATGGGATACGCCCTTGCAGAGCAGTGCTTCGCTAGTTTTGAAGAAGTCGAAAAATGGCTCGTCGAATGGTTTGCCTCGAAAGAGAAAAAGTTTTTTTTGGAATGGTATCCGTTAATTGCCTGAGAGATGGGCGAAATGTGTATAAACCAATGGTCAATACTTTGAGTAAAAAAATTTTGAAATTTCTCTGAAAATCAAGTGTTTTCTTTATCGAAAAAACCGGCAAATTTCAACTGGTATGTATATACATATTTATTTTGATGCTCCTTAATTCCCACAGCGACATCGCTGCGCAGTCAATCCCACTGACTAACCAACAAACACGTAAATTGTATTTAATTATATTTGGAGAATCTCTCTTCCCAAATGCACTCTATATCTATGTATGTAAATGTATGTGCATATGTGCTTTTAATACGAAGTGAATTAATTTGTGTGAATTGTGAAAACATTATAAACAAATTAAATAAACTGAGCACAACTGAGTGCAATTATTTTTCATTTAATTTGGAGCAATACTAAAATAGCGCTTTCCCCAATGCTGTTCCCCACGTATTCAGGTAGAGATCCAGGGAATTGTTATTCTTTGAATAATGTTTAAGTGTATATGTACTCCCATGTATGTGCATGTATGTGCATGTATGTGTGTGTAAGGCTTGTGCAGCACTATTTTCATGTTACTGTTTTAGTCACAAGTAACATTTCGCTCTTTTTATTATTTTTTTTTTTTTGTTTATTTTTTTTTTAATTTGCATTACCATTTCTATGCTTTTTTTGAATGCAATGCATGCTTTTATATTTGTTTACAAATGTGTGTAACTGTAAATTTCAATATAATCAACTGCAACTCCGCACAAATTGTTTTTTTTTTTGTTTTTTTTTTTAATCTTCTTTTAGTCTTCCTCTCCTCATGATCATCCCACATCCGTTTTTTTCTTGTTCTTTTTAGTGCGCACTAATTAAATTAAATCTGTGTGCATTTTATTTCTGCAAATGTCGTCGGGTAGATGTCAACAACTGAAGAGGCTGTACGAGACTCAACAACAACAAAACAGCGATTACATAAATGTAGAACACTTAGAGGAATTAAAAATATTCTGTAAAATATAGTGCATTCAATGTAAAGCGCAAATATTAAGTGAAATGAGTGGGAGCCCCTCCGACTGCTTGAAAGTTCTGCATGGTGCAGAATGAGTCTGCTTAAGAGTGCACCAAGTTTGAGTCTTCACGGTAAAACAGCATATCTTCTGTCATTTTGGTAGGCGTTTTTTATGTTATACTGGATGTATACAAAAGATACCGAGATTGATTTATCAAAATTGATGTTATAGCCTGAGAGATTATGCACTTGTCCAAGCGCTCTTTCCACCCCCGAAACACTCCAAATCGTGACTTTAAGTTAAAGCCTTTAGCTCTTTCAACGAAGCGCTGCTAATTTCATATACGGCTGTTACACGACGGCCTATTAAGTTTAAGGTTCACACTGAGCCATGTCTGGCGAATATGGATGAAGGGGCTTCGTTACGAATACACAGTGAGTGTGAGAAAGAAACTTATTGTAATGCAAAAGCCTTTACTATGTTCACAAATACGGACATTTTTTCGGATTTTGTCACCCAAACAATAGCTTGTAGTAGTGATTATGAGAGAAGACAACCATTTATAACGGCCTTTTTGTTTTGACAGATCGCAGTCGTGTCAAGCTGTCATGTTGTTTTTGTTCAATATTGCTTGGCATTTCATCATGGAAAGACTTACGCCTAAATAAGAACAGTTTGGTGTGGTTTGTGGGAGGGTGGAATCATCGGTTCATATTTCTTCGAAAATGATGCCGGTGAGAGCGTAAATGTCACTGGCGACCATTATCGTGCCATGATAACAGACTAATTGATGCCTAAAATTGAAGCTCGTGATTTCGGCGACATTTGATTTCAACAAGACAGCGCCCCTTCCCACACATCGTATCTTACTTATTTTACTGGCATTTTTGGGCCATTAAATATTTTTTCGCGCTGCTTGGCGCCAATTCGATATACCAAGTAGACCCAGGTCCCTTTCTATCCAACGAAGTGGATGTTGTTGTTGTTGTTGTTGTTGTAGCCGCAAAAATATTCCTCAAAGTAATTTTTTGGGAATGTTGCGGGAATGACAGTCCTTGGCTGGATAAAAAATCCGGGTCGTTCCGGTATAAAGACCCGACTGTCACGGGAACTATTTAATTTTAGTCGCCTCTTACGACAGGCATGCCTTACCGCGGGTAAATTCTTGAACCCCTAACCCGCAGGGTATAACGAAGTGGATGTCTTCCTCTTCCTCTGCTTCCACCGGCGAGTACTACATCGAAAACTTTGAGAGCTGGAATATTCTTATCCATCCGGACTATATTACCTAGCCAACGGAGCCACTATTTCTTGATACGCTAAACCATGTTAATGTCGCCATATATCTCATATAGCTCATCATTCCACCGTCTGCGATATTCGCCCTAATCAACTTGTAAAGGCCCGTAAATCTTACGCAAAACTTTCTCTCGAAAACTCCTAACGATGACTCATAAAATGTTGTCATCGTCCATGCTTCCCCACCATATAGCAGGGCGGGAACGATGAGCGACTTGTAGAGTTTGGTTTACGTTCGTCGGGAGAGGACTTTACTTTTCAGTTTCCTACTCAGTCCAAAGTAGCACCTATTGGCAAAAGTGATTCTGCGTTAGATTTCCAGGCTGATATGGTTGTTGGTGATTTATGCAATGACTGTTTGTTTTATTACAGGGGATATTTCGTCTTGCTCTCGTTGACTATCAGACCCACACACTTCGCTAGCTTATTCAGTCTGGAAAAAGCAGCGTTTCTCCAGCATCAGATTGAAGAAATCACTGTACAAAGAGTCGCTCTGTCTGTCGTTTGGTGCTCGGAGAGGTCCTTTTCGATCCTGATGGAGCTTTTAGTGTTGCTTAAAACCAATTTACAAAGCCGTATACCAAACTAAAGTAAATTCCATATCAATATTTACGATCTTATGATTGATTTATAACTATGACTATCATAAGTATGCCCTCTTGCCATTACCGTCACGTCCTCAAAAAAAATACGAGTACAATTGGCAGCCGCAATAGCTGAATGGCTAGCAATGAGTAATGTCATTCGAAAGGACATGGTTCGAGTCCTGCCTCGACAAAAATCAAAAATTATAGAAAATTTATTTTTCTAAAAGCACTCGCACTCCATTTGTAGGAAAAATAACAGACGCATACCACAAATTGGAGGATGAGCTTGACCGAAAATCTCTAACGGCGGTTATTACCATTACCATGGCACTTACCCTTCTGCTCGCTCCATATAGAATAAGGTGAAGCTTGCTGTTTTCAGTGCAAAAGCCAACCCCACTTCGAACAACTACTCCTCTCACATGAGGAGAAACTTGCTCTAGGCCGCCTTGCTTAACTAGTAGACTTTCTAAATTGTTAGGCTGTACACGTCCTATCCCTTACGATGGCGCTGATATAGCTGAGCCATCTAATTTAGTTTCCTATGCTATTTTCTGGTCAATTCTTCTCGACTTCTCTTCTTTCTAGGGTTCTTACGATATCAGCTTGTGCATGCCCACATCCTATGATACTTTACTGTGCGCTGGGTAAAGCAGGTACTCAATGGCATTGCCGATTTGGAAGATATAACTCTCATCCTCCATTCTTGGCGTACATACGTCTAGACCCGCTTAGGCTCTGTGCCAGTCGTTACAAAGCATCCTCCGAATTGATAACGCTGGCAGGGATCAACGATTTGCATTATTTACTTGTGCTGGAATCGCCACCTTTAGCCACTCTAGCGTTGCTGCTTCAGCCTCTGTCAAACTTAGTGCCTCATTAAACCCACTCTCATCAGTTTAAGCTAAGTAAGTTGGGAGGGAGCTAAGTATTAATTCAATTTTTTTTGAAATTTATAGCAAATTCTTAGAAGCTTTTAAAAAGCTTCTTAATTTAATTTAAATTATTAAAGTAGGAAAGTCTTTCGTTGAGATAAAAAGTAAAACTTGTTTGAAGGGAATGGTATTTATAAAAATCTGCAGCATATTTAAACTCTCTCACACACATACATACACATGCACACTTCATAAGCCCACCACTGTCAGCTGTAGTAAGCAAAAACTTAATTTAATTACACAAACTTCTCATATTACAAACACGTACATATAATGATTTAGTTTTTATGTATGTAAACGTATACGCTTGTATGTACATATGTATATGCTCGTATATACTCGTACATGCAGAATTCAGCCACTTCCACTGCAGACATTCGCATTACTTTTGAAGTAATACATACATATGTGTGTATGTAATAAATAACAACAATGTCCCTTGTATATACACGTATTGTACACAAACAAAAGTACACACTTCTTCATATGACTAAATAAGTAGTAGTATGTATGTATGTATGTATATCTACTAACTCTTTCACAAATTTATTTAAAATTAGTTTTGTGGCACGGATAGTGTCTCGCCAACGCTTGCTTACGTTCGTAGCGAATATGAAACTTTTATAATAAACTTTAATTAATTGTTGAAAAGTTTCATAATAATCAACAATGAGAATTATGATTTTTTGCGAGAAATTATTTATATACATATACATATATGTATATAACATAAATATATGTATGGTATGTCAACATTGTTTCGGTTTATTATTGGACTTTACGTTGTTGTTGTTTGTTTGAGTAAATTTTTATTAAATGACTTTATTACCATTACATACGATTACAACTATATGTATATATACTGGTATGTACAAATTATATTAACCTAAGTTTGACAACAATTATGGCAATTATTTGTGTGAAATTAAATATGATTGTGGGACATACGAGAGGACTAACAAAACAAAGTTGACCAGAAAAAAAATAAATTTTTGTATTTATTCGTAAACTGTGTCCTTTTTGATCTTCTCTGCATAATAGCCATGATTGATTTCAAAGCATTTCTCAAGCCTATAGATCCACTTCTGAAAACAGTCTTCGAAATCTTGCCTTTTAAGTTTATCAAGTTCAGCATTAACCGCATTAATTATCTCCTCGTTGTTATTAAAAACCTTTCCTTTTATGTTTTTTTTTTGTAATTTTTGGAAATAATCAGAACTCACAAGGTGCTATATCCGAGGAATATGGTGCTGGACGTATTTCTTCGATCCGATAAATTTACTCGTTATTTCAACAGTGTGAGATGGCGCTTTATCATGATGTGAAAAGTAGCCTCGCAAATCCTCTTTCTTTCTGTTTTCCAAGAAATTTTTGAAAACTTTTGGTATGCACTCTTCGGTGTACCATTTTGCATTTATCGTCTGACACTTTTACAGTGGAATAGCAGCTGCGATTTTAGTAAACTGACATCATTCCTATTCGGGGTTTGCTCTTGTTGGGCTCCATACCATGGATTCCTGGTTGGTTTCTGGATCGTACTTATATAACCAAGATTCGTCACCATTAATGACTTTACTAAAGTTGCTAGACTAACCACTTTCGAAGCCGTCGAGCAGATTTCTTCGGGTATCCCAGATGAATACCTAATATTCGCGTTACAGCCATGACATTCAAGCCCAATAGTGGGTCTTCGTCAATTTTGGACTTCACCAAGGCTACAGTGACGTCATTAGTGGAAATTTTTGGTCGACCTTCTCGGGGCTCGTCCTCTACGGCAAAATGTCCGGTTTGGAATCTTCGGAGCCACTAAGAATTAGTCTTTAAAGACGATACAATCGTTTCATATGCAATTTGGCATGCACTGAATATTTGTATAGTCTGTAAATTACGCCGGAAACCGAAGAGAATCACATGGCGAATTTTTGGTAGTGGAATTTCGTCTGACCTATCCTCAGCTATCTTCCGCTTTCTCATCCCCATTTTAAAAAATCGTTCTAAAATTTGAAAGGTAGACTAATAAAGTAATTCCAAAGGATTTGGTATTTTTAGACGACCGAACGAAATTTGATAAACCAACTTCGACACTGTGTTTCTTTTAAGGCCTTATTACCATACAAATTATGTAACTTTTCAGCAGCCTGCGCTGAAAAATCGCCGGTTTCTTTTAGGGCAACCCAGTAGATTCATATACCAATATCATTTTATCAAAGAAGCCTTGTTGGGTTTGCGCAAAAGACCACATTTATGCTGATAAATCTTTTATGCTGAAACTACTCATCTTACGTACCGCACAGCCATAACACCCGACTGGAAGAGCTATATGCATACATGAGTTATCGATGGTGCTAACAGCGACGAAATGTTGCCAGTTGCCAATGTGATTGCATACTTTTAAACAAATTTATAATTTTTGCCAACGAATTTCATAATTTATATGTTCGAATATAAACGCCAGTCAAATATACATGATCTTTATGGTATTGTAATAAATAATTAATTACGAATTCAGTTTTAATTTATTTTGATAAAACTACGCATTTTCTTAGTTTATTTCATATTCGTTTAAAAAAAATTCAATACTGGTAACCTTGTATAACAGCGAGTGATGAGCTAAACCGGATTTTAGATAGGTTGCTATGAACGGAGGGTACGTAAGATGGGTTATTGCAGCATTACTCTTGAGCACTTGATAACTAACAATCGTCAATTATGACTGAGATACCGCCCAATATGTGCCAAAAAGTAATCAAAAATTACCGCAAACGGATCGAAATTTGCCGCATTTTTCGATAAAGAATTAGTTTTCAGAGGAATCTCAAAATTTTTTTATTCAAAGTATTGACCATTGGTTTCTACACACTTCGCCCATCTCTCAGGCAAATTATGGATAACATTCCAAAAAAATTTTTCTCTCTCGAGGCAAACCATTCGACGAGCCATTTTTCAACTTCTTCAAAATTAACGAAGCACTGCTCTGCAAGGGAGTGTCCCATCGACATCTACTAGTAAAACCGGCAAACCCTGGTAGAGAATGTTAAATTATTTCATTTTCACTTACATAATCGATTGTGTCAAATATTCAGTGCTAGATTTGAGGTATGAGGGAAGAGAAGAATAGGCCGATAACGAAAGCATCCTCTAGAGCACTTGTATCAAATGTTCGTTATCGAGAACTGTACAGCAGAGCCTTCTAGAGATGGGTGCGGGAAATCGTTAGTTATATTAGCATGTGCAGTTGAGTTTGGAACTTGGTAGTAATAACATCAGTGTGAGCTGTGTGTTTAATGAGAGTAGTATAGTTAGTAAACTGTTTACAATAAGAAGCTGAGCAACACATCTTGGAACTTTTTATTTAACAATCCACTGATCATCGAATCATTTTTAGTGAAAATATGGCTGCTGTAACTTAAAGTAACATCAAACAGCGGTCAAGTTCAATTTGCCACCGTTCTTAGGAAAAAAAACGTCGATATGAAAGCCTATAAAATCCAATTGGTCCAAAGACTAAAGCCTCATGACTATCCGATTGGAGTCCACTTTGCTGAAAGAGCTGAAAATTTTTTGGCAGAAGATTAACATTTTACCGAAAAATCGTCAAAATAGCTAAAATAGCAATGGATAGTAAAAGAGCAATTACTCCTTCTAATTTGTTAGGAATTGATTGTAGAATAGTGTAAGCAACCCTGTAGGGAAAAATACTAGTTGTTAACTAGAATCCAACTAGTACAAATTTTTACACAAACTAGTTCATCTTCCATCCATTTTCCATGTAAGCAACTGGTATTTTAATTATCAGTTTATTCATCAGCTTTATACTAGCTAAATACCAGTTCATATATACTAGTTAAAATACTGGTTAGTTCATACCAGTTCAGTTCGCCTCAGACCAGTCTGCATCGGCTAGTCAAAAGGCAGTTTGATTGATTCCGACATCCCAAACGGTTGAACCTATTTTAATGATTTTTCATTCATGTAGATTTCGGAATGGTTTTGAAAAACTCATTTCATGGAAAGTTGACTTGGGATCAACTTGTAAACACACTCTTATCATTTACTTTACTTGAATTCTGATAGTATTTAACTAGAATTTTTGCACACTAGTCTCCCTTTTCCCTGCAGTTTGCAGACCGGATGCAGCTTTGGTTCTCTTCTCTTCGAAAACGATGAAGATAATAGGTGAATTATAAGATATAAACCTCCCATTTTGACCATATTCAGCTCCAATGTGTAATTCGTCGTATGTTTGCAAAATTCAGGCTCTTATGGTAGATGAGTGGTCCAATCTGTTCAACAAATGACGGTTTAAATGTACGCGTGTATGTGTGCATCACATTTGATTGATATATCTTAAAAACTGAGCGACATGGCTATACCAACTCAACTCATCATTCTGATCATATCGGTATTAGTTTTGATGGATATATCTCTTCTCCTTCTAGTACTTACTTACTTCGGACCATTTCATGTATATAAAAGGTATAAAAATTATTTTGCCGCATTGAAAGGCGGTTTAAAATAACTTAATGGTCTCTTAATGTAATAGAAATATATAAAAACGCTTAGCATAAATTGGTGAAGGAGCTTGACAGAAAATTGATTCACAGATATAAAGGTCAGGGCTCGAGTCCTGGTTTGACCTGGAAAATCAAGCTCTCCGAATGTATTTCTGACATGAATTATAGGCTCCTCATAAAAATTCATCGGGCATTCGGAGATAACACAAAATAAATTGTGGGTCCCTTCATTTGTTGGAGGGAGGGTCTTTAGCAGACTAATTGGAGCAAGAGCTCGGTCGATATAAAGCGCAGATTGTATAAAAAATATGACGAAATATTAACGAAATTTAAGTAAGGCTTTCGAAGTAGGGAAACAAGACCTCGCCAAATGAATTAATTCTACTACTGTACGGTCAATTATATTTATCAACGTGTACAACAACAAATGAAGTTCCAGAAAAATACCAGGTTGAGATTCCTTTGTGTACAGCTCAAGACTGAAAGCAGATTCAAACATAAAATATATATGTATTGTGAGGTTGAATTAAAGACGAAGAACTACTAAAGAACTACTTATTCATAAATATAAATTTTTAAACGTCTATCCGCAGAATGTGAGCCTCAGAAGCAAAATCCTAAAGAGGAGCGAAACTAAGGAAGTAAAATTTTGCAGAATTTATAAACATTTTATTTATATGTTTGTTATTGTTTTGGCTTTAGCAGACATAACTTTAGCATATATGTATATGAGTATACGTATATATGTACGTTTGTACGTATGTTATTATATGTATGTATGTACAATATGTATGTTCCAAATTTTCGGGCTGCCACAAATGTGTAAAGTAGAGAAAATTGCCAAAACAATTACATGCAGCCGAGATGCTCCACACACAATGTTTGCATTTTGGGTTATTGCATTAAATAATAATTTTGAGAAGAGAAATAAAATATTTAAAACTATTACTTGTGAGCCCTTTGCAAACAAACAAACAAACAAACAAACAAATTTTGTGGTCCGGTATTTGGGCTGAAAGCCAATGTCCATTGTCTGCATTAAAGCAAAGCCAGAGTTTTCGGCTCAGTCAGATTTAACCAACCGTTGCACGCAATTGTGGCTGCTGCTGTTATTTGTTACTTATTCATGCATTTTGCGGCACTTTTTTTGTTTTTTTTTGTTTTTTTGGTTATGATTAAGATAGAGTTGCTTAAATTTTCAGTAGAGCGCAAAACCTTACTAAAATTTCTATTTTTTGTTTTTTTTTTTTAATTTATTATTTAATCTTTACAGCTGTGCATGTTTGGTCGCATTAGTGGTTAAAGGTTTGTTGGCTGTCATTTGCCATCTCTTTTAATTCACACCACATAACATAGCTATACAAAGTGTATACTCTTACGAAAAATAGAATTTTATTTGATACATTTCAAGTATATATCAGCATGAAATGACATATAACTTTGGTCCGAAGTTTGCATAGAGAAGGATATATGTAGACTCATCACTAGCTGAGTTGATTTAGGCATGTCTGACCGTCTGACTCTCCCTTTGTATGAAAACTAGCCCCTCAGCTTTTGGAATATTTCTTCCAAATTAGATGGATCCATTTACCAATTTAAGCGATCATTTGCCGGAACCGGACAGATCGGATCCATAGCAAGTATACATCCGATTTTTCATATTTTAAATTTTGGGTCAAAAATCCTTTGGTATACTACACACGTAAATTCAGTTTAACATTTCAGCATGGCCGAAGCCAGCACTTCTTTTTTGTTTTAATACGAGGGTTACCTTTTAAATTCTCGTATTAGAGAACAAAAACAAATATTAGTCATTGAAAATCACTTTATTGCCTTTTAAAATATTCTCCATTAAAATCTATATAATTTTGCATGCCGAAACACTTTTGCCCTCTCTGATTGAGGTATTCCAAAATAAGCGTTCTGAACGTACCAACCTGCCCTTTCAGTTATCTAAAAACGTTGACCTCTGAGTTTATTTATTACGTTCTTAACAAAAAGTAGTCATTCGGTGCTAAGTAAGAACTATATGGTGGATTACTCATCAAATCGATGTTTTGGGCGGTTGCTTTTCCTGATTTCTCGAAAGACAACTGGCAAGCAAATAGTTTTATACCACTCAGAATTTACTATTCTACGTTGTTTTAGTTTTTCAAAGAAGCCGGCAACCATACTGTCGACCTTTCGGGTTCGTTCTTACGCGTAAATCCACTATTCATCATTATCTTTACGTGTTTAGAAGCATCGTTATTGCATTTTTTTTAACATATCTCTCAACCAATCGACACGATTCTCCTGTTGAGTGTTTGACGAATTGTTTGGGGTTCAAGGTGTAAATTTTGTTTTACAGTGAAATGTAAATACGATATTGAATGTATGATGGTCCCGCTAATGCCCTTAATTTCCTTAATCTCACGATAGATCACATGATGATCTTGCAGTATCAGTTTACTGACAGCATCAATAATATCCCGAACAACAACTGATTTTGGACGACATTTACGAAATTTGTCTTGGAGTGATCTACGGCATGGATTGAATATACTATACAACCGATAAACACTGGTCTTACGAATTATGTTTATCGATGTACTGTTGCTGATTTAATCCAGGTCGAAAGTTGTGAAAAATAGTCGCGCGAAAATCTTCGGGATTGAATTATATTTTGTTGCCGAGACGAATATTTCAGATAAAAGGCTTTCTTTTCAGTTTGAGCTTTTAAACCACTACATAGTTAACAGAATAGAATTTTACGGAATTTTTATTGTCAGCCAACTTTTTGCGTCCTCTCTTTTTTCTCTGCCTCTGAGCTTAGTTTTTCTACTTGATTGATTGGTTGAAGAAACACGTTCAGGAACTAACCGGTAACAACAACATTTAAGCCACTGAGTAGACTCGTTGTTCTTTTTTGTTTCTTTCACTCATGCGTAACTTACTCCGTAATTCTGATGTTGTATCGAGGAAGCTACAACTTCACAGTTTGCGGATTCTTGGGATATTTCACTATACTCAGTCTGTTAAATTTTTTCTAGTGATGAGACCTCGGAAAAGATTGACCCGTGATTACATCTATTTGAATAATGTACAAGTTTGATCTATCTGCAATACATGATGATCCATAGTAATACGTCCCCGGCTTAGGCAACTTTGGAAGACGCTGAAAAGACTCAGGTTGTTGACGGTAGCAGTCAAAGGACTGAATATCTGTCCAAAGATAGAATGGCAGGTTCAACCGCACTTCAAACAGCTGCAGGAGTTGGAATGTTGGCATGTGAAGGGGACCCACTGATACTCTCTTGTAGAATGTCACATTTGATTCCGTAAATAATTCGTTAATAGAAGCTCTTCACATATGTTGCTGAATCTATGCTTCACTCAAGCTAGTTCTGGTTTATCCCGAATGAGGAAGTCTGATGAGATAAATGCAGTTTTGTTAGCATTACTAAAAGTGCCATCTACGGCAGTGATGTGATTGTTATTTTGAGTCTTGGCGAAAACTGCGGTGAAGCGTAGTGGAGGCTGATGGACATTTAGTCTAAGACCATAAGTTGTGAAGTGCTTGAACATTCATGCATAAATCGTCGCTCACGCCATTATAGCCGAGTTAACATTCAATCTTTCTATTCGCTGTTTGACGCCGATTGGAAATACCAAGTACATCCAGTTTCTACTCCACGTGAACTTTTCAATGGCGTGGAGCTCTTTCTTTAACCGCAATCCATCCGCTGCTTTGTTATTTTTAGTAGACGGTCAGTGCAATATCTGTTTCATCGTCATCCGCCATCAAGTGGAATCCGATCGGGTGTATACAACGCGAGATACACCTATTCTACATCTATTGGAAAAAAATGGATTTCTTTTTACTACACCTAATGTTATGACCCACATCTTGCCAAAGTTACGATTTTTGCCAATTACTTCCATCATCATTTCGATTAATTAATATAAAATGTAAAATAATTTAGTACCGTAAAATGACTTCCCGTTACCGTTATGCTTTCTGCTGATGAATAGCAAAATTTGTTCACGTTACCTCGCGGGTGTTGCCTTGACGCAATTCGACGTATTAGCACTGGTGGTCAGGAAAGTATTAATGCCCACTTACGCTACACATATATACACAGAAACTCTTATTTACAATACATTTACATGCCTTTTCACATAAATTCCAACAATTTCAGAACACACATGTACGAGTACATATTTACTGCAAGGCAATGTGTCAAGTAATTTATTGCAATAATATTGTAATTAGCGCAGTGTTAATTAAAGTAATTACGCTGCACGTGCAAATTTGTAAGCCGGACTTAAGATAAGTCGCATGCAAAATATATATTATATGTAGTTGGAAATATATACCCATGCTCGTACGTATGCAATGTACACGTATGTATATTCATACAGCAGACTAATTATGAACTGTACACTAGGGAAGTACATGCTATATTTTGAGTTCAGGAGGACATCTACATACATACATACATTTATGAGTTTTATGAATTACTCAAAGCACACGAATTGCACAAATGCCACGATTTAGGTATTCAGTGTACAAAGAAATGAAAAAAAGTACTTCAGAGTGCAATTATTGGCAGGACTCAGTCAAATAAAGAAAATTATAAAAGGCACACACTGAGGTTTAAATTGGAATTAAACCGAGTGCTGACTATAATGAGATGTTATTTTATAAACAATTTTAATTCCAATATGTTTTGAGATACTTACAAAGTGACAATTCCACATCATCAAACATAAACGTATATGAGGTGTGTCCAAAAACTGGTGAGAATATTTATTTTTATGAAATATTTTTTTGTTCGTCTGCATTGCTCTTGACGTCAAAAAAAAGGTTCCTTCCTCTTTACGCAATTATAGCCGTGGCTTTTGCTTTTAACCATTTGGCGTTAATGAAAATGCAGTCTATTTCTACTCCTTCTAAACTTTTCAACAACGTGGTGGTCTTCCTCTTTCTCTACTCCCACCGGCGGGTACTGCATGGAATACTTTCTAATGTGGAGTGTTCTCATCCTTCCGAACAACATGAAATAACCAGCCATGCCACTGCCTCTCTCTCTCTCCCTCTCTCTCTCTCTCTTCCTCTCCCCCCCCTCTCTCTCCCACCCTCTCTCTCCCTCTCTCTCTCTCTCGCTCTCTGTCTCTTTCTCTTTATTCGCTAAATTATGCCCATGGTTCTATCGGCTGCAGTATTTGCCACTAATGAAGTATAATATTCATAGCTCTTCTCCTGAAAAATCCCAGCTCCGACTAATCAGATGCGAGTTGACCAACTGTTTGTAGTGATTTCGTCTTGTCCTCGTTCAACGCCAGACCCTTTCGCTTTCATTCGTTTTGTAGTCTTGAGAAAGCTGATCAAACTACTGCGCTGTTGAGGCGGGTGATATCAATAATTTCGGCGTATGCCAGCAGTTGTCCACTTTTGCCGAAGATCACACCTTCTCTAATCAGCTCAACTAATTTTTGCGTAGAGCTGGGCTTTAGTCTTTCACAGAACACGATTGATAAGACCTTATATGCGTTATTGGTACAGACTGTGGGGTCTCACTTTTTGTGGATTCGTCCGACTATATTCTGAATAGGAGCTAATGCATGTATCTTATCAGTTCTTCACCACCATATTTGAATAGCTCGGTCGGAAAGTAATCCGCCTTCGACGCTTTGCTTTGTTTTTCATGCGGGAGATTGCTATTCGGACTTCTTCATAGTCGAGTTCAGCGTCACCGACCAGAGAGTCGAGTTCGCCAACTTTTGGTGTTCCATTTTCACTGCCATTCAGGAGGCTGCAAAAGTATTCCCTCCATAAATTCATTATACTCTAGGAGTCAGGCTCTAGATCACCTCTTTGTCTACTACAACAACTCCAGTCTTGAAACTGTCTGTGAGTAACCACATCTTGAGGTAGAATTTTCGAGCATTACTTCGGTAGGCCAACTTCTCAATTTCTCGCTGTGGTGGTAACCCCCAACGTTGAGAGCTACGTAGCCTGTTTTCTCTTCACAGTATACGAAAGGCAATAGGAGCTTGAAATGTCGTCTCGCGAGTTGTTGATGAGTGCTGTAAGAGAACAGGAGTTTTTCGATTTGGAGATAGCAAAGCAGCATTATGAATTTTCTTAAATTCGGATCTAGCATAACAGACAAATATGCCAACCCAGATCGCCAAGCATAACTTTGGTATAGTGGCCAAAGCAGCGCTTATAAGTACGGACACACAAACAAGTATAACGAACTGTATCCTTGGTCTGTCGAAGCATGGACTAAGTCAGCAATATGTTGAAGAAAATCGCTTTGATGTAGATGAATAACTCGCAATTCATCCACCAGGCTGAATACCAGCACTCGGCTACTGAGCTTCTCTCCCACCACGAAAATTTGCGAAGTACATACTCGTGTTCGTCCTTGTCCCGTTTACCGCATTTATTGTACGATGTTGGTGGCCGACTTTCCAAATAACCAACATTCAACAACCAACCAACATTCTTTCATAAATGGTGGTCAAGTATTTTCCGCTTTGAGTGATACTCCTTCCTAAAGTGTCGATGAGCAATCATTTCTCTTATTCCTAAAATGCAAAGTGCATAAATTTTTCCGTCGAGTCAGACCACTTTGGGAGTTATGCGTCTTTACTACGTCATCTCTGACTCACGGTAATGACTTTTGAATACAACCACAGTAATTACTTTGACATCTCCACACAATACTCGCACAAATAACTTAATAACTTCCTGCACTGTACTTCACAGTAGCCCAATTTTCTCCAGCCCACCTAACGGAGGTTCAGAGACCAAAGATCAAAGATGATACTCTAGCTCAAATATCGTGAAATGCCTAGTACTTCCGTCCTAATAAAGCCTGTAATAAGTTTCAAAAATAAATTATAAAGTTACCATCATTTCAATGCCTCTCGCCTCTCTAGCTGTCCATTCGAATTAAACTTTTAGGTGCAAACTTAAAACTGTGTTAAGTCCTAAGATTGCATGCACATTTGAGGATGCGTGTTAAATTTACTAACACACGCAATGATACGTTTTGCATGTTAGCTTTTAATTTTTTTTTTTAATTTTGTTGCTGTGCTTTCACATGCATTTAAATCACCAGCGTAGTTGATGACTTGAATGCCACTAGTTGGAATTTTTGTATTAACTAGTTCATTTTCAATAATTTTCCCTTGTTAGCAAATAATGACTGATGCCCAGATTGTACTGAATTCATGGAGGAAACAGGTCTTCAGCCTGCTTAATGGCATGGAAAATGGTTCACCACCCGACTGCCCATTCAATGATGATGGAACGCTTGAAAAACTACCAACCGGCGGAGGCCGATGGATTTCCGGCCGAGCTATTCTCAAATACGGCGGCGAAAAACTCAAGAATCTTGAGCTTCTTTGCAAAATATAGTCAGATGAAAGAATGCCCGAAGATTGGAATTTATATGTACTCTGGTCAAACCACAACCAATCGGACCATGGTCTGCATCAATTGCCATGGCATTAGTCGCTTAAATATCGTATATAAGGTCTCGTCGAGCATATTGTATGAAAGACTAACCGACAACAAACTTATTGAACCTTAACAGTGTGCCTTAAGACCTGGTAAATCAAACATTGACCAGATATTCACCATGCCCCAAATCTTGGAAAAGACTCGCGAAAAGAGGATCAACACACACCACCTTCTCGTCGATTTTAAAGCAGTCTTCAGCCTTCAGCGAAGTTTATTTGGCTGTGTAAACTGACGTTAAGCAACCCAAAAGCTCCGTCAGGATCGTATAAACCTATCCAAGCCTTTCGATGATATTGACATTATCGGCCTCAACAACCGCCCCGTGAGTTCTGCTCTCTCCAGACTGGATAAGGAAGTGAAAGATATGGGTGTAGTTGTGAACGAGAGCGTCGACGAAATATCCCCTGTCTTCTAACAAACAACCATCGCATTCGGGACTAAGCTCCCACGTCACTATTGACAGTCATAAATTTGTAGTCGTAGATAACTTTGTCTATCTTGGAACTAGTATCAACACCAACAACAATGTCAGCCTTGAAATCATACCCATAATCACTCTTTTCAGTAGGTGTTGCTTTGGACTGAGTAGGCAATTGAAAAGTAAAGTCACCTCTCGACGAACAACTGACCAAGCTCTACAAGTCGCTCAACGTTCCCGTCCTGCTATATGATACGGAACCACCATTACCCGATGACAACATTTGATGAGTCGGCGTTAGGAGTTTTCGAGAGAAAGGTTTTACGTAAGATTTACACCCCCCTGGCAACGACGGGTATCACATCCAATGGAACGTTGAGCTGTATGAGATACTAGGTGACATTGACATAGCTCAGCAAGTCAAGAAGCAGCGGTCAGGTCATGGCTTCAGCTTTGAAAGCTTTCGATGCCGAACACGGTTGTGGAAGCAGAGAAAGAGGAAGACCTCTACTCTGTTGGAAAGACCAAGTAGAGAAGGATCTGACTCTACTTAGTATTTCCAATTAGCGAAAGAGAGCATCGGCTATAATCGCGTAAGTGGTGTCGACGATAGAAACTAAGAAGAAAAAGAAGAAGAATCATAAATAAAATTAAATTTTCCTACAGCGAGATTTGAACTCGGAATGTCATCCGTGACAGGAACAGTGCCTATCCATTTGGCTATCGTAAGTGAACAAAGAGTAACAATAAAACGCATATTAAGCCTTGCGTGTCAGTAAATGGCATTCACTCGTGGTGGGCTATCATGGTGGTGGCAATCGCTCGTTTTCCCACTACTGGTGATTTGCGAACAAATAGGGAACTGGTATGATTTCATCTTTAAAATACTAGTATTTAGCAAAACTTTTACTGGTATGACTTTTCACTGAAGAGTGGAGATGCACACACATACATACATACGTATACATACATACATACATAAATACACCTATGTATAATTAAATCTATCGTGTATATAATTTACATGCTTTAAATACTTTAAATTTAAAATTGTATACTTACTCGTACATATGTACATATGCGGTTATGTTTATGTCTGCTGCCTGCGCCTGCACCGTGATTTTTTTTATTATTTTTTGTTTTTTTTTTTTTTGTAGTTGTCGACCATGTCCAATGTCCAATGTTCAGCCGCTTAGTTATTTTGTCGTTTGTTAGGTTGCAGCTTATAAACTTTGTTATTTTAACCGGAAGCGGATGGTGTATTTCACTCTCTATGTTGCGGCTTTGTGCAGCCACTGTGCATTTGCTCACTGTTCAGTAGCCACCAGTCACAGCCACCGGCTAGCAGTCGTCACTCCCAGCCGGTGGTAGCTTAAATAACTCTCTTTCTCTGGCTCTGCATTTGGCTTCTCTCACACGTCAACCATTTTTGCCATTTTTGTTATGTTAGTCTTTGTATCGTAAAGGTACATACTTCCACATACATACATACACGTACATATGCATGTATGATTATATTGTTTATATATTTACATATAGATATATGTACCAGTATGCTTGTCTTGACTTTAACATTCAAAAGTCTTTGTTGCGTTTCTCTGTCTCCAACTGTGCCAAGCCAAAGCGGACAGCTTGTGGTTGTTGGTTGTGTGAAAGCGGTTGTTGATGTTATCGTCGCCTGAGTAGACGCAATTTGTTTGTTGGATGCTCAGCATGGCTTCTTACTGGACATGCAACAAACCAGTTGTTGTTGTTGTGATTTTGCCGTTGGCATAAAATTTAGGTGGCGATGAGATAAGCAAAGAAATTTTTAATACGCATAAGAATTAACAATTAAAATATTCTAAAGTTTATGTATGTATGTACTAGTATGTGTAACAAAAAATTATACTTTTAATATTTAACTCGCTTTGATAAGTTAATATTAATTGGTGGTATGAAATGACATAGGGTTGTTTCCCTCTGAGGTTATGGAGAGAGCCTTACGAAAATTACACTCAAAGGCCGCAAACAACGAACTCAGAGATAATCCCAGTAAGGCCGAGCTGGTGCTATTCACAAATATTAAAAATAAATATGTCACAATTTGAGTTTCTTTCACTAAATCTAATACAGTTCCCTCGGTTGTTATGGCAAATTAAATGGTGGTTGAAATTTATATCAAACTGAACTGGAGAAGGAATATTTATAATTGACGCTCTCTGTATGTGCTGAAGCGATTTTCGACCGAGCTCCTCTTCCAAAATGTGGTGTGCGTCTTTATGTTTACACTAAGTCGCTTCCGAATGGCTGCTGGATTTTAAAGAGCACTTTTATTTCATGACAGAAATACACCCGAAGATCACAAGGACATTGTCAGCCGAGTAGTTTTTTATAATTTTTGGAAATCGGCCAGACGAAAACTTAGACCCTGGTCTCGGCAATAGTAGTGCTACTCACTACTCGGCTATGGCGGAGGATCAATATTAAAAAAGAATAAAGATGATATATGTGGCCTTTTACACCTGCAAAACATTACTTAGCAGAAACTTAAGCCAATATTATGAGAGTCTTGAATACAGAGAGCAGCCTGTGCCAGAATTGCATGAGCTATCGAGTCATACTTTACAGGTGCGCTTAATATGCTCCTACAGTCAGTTCCAATCGCAAAGTGCCAACAGGCTCTGCTAATAGATTTATGCTAGTGAAATACTCAGTCAGTGCATACCACATTTGAATAAATCAGCATCTATCCTTCCATGCTTAGATTTACTGTGAGGTTAACCTCCATTTATGATGATTCGTAGGAAATGACCACGCAATCTCGATCTACACCAGTGGGTCCAAATTGGGCTGAGCGGTTAAGGCGGCTTGTACGCTACGAAGATCTCAATATCTTCTTTACTTTAAGTGTACCAAACACTGCCAGCAGATTTCTGAAGCTTTAATAAATAACTACTGAAGAATAAAAAAAGGTAACTACAAACTCGGATAACCAAACGGCGTTGATGGCCCTATCGTCACCAATGATTACTTCAAATGTGGCAAACAATAGTAGGAAGAATCTAAACTCACTGGTAGGTCAACTTATCATCTTCACATGGGCTTGGATGATTTGGTCAAGTCGTCAGTAGCATCTATTGATAAATCCGAATCCGATTAATGCAATGTGCATAAGCAATGATCAGGAGAGCGCTTCACCTAAATTTTAAGTAAATTTCACAGAACAAATGGAAAACTTTATTCAGCTGTAATATAGAGAATTTAGACGTGCAACCACAATAACTGGGCGCTGATCCTTCGGAGAGTATGCGACCAAAATAGGCCAGTCTTATAATAGTCGCTATCGCAGCTGCCAGCCAGAAAGGAACAGGGAGAAACATTTACCTATTTTTTCTGTTAGTGTTCAGCTCTTTAAAAAAAATCGTCATTACGCACAGGGAATCCATTAGGTCTCAAGCCTAACATACTTGTCCACAAATAGCATAACAGATATTGTATAATTAGTTTCATTGAGAGCGTCAAATGGTTTGCACCAAACGATGAAATGTGAAAACAAGACTGCCAAGGCCTTTACGATACTGAATTCAGTTGGCGTATTCAGCGCAAGCAGATCTAGTCCCTCAAGTATGTTACCAGAAAAACATAGTTCCTTTATCTTGAAGTTGACGCAGCTGCAAATTGGAAGGGGACAGAGAAATGATATTCTACACTCACAAATTCGTAACAGAATACATGGAATCTTTCAGAAACCAAACCTCGAATGGCTATCCAGAGAAATCGTATCAAAAATAAGAGGCTCTATAAAGAACACTCAAGGTTTGAACGTAACGATGACGTGTGATTACAGAAATATTAAGGCCTTAGGATAGTGCATCAAAATGACGGATCTGGTGATAGTTACGTCATAAGTTTTAAATTCTTAGGGCAGTACTACAAGTTTCACGAGAAACAATTTTCTAGAAGGTCTTATCCCTTTAGCACACACCTTAAATGACCGTTTTGATCCTTATTTTAAGAATTCCTTACAATACAAGTTCGGAATTCAGTTGCAGGATAAAAATATCATAGAAAATTACTCTTCGGAAAATTGTACCCATCTCTCTATCTGTCCGTCTACTTCCTCGATATTTAAAAAATAATTCGGTAGTCAGGTATATTTTTTCACTGTCGAATTCTTCTAATTGCGAGTGTGTTGGAAAAACATCGAGATGCTTCAGCGTTTACAAAAAATGTCTTTGATTTGTGGTGTGATTCTCCTTCATATTTATTAAACGATTATTTAAAGACCTATATTTTCGGATTTTTTTGGTTGAACTATTTCTCAATATAACATATAAGGTCTTACATAACGTCAAAAACAAACTGATTGGACCTTATCTGGTGACCTCAGACTTGGAAATTCTGCGATTGACAAGATATGCATCAAAGAAGAGCCATGAAAACGGCATTGACGCACACCATCTCTAGATTCTAGATAGATTTTAAAATAAGATTTTAAAGTAACCATCGACAGCTGTACACTGTAAAAGATTGTACCTTGTCTATTTATGTATCAAATTGAAAAAAAACACACGATAAACAACTCCTTTTCATGATTTCTATCCTCTTTTCACGGGTCTTTTCCAGGATTTGGCGCATGGTGAATATCTGCTGAATGGTTGACTAACCAAGTCTGAAGCCACACTAATAAGGTCCAATCAGTTTGTTGACACACACAATACGCTTGATAAGACCTTATGTGCGATGTTTAGAAGGCTTATTCCACGGTAGTTAGCGCAGACTGTGGGATCGCATTTTTTGTGGATTGGGCAGATTACACTTAAATTTCAATCGTCGGGCATGCTTTCATCCGACCAAATTTTGCTTAGAAGCTGATGCAAGCACCTGATCACTTTTTCACCACCATGTTTGAATAGCTCTGCCGTTAGTCCGTCAGCCCCAGCAGTTTTTTTGTATTTTAGCAAAGTCGGGTAAAGGGACGTCTTTTCTATTATTATCGATTGGGATTTTGGGTTCGCTATCTCCGGGTGTTTCATTTTCCATGCCATTCAGCAGGGTGGATAAGTATTCCATCCGTAAATCCAATATGCTCCGGGCATCTGTCACTAACTCACCGCTCTGGGTCCTACAGGAATTCGCTCCGGTCTTGATACCTTCCGTAAGTCGCCGTTTCTTTTCGTAGAAATTTCGAACATTCCCTTGTCGGCCAGAGCGCGGCGACGGACTCTCTCTCCGGCATCAAATTTGCGATCCTTTATATGGTCGCTGTAGTACTCTTTGTCGTCCTGTCCCGTCCATCGTATTATTTGGACGGCGGTGATGTCAGTCTTTAATTTTATTAAAACATCAACCAGCATGTTTTCAAATCGTAATCTTTAGAATATTTGGAGGGGTCGTCGTCAAAAGAGGGGTCTCTCAGTCGAGGCTTATTAAGATTATTCATTTGAGTTTACTTTTTATGTGTGTAGGATTCACCTGCCCACTTTAGTTCACCTCCAAATAGATGTTTGTTGGCTACCCAAGGTATGCTTGGTCACAGACCGAAAATCATGAGCTGCGCGAACCATGCGGAAAAGAATCGTTCCAAGGTCCCTCCCAGGTGAATGGAAGTCACTTGTTTAATTGTTAAATTAAAGCTTTCAGTACTACCTTTTATCCTCTCCAGAGGTATGTCAATCTATTATCTGACTATGGAAAAGGTAAGACAGCATAATGTAAAAAACTCACAGTTTATTTTTATATACCAGAGGCTTTGAAACATTTTGCTTATATTATTATTTTTTACTTAGAATTTTCAACAATAAATTTATCAAATAAATAATAATTGCATGAAGTCACTTATGAAAAGTCGATTAAACTGCTAAATTGATTTTCTCTGTGCAATAATGAAAATGCGAGACACTTGTGCTAAACAAATTACTGCAACTATTGTGGAATATTTTCATAAATTTTTTTATATACCTCCATAGATCTTCCAAAAAATATTTGATAATATTTGAAAGTACTCATTGTATGTACATACATACATACATACATAGAAAAGAACGATGTTTGCAACGAGTGCCTTTTCAAGTGAAAATATTTATTATTTGAATTTTAAAACAATTAAATTTCAATAAAATTTTGCATTTGCACTTCTACAGATTTCGTTATATACAGTTATAAAATAAACACTAAACACTAAAAGCTCACTACATATTTGCATTTAACGGTGAGTGGCTCGCATTGAATAAGGAATGTAGTTTAAATTTTAATATGTTTTTAATTTTAAACAAACACACACATACCTACACACAAACATGTGCACCAAAATTGTTTTATTGATAATAAATACTTATACGTATGAAATTGCAGCACTCACACATACATACACACAAATGTTGCAAATGCAATGACATTGAAACTTCTTGTTTGCTCCAAAAAAATTTTGTATGATTTGATTTTCATTTAATATTATTTTAAATACATAAAACTTCCATTTAAGAGCTTTACATTGTCAACAGCATGTATGTATGTATGTGTGCATATGTGCATGTGTGCCCACAGACATATGTACATATTATAAATATATTGTATACATTTTATCTACTTTTCAACTTGAGGCTTCACACTTTGTTTCCACTCATATGCAAAACTGCGTTGAGTAATTTATTTTGTAAATTGTTTGCAGACACTGTTATGTTTGGTTTGCGGTTGCGTATACGACATGCCAGCCACAGGCGGTCATTTTGGTAACTAACAAAAGTAGTACAACGTACGAGTATGTCTTATACATTGTAGCACTTTTAGGAAATACAAATAATTTAAATGGAAATTATAAAGAGATTTTCGAGAGCAACAACAACATTGACAAGTGACAATATCTGTACGATGCACTACGAAGATGTCTAAGTAATGGTACATACATATATTAAGGTGTGCGGAATTTTTAATTATTTGGTTTATAGCCTTAATAATACATTTAATTAAATCCATATTTATATACACATACATATAAAGATCCGGCAATCTTCAAAAGTTATTGACATGAAATTTTTTCAGATTTTTTCTAAGATTCCGGTGAAAGTTAATACAACAACAATTTTTCGGGAAATGGACCAAGCGATTACTGACCAATTGGAAAAATTTATATTTTTGTTTTCTTCTAACTCGGCATATAAGGTAGGCGGCTCTCGCGAAGAAATCGTAATAATAGTTCCCTTTGCTTAAATATTTTTTTTACGGAAATAGGATCGTTTTTTGTTTTTAGTTATTCGCATGCATGGTTTTCAGAGACCAGGAAATAAGTTCGGTTTGCTCGAAATGGAAAAGGATCAATGATAGATCGACAAAAATTATTAAGATTTGTATATAGGCATAGATCTTGCGTGGGTATGTTTTCTTCGCATTTTTATAATTTCGGCGCTACGGATTCAACTTGACTGTGAAAAAGCATATATTCGAATGGTGCATTGGGGTTACCCCGAGGAATTCATATTTATATTTTTGTGAACAACTGTGAACAGCAAAGAATTGAAATAAATCTTAATATGTAAAAATTTATATATATTGAAGGCTATACACGTATATATACAAATCTTACTTTCGTTTGTAACAATGCGCATACCTCGAAAGAATTATCGTCATTCTTGAATCAATTACCAGCGGATGCGTTCAAAATTTGCCTAAAATAGTCAACGTCGCGGCATTGTACATGATCCAGCAAGTAATCCTCAATATGCATGTCAGCATACAAATTGAGCCATCGGCCGATATTTTTTCACGCCAGTTACTGGAAATGAAAAACGGATTACATTACCCGATCTTTTCGGTAATTTAGTGACGGGAAAATAAGATTTGATTCGCGGAGTATTCTCAAAAAACCAATTCAATTATTGGGATCAGCGGTGGGTCAGTGAGCGATCAATGCTTGCTATAACAAACCACACCAGTAGTATACTTATACCAATCCCTTTCTCTACGTTTATTTTCTATGATATCCGTAGTAATACCTGCAGATTTTGCTGAAAATATCTCAGTTTATTCCTATAGTTATGGGGAGGGTTTGTAATAATTGATTCCGAAAATTCAAAAAAATCATATTCGTAAACATTTCAACAATTATATTTACTTGAAAACTGTTTCTTTTGCAGAAAGTGTACCGATTTCTTTAAGAAAATATTATTAATGGACCAATTTTGTTAAAGTTTTGTTACAATGTATCTATTTCACGAAATAGACATATGGAATACTTCTTTTTCCCGACCAGTTACCAAGTCCGATTTATTTAAAATTTATTTCGTTAATAGCCATTTAAATTTTAAATAGATTGCTTTATAGAATTATTTTCTTCTCGAAGGATATTGCAGACAGATGAGCAAAAATATTTGTAACATAAATGCAAGCATACATCCTGCATAGGTTTGTTTCCTGAGCTATATTGATATCCTTCGACTAGTGATGAAATGTCAATGTAATTTTAATTAAATTTAGTTCATTTTATGGTTCTTTATTTATTTCATTTCATTTTATTTTATTTAATTTTATTTCATTTTTTTTATTTTATTTTATTTTATTTTATTTTATTTTATTTCATTTTATCATATTTTATTTTATTTTATTTTATTTTATTTTATTTTATTTTATTTTATTTTATTTTATTTTATTTTATTTTATTTTATTTTATTTTATTTTATTTCATTTTATTTTATTTCATTTTATTTTATTTTATTTTATTTTATTTTATTTTATTTTATTTTATTTTATTTTATTTTATTTTATTTTATTTTATTTTATTTTATTTTATTTTATTTTATTTTATATTATTTTATTTTATTTTAGTTTATTTTATTTTATTTAAGTTTATTTTATTTTATTTCGTTTTATTTCATTTTATTTTAATTTATTTTATTGTGTTTTAATTTCTATCTCATATTAACCAATACTGCCGAATATTAAAAAATATAAAATTTTTCTAAAATAGAAACACCTTATCATTAGGTATATATACATATACATATACATATATATATTGCCTTTACCATATATGGTAACCAATAATGGACCCGACCTGATGGATTTGAATAGAAACAAATTCAACAAATTTCTTTATTTAGAAATTTTAAATAAAATTGATCATCGTGTTTGACAAAAGTTTTTATATTGAGTTTACATATTGTTTATTTATTTACGTTTATTATTATTATTTTTTGAGTGACAGTGACACTCTTAAGAAAATATTGACTTTTGAGGAAATTGCATAAAATATTTAAACTAAATAAAGGACAGCAAAGAACTTTAGTGTACTAAGCTATATTCATACATACAAACATATGCTAGCCGTAGATAAATGCAAGCAAATTAATTATTTGCATGTTCGTCGGCAGAGGCCACCACTGCGTATGAGTAATACTCTTAGGTACAAGTGTTTGTATTTTCATAAACAATTAGTACGGCAACACAGACAGCTGCTGTTGCTGCTGCTTCTGCTCCATATTGCGTTTGACTTTGACAGTGACAAATGTTTTCATTTACATAGCTGCATGTGTGCCAATGGGCTTTTCTAATATGCACAAGAACATGCGAGTAAATGTGAGTTTGTGCATTTTTGTCTTCAACGAGGGTTATTTGCAAGCATTATGTGTGATTGTGCTCACAACAACACTACAATTTTGAGACTCTCAGGTCACTGAATTACTTGCTTTTAGGTTACGGCACCCTGCTGAATCTGTATTCCCTTCTTGTATTTTCCTTAGATTCTTTTTGTTTGTCAGAATGTGAACGGTGTTTGATACCCTTGGAGAATTTAATGTACAGACATTATTCTATAATTGATTACGTCATATTCATTGATGTATTTCTTGTGCTTTTAACTATTTTAACTTGAACCAAAGGTGTTAGAGGAATTCTAATTAATTTTGTTGAGGCAGAGTTTAGGATGTAATGGAATGCAATCAAGCTTTTGGGTTCGCCGTTACAGTCGTATGGCTATATTCAAACCTTGCGCAAGATATCGTAAAAAAATCGTATGAAGCCTTAAGTCGCTACTAAAAGGTTGGAAATTTCAGTGGAGCTACTCTGGCGTTTTGGTTTAAAAGTTCGTTGTTATCTAAATGCGGCATTTGTTCATCAGAGGTGAGATTTTGAAGTGCCTATCGTGGTGGTTCGCTGTTTTTTGTACCTATATAGTAGAAACCAGCATCTGTGAAAAAAATAAGACTTAAGGCTGACATCTCCGCCATGTAAGAAGTGCATTGCTAAGGAAAAAGACAGAGGGGAGTAGATCCCTGTGAGGTTTTCTGAGCGGTTATATAAATGAGCGCAAATTTTATGTTGGATTCGGTGTGGGAGAGAGAAAACGTACGCACTGCAATGACTGAAAATCTTCCCAAAACCAACCGCATGGAAGTCAAGTTCCGAAACGATGAAAAAGTACAACGTGATGAACGGAGCGGCTTTATATGAGAGTTTTGAGCGCACTTTTATGCACTGTCCCTGCAAAAATAGCAAAATTGTTCTTGACAACATCAACGCCAAACCGGGCAAGGGAGGTATCTTCGGTAAAAGAAAACGTCAAGTGCGATGAAGTTGATCAACTTTAGACAAGTATAGTTGTCTGTAAATCCATCCAGCTACTTGGCTGTATTTTTCCAACAAATGAAGCGAGCTACAGTTTCGTCTTGGTCAGACGGGCTCCAACCCTGGCCTTCCGAACGTTATTACGCTCCGATATTGCGGCCGCCGTCCACATCAATATTCTATAATTCAGGCGCGATAAAGCCGTGACTCTATAGCGTTCTTCACTCACTGTAACTTATGGTTGGTTTTATTTTCGAGGATATATGTATGTACCAATGATTTTCCTTAACGGCGTCTCAACAGTGTCCAACTCGCTTTGGACCAATTCATCCTCTATGAGGATGCGCATTATCCTTTAGAGTAAGTGTGATATGAAGTCGATCTATGGTTACTCGAATTACCAACATTGTTGAGCGGTTATGTCGACCGAATATAAGACGAAACTTTGTTGGGTAATGAAGTTCCCGAGAGAGAGAGAGAGTCCGTCAGCTGTCACAAATCCCAACTCTGGAAAAAGTGTTGCCTACATATACACATTTCTGCTAAAAAGCTGCAGCCTAAGCTTAATTCTGTCGATTTGTATGGGCTTTTTAACAAGACAGCAGAGATCAGTCTGGATAACCAATTTCTGATCTATAACACGACCATTAAACGGATATGGTTATATGGAACACAGCCGACAGTAGACAAATATTATATTTTAAAAAGATTTCAGTCTAAAATTCTAATAACTATATCGAGCGCGCCATGGTATATGCATAACGAAAACAGTCACAAGAACCAAAGCATACGCACCATCAAATAAAAGGTAGCAATCGTCCCTAAAATATAGAAATAGAAGTTAAGTAATTAAACGAACCCTTTGGCTAACACCTTGGCGTCCGCAGCAAGTCAAACCCATCTGAAGACACGACACAAGACAGCCTTCTAAGGAGCAGAGTTGAACCAGCAGGTTTTTTCTGCTGATGAGCCGTTAGGTTTTAATGCAGTTATAAGATTTGTATACTTATTATTAGGGCGCTATACGTAGATACTTTTGTGCTAAAAACAAATATCTTCTTTTTTTTCAAAATAATCCATTGCAAATAAATTGAAAAATATTTATAGGTATTTTCTGAAAAACCTTCACCATAATAAGAGAGTTAGAAGAAATCGTAAAAATAAACTTGCGTCATATCCTTTATAAATAATTGAGTGAAATGCTCAGAAGTAAACAAGCTGCTGCTTTATGTATCCAAATTATGTTGCGGGCTCTTATACTCGTATACAAGACGTACATACGTGTATGTATATACGGGCCGTCGTAAAAAACACAGTCGGCACTTATTTAGCGGCATCTTGATAACAATATGAGTTGCGAGTTTTGTTACTTCCGTCTTATGCTGCTGTGCACACGCTCGAAATCAAATCAGAATAATGGAAAACACGCGAACTTATTTTTTTAAACTTCCGGAATAAAATGTATAGGGTTATACATTTCGTGGTTTCAAAAGTACAATGCAGCATTCTGATATCTGTCATACCAAACATGTTTTGTTCTAGTTAAAAATCAGGAGGCATTTATGAAAATGGACGCTTAACAACCACACATCGCATTAAAACTGTTAAAACCCACTAAAAAAATGGTGATTCAAACGTGGCCATGTGTCGTGTCTGATATGAGGAGAGGAGGTTATGGTAGACATAATTGTTCAACTACTTAAGCTATTGCTAAAATTTTAAAGAACTTTGAAGAGACTGGCTGGGTTATAGATATTGTAAGGCTATCGTTTTGCTCGTTCCACCTCAAATATCGCTACTGTAAGTGAAAGTGTAGTTGAAGACACGAAAGCTGGGACTTTCTTACGACACATTTGACATATTTTGCATTTAGAATTACACCTACATCTATATAAAGTCCAGCTCACACAACACTTGAAGTCAACTGACCTATGTACATACGTCCATTGAAGCTTGAACAACAACGAGTGGATGGCGATTCTTGGAAAAATATTTCTTCAGCGACGAGGCACATTTCACACTCGGCGCATGCGTAGATAAGCAAAAATTGCCGAGTTTGTGGCTTCGAGAATCATCAAAAAAAATTAAAAAAAGGTCATTACCCCAAAAAAAATTTACTGTCTGGTGTGCTCTTTGGTCCGGAGTTGTGATTGGATCCTACTTCTTAGAAAACAAAAACGGCGAGATTGTCACTATCAATTCAGAGCGTTATGGTCGTATGGTAACCGACTTGTATGGCCCGCAATTGAAAACACGATTTGGATCATATGCGGTCCCCCACAACACGAGTGAATATGGCTATTGCGCCAAGAACGTGTGATTTAACCCCGTTGCATTTTCTCTTTGTTGGGCTACGCTAAAGATCGTGTGTTTGCAGATAATTCTTCAACGAGCGCTCGAAATTAAGTAATCGTCAAGTTTTAAGCTAAGATACCGTCCATGTGCCATAGAGTGGTCAAAAATTACGAGGCGATAGTGCTTCACATATAATGCCAAAGTTCGAAATATATGATAAAAAAAGAAATTTCATGTGTAAAATCACTTTAAAAACGTTTTATTTACACTTAATTTCGAAGCTGCAAAATGGGTAACCCTGTACATGTGCTTTTTTGGTAGTACTTTGTTTATGCCTATATATACGTATAGGTAACACTTGTGGTATTGAAGCAATGTATGATAATACCTGCGTACATATATATTTAATTTGAAAAACGTATATTAACATTTCATCTCCATCTCCCATTTACACTTCTTACATGTTTTTAAATTTCAAATATTTATAATTAAAGAATTTCCACTTAACTTTGGCAAGGCTAGGTTAGGCAATCGTCGTCGACTTCTAGAAAGCAGAAATACTAATGAAAATTTACCAACTTTGCACATTGACTTAAGCAATGTAAAATATTACCTCCGAATAGCGTTTGGCCAAAGACCCTCAACACTATGATACAATAACTTAAAGGTAGTTTCATTCTCTCTTCGTAGTCGGCTTCATAGCTATCTGACATTAAACGTGTTTCGTCTTTTTCTTGCTATCCTTCCTTCTGGTGAAGATTAGTCTTAAGGGGTTATATACAGTTAATGGGCCAAAAAAAAATTTTTTTTAAGAATTTTTTTTGAGAAGTCTTTAGAATGTATTGATTCAAAAAGTTTACTTACTTATTATGGCATTATTCAACAATATTTTAATTCTTATAACTAGTAAAAATATTTCTCTGGAGAAGAGCTACAGCTGATCTCCAGGAGGTCCTCTGAAAAAAGACGTATTGGGGTGACCACCCTATCTCTGAACTGGATCATTTGAAATTAAAAAACCAAACAGATTTCATTAAAGTAATGTTAAATCTAGTGATTATAACGAAGGAATAAGCAAAACAAGATCTTTTTGTCAAAATGGCGCCTTTTCAAAGAAAAAAGTCGATTTTCAGCGAAATTTCGATTTTAAATTGTTCATAAAAAAAATTATTTATCGGAAAAATAAAACCTTAGACTAATCACGGAAATATATATTCAAGAAGTTTGTGTTAAAATTTTAGACAAATCGGTTCAGCCGTTTTCGAGTTATAGTGGTCACCGAATTTGAAAACACCATTCTGAGAAAAACGGACCAAATAGTTGTTTCCTTCAGATCTGCCTGTAAGTGGTTTTTTTTTATTTGTATCAGAAATACACTCCAGCCTCTCCGACATTCGCACTTAGAAAATCTTTTTCAATAACTTTTGATGTTGGTCTTGCTGCGACTCGTGCCCTTCAACGTCGGTATGAAATCATGCACTGCTACCGCTCAATTACAAGCATTGAGCTCCGAAGCATTTTGATCGACCTCACATTCATGCAAAACACTTTATAATTTCATCCACAGACCGTTAGTTAATCCAAGTGAAATCGTATATAAATTAGACAGCTGTGTACTGAGCACATCCCCTCAAACGAGAAGACTGACAAGACAAAGAAGTTCCAAAAGCCCCTAATTGCTCTAATCAATATGCCTGCAGCTTGTGAATCTTAAAATATTTGTATCCTGAAAGTTGCTTGTTGGAGCAACGTAGAGATGGCTATAAAATGTCTCTTAGATTGGTTTCCAGAGCCAATTATGTAATTTAGCTATTCGCGGTAGTGACTTTTGTAAGGTTGTATATAAGTAAACATTTGAAGAATGGATCGGTGCTTAATCGATACAATGCATACTGCCCATACAAGTTATTTAGATGTCTTCACATCCTCTACTAGGAAACTTCTGAAGCGATTTTCGGCGAACTCCTCCCCCAATATGTGGTGTGCGTCTTGATGTTTGACCAACAAATGGAAGAACCCACAATTTATATTACGCTGTCTCCGAACGGCTATTTCTTTTTTATGAGGGGCCTTTATCTCATGCCAGAAATACACTCGGAGGGCTGGACATTCCCTGTAGACACCGCAGTTGGCAGATTTATCTAATTTTTATTTAAATTAAATTTCTATAATTTTTAAATATTGGTCGGACTAGGACTCGGGTCCTGGCACTTAGCAAACTTTAAACTGGCATAGCCATTTCCGTTGAAAATAATTTTCCACATGGGAGTGTAAAGTCCATTTATCCAAAGCTGAATAAGGCATGTTTGAAAATAAACTCTTCCCTCTCTGTTTCTGAATGACTTTCGGATTTTCTGCTTTGGTACCGGGTACGGATAATTTTCAACATGATAAATGCTTTTTTCTTAGAAAATACTGACTTCACTTCTTTCGCAGCGCAATTCTCCTTTAAGTCTTTGAACTAACATAAAGTGGAAATATTGGGTTAATTGAACTGAGGATAGAACGCTAACTTCGAACTCTATGTTAAGCTACGAGCAATATGAGATGAAGCTCATCAAAAACCCCATATATTTCTGTTGACCCATGATGATTCGATTCAGATTCGATCTGAAGTCGTGAAAGCTGAGAATCGTTGAGTGATATCTAACCAACCATCTTTGCTAAATTTTACAGCACGCCCCAAATATCACATCATATTTATACCGGTTAATGTTATCAATACTGCTTCACTAGTATTTATGTTACTAACTAACACAGATTCTTAAGAGCTTTCAATATTTTTTGTATGTTTCTCTTCACCGAAAATTAAAAAAATTTCAGACAGAATTTATTTTAAACTTCTTTAAATAAATTCACGTGCTACATGGCGTATACGTAATGTAAATAAACACGCAACAAAACCTTTGATTTTCAGTCTATGTATAAGTAAACAGAATAAACGCCAGAAAAGCAATATTTATAGCATAAAAAATGTGTGTATACACGTATGTTAGTGTATATTTACTCACAGTGCCTCATCACCGTCAAACAAAGCGTCACTCCCAATAAGAAGCATGCAAAAAGGCAGTATTGGAGATAATCGATATAGCCACTTAAACGATTTACTTTAGCAAATAGCCATATATGTATGCACGCATATTGGTCTATTAAATGCAAATTTATGCATATAACTATTAGCAGACAGTAATAGACAGACACGCATGATTGTTAAGCTTCCTCTTCTCTCTTCCCATTCAGCATTTAGGATTATAATAAATATGAAAATTAGTATTATATTATATTAGCATAGGACAGCTAATAATCGCAGAAGTAAACAAAAATGTGTTACTTGAGACTTGATTATATTTATTTGGTGGGCATATAAAATGATAGATGTGAAAGGGAAAAGAAGGAAACGGAAGCAAAATATTTAAAGAACTTTTATTAATAAAAAATGAATTTCAGTGAAATGTTAAGCATGGACATTTAATATATTTTAATTTAAAAACATTTAAAATATGTATTTCCCTTGTCCTCTTTGACATAGGCACCACTTACGCTATTATAGCTGAATTCACAATTTCAATGCTGTCGTTTCTTCTTTTCGCCGTTTGGCGGCAATGAGAGATACCAAGTGAAATCAGATCCTTCATCCTCACCAGCGGGTAATGCATCGAATAATTTCAGTACTGTAGAGGTTTTGTCCACTCGTACGATCTGTCTAGAGCGCATAATATAAATGCATATATTTTATGAATTTATTTTGCCTCACCAAAGGAATCAATTAAAAATCTGTGAAATAGGTTTAATAGTATAGGTTTCATGGTATAAATAAAAAAAATTTCGTGTGAATTAATTTCAAAACGGCCGCTGTACAGCATTTCTCCGAAGATGACTTTTTCTAATGGGTCTATGCCCTAAGACGTAAACTCCTTAAATTTTGTTCGAGATTAAAAAATACATTTTTTACTTTCTATTAACAGCAGCAACACACGGACGTATGATTTCATTGCGTTATTTTGTTTTTTTTTGCTATAAAAAACGACATATAATTGCTGATTAAAAAAAACATTTATTGTAAAAAAATCCTAAGAACGTCTCTGGATAATGGTATTTCGAATGTATTGTCAAAATTTCATAAGAATCGGTGAAGATTTGTTCGAGTTATGTCTTTGGCCAATTTAACAACAGTGATTTCGAGAAAAACGCATTTAAAGTTGTAAGTATCGCTCGGGTCATATCTGCGAGGCACTGCCCCCGAATGAAATATTTGGGCATTTAGACATTCTTACCGGCATCCATCTTTTCGTATGTTATTTCTAAGACCCTGAAGCAGCAAAATTATATACCAGCTTCTCCCCTAAATTTGCTGACCTTTGTCAATTTCGCCGTACAACTCGATATTGTCGCCTTATAACGAGTACAGCTCACCGTTCCATTATCTGCTGCATTCGCCGGTATCAACGCGCTGAAGGTCATAAATCCTATGTAAAACTTTTCTCTGGAAGACTCCTAAGGACAACTCATTGGATGTCATTGTTGCAAGTTAATTTTGCTGGTTCCCAGATAGACGAAATCATCTACAACTCCAAAATTATGATTTTAGCGCGTGAAAAGTAGTGTGTTTCTAAGTCTCTGGAAACATATATTCCGTCTATTCAATTCAATTGGCTAAAGCATACTTTTTCGATACTTTTAGTTCAACTTTTTCAAAACAAAACTAGAAATTTAAGTTCAGAAAACTTTTACTAACAATTTTACTCTCCGAATGTAAAACTATAAGATGTAATTATCGAAATATTTTTACTTTTTCATAATCATAAGTACTCCGCAATGATTACAAGCACAAATACTTGTACATACATAAACACATCATGCTATTGGGTTTTGTGGTTTTTGGCCTGCATTTAAGTTCGTTTGTGAAATTAATAAAATACATTTAATTATACACTTACTGGGCCATTCTGTATGTTTTCCTGAACAGATACAATCATATAGCAGGCTATACACGCCTACATATGTACACATATGTGCAGGGTTGTCCATTTTACGGTTTCGAAAAGAAACTTAAATAAAATACAGTTAAAATTATTTTTTTTTTTCATGCAACTCCTTTTTTATTATTCATCAACAAATGACCGCCTCGCGAACTTTAGCAAACTTCGATCCATTAGAGGTAATTTTCGACCTCCTTTTAGCATATATTGTATGGTATCACAAGTGCTCAAGAGTTAAAGGTTTATCCGCATAAACACGTTCGTTGGCGTGGTTCCACAAAAAAATGGCCAATGGTGCCAAATCCCACTCTTTTCATCATCGTCATATTCGTTTACCTCAGTGAATATGTCGAGTTTCGTTCCAAGTAAATCGCATTTGCGGCATTCGTTGCTTTTCTTATTTCATCAAAAGAAAAAAGCAGCTGAAGCTCACCCGTTGCTGGTAGAAACTTATGGTGAACGTGCTCCAGTGATTAGAACATGTGAGACATGGTTTCGTCAATTTAAAAGTGGAGATTTCGATTTGACAGACAATGAACATCCTGGTGCAGCGAAAAAGTTCGAAGACGAGGAATTGCAGGCGTTATTGGATGTTCATCCAACCCAATCGCAACAAAAATTGGCAGAAACACTACATGTGACTAGAGGAGCAATTCGCCAACGTTTAAAAGCCATGAGAAAGATCCAGAAGTATGGAAAATGGGTGCCACACCAGCTGATCGATAGACAAATGGAAAATCGAAAAACCGTTCGTGAAATGCTACTTCAACGATTCGAAAGGAAATCTTTTCTGCCATCGAATTGTCACAGGGAACGAAAAATGGATTTATTTTAAGAACCCGAAGCGAAAAAAATCTTGGCTTTCCCCTGGTGAAGCTGGTCCATCGACTGCAAGGCCAAATCCCTTTGGCCGTAAGACAATGCTCTGTGTTTGGTGGGACCAGTGTGGTGTGGTGTACTACGAGTTGTTAAAACCTGCTGAAACGGTGAACACGGATCGCAACATACAACAAATGATCATTTTGAATAATGCGTTGATCGAAAAAACGGTCGGAATGGGCCCGAAGACATGGCAAAGTTATCTTGCAACATGACAACGCGCCGTCTCATACCGCTAAACTGGTGAAAGACACATTAAAAACACTTAATTGGGAAATATTATCGCACCCGCCGTACTCTCCAAACCTCGCCCCGTCCGACTATCACCTTTTCGCATCGATGGGACACTCCCTTGCAGAGAAGTGCTTCGCTAATTTTGAAGAAGTCGAAAAATGGCTCGTCGAATGGTTTGCCTCGAAAGAGAAAAAGTTTTTTTGGAATGGTATCCATAATATGCCTGAGAGATGGGCGAAATGTGTAGAAACCAATGGTCAATACCTTGAATAAAAAAATGTTGAGATTCCTCTGAAAATAAAGTGTTTTCTTTATCGAAAAAACCGGCAAATTTCAACTAACACACCTGGTATGTGCATGTAGGTGAGGGTCCACGTGAAAACTACGCCATAATGTGCCGTAAGAAGGTTCCAGCTCCCGAGAACGTCGCAATCTATTTTCATATAGGCTTTACTTTTAACTTAAACAAAACATGTTTGAAAATTAACTAGGAAACTTTCACAGATCTCAAAAGACAGTGTACTGTACTTTTTAAATCACAAAATTAATAACCCTATACATATTTCCACGTATGCTACAAAAGCTCCGATTTCCCCTTTGGGTCGACCAGTGGTTTTATAGCATTTCGTAATTGCAACAACCGCAAAACCACTTCGTTAATGCCGTCAAACCTTTTTGACAAACTCAACATGAATTCACACATACACATACTCGTATATATGGTACATAGTTATTATTCGATTCGGCCATTCGTACATACACGTATGCTCACGCTCACAACTGCATGCGTAATCATAATCAACAGCTGTGGCTGAAACAACAACAAACTAAAAAAAAAATTATTTCGAAGCAAACATAATGTGAATGAATCAAATTATACAAAATTTAAATTAAATATCTAATATTATTGTATATTCCCAGGAAACAAGTACATCATATAATTTTGCTCGCTTTTATATTCTAAATTCGCACCCAAATCACGTGATGAATTATTTAATTTGTTATGTGAAATTTTAGTTAATTCGTTTTGCATTACGATATGAGCTGCGACTAAAGCAATTTCGTCATTTTTTTTTTGAAAATTTAATTTTTTGAAACTCAGCATTCATTATTGGATGATTTTCGACCGAATATACCTACCATATCCAGCAGCAGTGAAAATAGCATAGCGACCGTAGCTGAGAGTGTACACGGCGCCGTTCGCAGCAACTCGAACTAACGTATGGAACGAATTGTCGCATTTTACGTCGAAATCTTAAATTGAAAGCGTATATGTATAATTCAGCTTGTGCAAGAATTGAAGACACTCAACATTCTCAAGCGACATCGCTTTGCTTTATGGGCTCTTGAAAAGTTTCAAGAAAATCCGACGTATTCGAGCCAAATTTTTTTCAGCGACCAGGTCAATTTCTGGCTCAATGGGCTTGTTAGCAAGCAAAACTGCCGCATTCGGGACAAAGAGCCACCTCTTGAATCTCTTCAGGTACAATTTCATCCAGAAAAAAAAACGGTTTGGTGTGGTAGAATCATCGGTCCATATTTCTTCAAAAATGATGCCAGTGAGAACGTAATAGTCAATAGCGACCGTTATCGCGCCATGCTAACCGACTATTTGATACCTGAAATTGTAGTTCGTGATCTCGGCGACATATAGTTATAACAAGTCGGCGATTCAGGCCTTGGAGCAAAACATCACGCGTGCCAATGACCAGTTACTAGTCGAAATGCGCGAACGATTCAAAGAAATTTATACTAAATGGATGGACCATCTAAAACAAAGCCGCGGCAAACATTTCAAAGAGATATTATTCAAAAAATAAATGCCATAGAATGTTCTTTTGAATGATAATAAACTTTCCCCCCTTAAATTTGAATTTTCTGTGTTTTTTTTTTCTTTAAAAAATTAGGGAACCTCGAAATGGATCACCCTTTACTATAAGATACTGTTATGAATTGTTTTCTCTCTTACGGGGTGTGAACAACTCTCTCTCTCTATTATAACAGTATTTTGGTCATTTTTGTTTCACATGTTTCACAAGTTCATTTTCTCGCTGTCAAAATAATAGCACCGCGTACAATAATTCATAAGAACCTTGAAAAATTTCTTATATTTAATAAATTAATTGTGAAGAAAAGGTTGAAATTTATAGCTTTTATTGTGGCCGAAAGCGAGTAATGTCTCCTAAAATGACTGTGCCCCTCACGAGGTTGTCAAAAGAAGAGCCATTCAAAGCACCAACGAAACTGAAAAGAGAGCTGTATTTGGATGCCAGTGTGGAAACTGTTCGCTGGCGCTTGGGAGACAGTAAACTAGTATGTTTGTATGTATATGCCCGATATGCGATGAAAGTTGCGCTGCACACTATAAAGCATACCTCAAAACGAATATAGTTTGATGAACAGCACTTAGATTGGATAGCTAAGAAATGGCGAAATATCCTCTGGACTGACGAGAAAAAATTTATTTTATAGTATGATGGAAGAGGGTCTTGATCTTATGTTTAGGTCTCCCAATAAAGAATATCATGCGAAATTTATGGTGATGGTAAAACATGCTCATCTTTGCCAGTCCATTATTCTTCTTCTTCTTTATTGGCGTATGCACCGCTTACGCGATTATAGCACATTAAACTCATTGATGTTTCAGTTCTTGGACCAATTGGACCTTTTAAGCTTTAAATGTTTGTATCTATATATTTATATTAATTAATAAAGTTCTATTTATTAGGTCAAGTAATTGGTTCGTTCGGTATTTTATTGATTTTTCAAAATAGAGATGCCATCTTCAAGATACCCCTCTCGTAGAAGGCTGCGTCCCTATTGGCAAAAAACTCGGAGAGCCAATTTTCACAGGCCTGTCTTGAGGCCAACTTCTCACCATTAAGCGCGTTAGCCATGGACAGGAAAACATGGTAATCACTTGGTGCCAGATCCGGACTATAAGGTGGGTGCATTAGGACATCCCATCCGAGCTCCTGAAGCTTATGGCCCATCACCAAAGACGTGTGTGGCCTGGCATTGTTCTGATGGAACACAATTCGGCCTCTGTTGATCAAAGATGGCCTCTTCTGATGAGCGCTGCCTTCAAACGGTCCAGTCGTTGGCAGTAACTATTTCCATGATTTTATCGCAATTTTCAACGACAGGCCTTTGTGCATCTTTGACATCGAAATTACCGGAACGGAACCTAGCAAACCACTTTTGTGCTACACGTTCGTTTACAGTATCGGGCTCATAAACTAAATTATTTTTTTCAGCCGCTTTGGCTACTTTTTCGCCTTGATCGAAGAAAAATTGTAAAATATAGCGAATTTTCTCTTTGCTGGTGTCCATCTTTGACGAGCGCTCACAATGTACTGAGTCAATCAATCGAAAAACTTTCAAAGACAAACTTTTTGCGCGAATAAACACGTTATCAGCGCCGTATAGTATGACATGATGCGAAACCTAACACTAGTACTATGGACAATAACGCCATCTCTTAGATAAAAACCGAACGAACCAATTACATGACCTAATATTTATTTTTATTAAAAATGTGATATTTTATTTTTTAAATAAAATCTATTTAAAAACTTAATGTTTGAAAATGTAAATTATAATAATTCAGAAAAGGAAAATATTTGAAGTTAGTGTTAAAGTATATTCCTACACAAGCCTTCACATCGAGGTCTTTATGCAAAGTTCTGCTCGAAGAAGTGTGTAAAATATTTAATGCCTATGAACGGTATCGAAGAGGATGTTGATGGCTGCTGCTCGAGCATACTTTGAGTCACAGCAGCCTCTCCTTTTCCTCTCAACGCATTGCACGAACACGATTTACTTTGTCAGATAACGAACCAGTTTGACGAGCACGAACACGCTACATAAATTTGCCTCAATTTCATGACATAGCGTTTGAAGACTCACTATTTTGAAACAAAGTTTTCAGTATTTCCCTATTTACTTCGACTTTCCGTGAACTCCAAAATAGTGATAATTAGCTTAGACTCTCTAAAAGTCATTACTAAAATACCTTTTAGGATACTTAGAGGAACTTTCTTCATGAATTATGATCAAAATATTTTCAATTTCTCTTTGCGCTCACTTTTTGCTAGTCCTCTACCCTATGTAGTAAAACAAAATAAATAAAATAATTACTAATATAAATACCACTTAGTCCTTTTGCATTTATAAATAGTAAAATTAAAGTAATTTAAAATTGATGACATGTGTAGTTAGTATGCATTTACATCATTGAGCCTTCAGAAGTCCAAGAGTTAAAAGCAATGAGGTCAGAAAAGCAAAAAGCAATAATAAAAACATCAACATTTCTGGCTACTGCAGTGAGAGAGTGCATGCCATACACTCATATACACATACATACTCGTATGTATCTATTGCAATACGAAACAGGGACCGGTTGGCTAACTGACGGCCTGGCTGCATGGCTGACTGGTGAGTGCATGGCTGACAATGATGACCCAATAAATTTACTAACTTTTGCTAAATAACGAACAAACATTGGGGCTAAACACACCCTTTAGCTGTTGTCACAACAAATATTAACACATACATACCTACCTACACAGATATATTAATATGTATATACTTGCCGGTGGAGCAAGCGAGGAGGTGCAAGTACAAGTGCAAACTCATGTACGATGACGTTGTAATAAACACTTGGCAGCTTACCAAACTTTCTGCTCTTTTTTTCTACTCCGTGCGTTGCTTAAATTGCTAACAGTGTTTCTCCTCCAGCCGTTGCTGTTGTTCTTGTTTTTGCCATTATTATTTGTAGCTCAGCTTTTGTCTTTGGTCACATAAACAACTTGTTGGTGAAATTTGTTCGTATAACCTAAAAAACTATGGCATTAACTCAAGCTAAGCTCTTTGGCAAACAACGTGTGAGAGGGCCAGAGATAGTAAAAGAAAGCAAGAGAGAGAGAGAGATAGAGAGTGAGAGTGAGAGGAAATGAGTGATATTCAGTGGGTGTGCTAATATTCGAAAGGGAAAGCATACACTTGCTCACTTGTTAAAGTTTAAGTATATTGTATTCTTTGTTTGTCCTTTCTTGGTTGTTGTTTTTGTTCAAAACAATCAGGTTTTTGCTTAAACAAAGGCTTTTAAATATTTTAACGAAGTCATTGAAAATTCTTGCCAACAAAAAGTGAAAAATTAAAAAGCAAGGCAAACAAAGCTCGTGTGGAACCCAACCATTGTTTAAAGCAGACATTTGGTGCTCAGAAGATAGATGATTGTGGGCTTTCAATGAACGAAAAAGGCTACGGAAAAAAAGTTTTTAAACCATTGAATCGTCCCAAAAAAGTTTTTGGGTTCATATTTCAACAAATTTTCAAGTTACCTGAACCCTTTGCGTCTTCTCATCCCTGCTACCTTCAGCGGTATGCGATTGGCGTCTACAAAGCATCAGAGGGCTCTAATGGCATTGGCTATAGGCCACTTATTGATACAATATGTACTATGAGCCTAGTGATCAAATGAATACATTTAACATTCTCCTTCAACTACTTACACAATACCTACATTCATTTGACCTCTGGTCTACTAAAGTGTTCCTTATTTAAAGTTATATGTACAAGTAAGTGGCGGATGAGCTACCGAGATTATGTAACCACAATAAATCCAACGCACGTCGCAAAACTCAGACTAAAGCTGGCTTTTCCCAGTACAGTCAACACTACATAGGTGGCTTAGCGAAGGAACCTGCAACGTGATTAATCAGCCTTCGCCTGTGCGGGACGTTAAAAAATCAAGGGATCTAATCCGCCTAGATCAGTTTACCATGAAATCAACAGCAGACATACAAACTGGGCACTGTTTAATAGGAATTCACGATGGGAGAATGGAATACTTTTCCATTGATTTGTATCGTAGCTTCAGCGACGAAATAGAGGAAGAGTCTGTCGAGCACTACCTCTGTCACTGTCCAGCCCAAGCATCACATGGCATACAAACTTAGGCTATCACTTTTTTACTGCCTATCTGATGTAGCAATAACTGGTATAAGCAGTATTGCATCATTCATATGGTTCGTATATCTGAGAAGGTGAGAAGTACTCCACATTGGTATCACACCGGGCCTTCAGGCCCAAGTGCGCTGGCTGGTCTGATCAGCAACCGCATCGTCTCCGTTTTTTACTAGTTATGTACTAGTTCATTTATTCAGGTTGACTTTCTACCTTGGAATTGAACCATAAACAAATATCGAACTTTCATAATAACACTTTTAAACACTATTACAGTTTCGCTAAGTCAAGTCAATGTCCTCGCATATCTTGTATAACACATCGTTCCATCGACTGCGGTGTTCGCCTTCGCTAGTATGCAAAGATCAATAAATCTTTCTCTCGGACCTATCACTTTCATTCAAGGAAATGGGCAAAGGCAATTCAATTAATCCTGTTTCGTCGAGCGAATAGACTATAGGAACGAACTAAGAGCTGCCGCATTGCGAGAACTATATACAAAACTTATGACGCTAAACTTCAAAAGTATTTAATAGTAGTAAAGAAGCTGGATTTCAGGCTGCTGGTAGCGCTTTTAACGTGGCATCGCCATGAGACTGATAGAACATAAAGACAAGGGTAGGAAATCTGGGGAATGTATGGAGGTAGTGAGACACATGATATATGTGTGCCTAACAGTCGGCAGACATAGACTACGCTTACTTGGCTCAGAAGGTATGCAGGGCCTTTAAACTACAAAGGACAAAGAGCCTACACGACTACTTCACATTGCGAAAAGAACTGCACTATTCTTCAAAATATAGAGGCAATAAGAGTGTATCAGTCCAGCTTGGTCATACATATTGTGTCATCCCACATTATGAACGCAATGTCGTATAGATGAGTGCCGCTGGATCAGTCAGTTTACCCTAACCTAACCTCTAGGACCCCACAGCCTAAAACAGGACGACAATGATGAAATACTTGTAGAGTTTGATAGTTTTCATCGAGAGAGAACTTTACTTTGAAAACGATGACTGGTTATTTGATAAGCAGTTACTACCAGATCCATACGCTTTGTTTTCTTATCTACTCTGCTGAAAGCAAGACAAGTTCTGCAGCTTGTATTATCCAGTATTAAACTAAATGACGGCCGTAATTATAGAAATTTATTTTTTCGAATTGCGTGCCCCTAGTGTATTTCTGACATGAAACAAAAAAGCTCTCATAAAACTCCATCGGCCGTTCGGAGGCAGGTTGACATGAAATAAACTGTAGATTCCCCCATTTGATGGTAAAATATCAAGACGCGCACCACAAATTAGAGGGGGAGCTCGGTCGAAAATCATCTTAGCGGCTACAAAGCGCCAATTATGATTATTTATAAAGTAATAATAATATTTATTTAACATAGTTAGAGGATATACAGAAGCAAAGTATGAAAGATAATATTTCCTGATAATGGTTTATATAATACCAAAAGGCGGACAGCTCCATTATTTCTTATTTACAGCAGTTTCTTTTTTTTGCATGAAAATCACAACTTTCGGCAAGCTAAAAAATGAGATCAGGAACTTCATAATATTTCGTTGTCTTTTCCTTTGTCGCAACAACAATTTTCAGGCTATCTGTAGTGCTTGTCATCAAAGATTAGTCAGCACTTTTTGCTTCACTTCAAGCTCATTTTTTGTGAAGCAAGCAGGTGTACCATAAACCTACTCCATTCTGCTGGCGGTAAATTCATATTTTATTATTGTGGCAAGTCCACCTCAAAGTGTGAAGAGTGAAGTGCATGAAATATGTACATATGCACATATATAAACTTAAAAACAAAAACAAAAAGACAAAAGTAAAACGGTCAAAGATCAATTGCAAAAAGAAACAAAAGAATCACTGAAAACTGAAAGCAACCAAAGCCAAAAATAATAATAATAATAAAATTTATCGTTATGGCGAAATGTACTTAAATATTCAAAAATCGTAATATTACAAATACAAGTACATACATACAAATAATGCAGGGTTATCCAATTTGCGATTTCGAAAATAAACGTAAATAATATGCATTTCATATAATTATTATTGTTACTTGAATATTGTCATTATATGTGGTACACCGCATCATACGAGCAAAACCCTGATGCGCAGTCCTTTCAATATCTCTAGCTGATCTAAACTCTTTAAATTTCTTTAAGATTTTACCAATTCCTTGAGAACTTGCACGATTATGTGCACCATAATCTCCGTTTAAAGCACGAAATGTGGCCACATTTGAGCCACCATTTTTGTAGAAGGTTTTATTTTCAAAAATGCCTTACTTTTAACTAAAACAAAACATAAATGGTTTGACAGTTAAGTTTGGCTGGAATCAAAATGCAGCCCTGTACTGTTGAAACCACTAAATTCCTAGCCCTACATATGTATGGTAAGTGTGATAGATTTGATGAAACCCAGTAAGCCAAGTTGATGGGATCATAACGAAACAAGTGAAAAAAATTAAGGCATTTTGTTGATTTCTGTTAAAATATGTTCTATTGCATTAAACAATTTCTAAAAAGTTTAAGAGTTCAACGTCAGGCTGGGAAAAAAAAAATCTTCCTGCGCTGAGGCTGATTTACTTCGCTGGCATCCGAAATATGGCTATCTGACACAAAATAAATATAGTTTAAAAAACTAAAAAACACGCTTTTAAAGAATATTGTACTAAAAAGTTGAAAATAATTTTGAAAATAAACTTAAGACAATAGTATATAAAAAATACTTGTATAATTAAGAGAAAAGCGTGGGGCGCTTTGTACCATAATTTCCATATATCGAGCGCCCCACGCTTTTCTCTTAATTATACAAGTATTTTTTATATACTATTGTCTTAAGTTTATTTTCAAAATTATTTTCACCTTTTTAGTACAATATTCTTTAAAAGCGTGTTTTTTAGTTTTTTAAACTATATTTATTTTTAACTTTTTAGTTTAATATTCTTTAAAAGCGGGTTTTTTTAGTTTTTTTAAACTATATTTATTTTATATATTTTTCTAATTAACTCTATTTTGATTTTTTTCTCTGAATTAATCAGAGAACGTATAAAAATTATTAGTATGGATTATTATACGTTCTCTGATTAATTCTGTCAACGCTACGATGTATGCAACGATTCGCATTTCAAATATTTCATATTGGGATCGCGTCACCGCTAAAAAGTTACAAACTGACAGACAGACATACTGACAGACATACTGACAGACATACTGACATACAAGTGAAGCTAATATAAAGCGTGTAAAAAATACCTAGCTATCACCGGATCAAAAAATGAACAATAAAATCGACCGAACACACGTACTCTCCGACCTTCTGATAATAGCTCGACTGAGCAGCAACGCGGTATAAGGAAACAGTGAGAGACATTTCAAGGTCCCTACGTAGGTATAACTCCAAATGAAGAGGATTGTCATACCGTAGTGCCTATCTCGCAACGTTACTATTGACCGCAACACGAACGGTCTGGGAAAGATACCAAGAGGTTAAGAGGAAAGCGAAAAGCATTTCCAAACAGGAAAGAAACGAATTGAAATATGTACATAAGTGTAAAAAAAACCTAAAGAAATAGCCAGCAGGAAAAGGTCTCTTTCGAAAAGTTTCAAGAGATGGTCAATCCAATTCCCCAATTGATGATGATAGAAGAGACGTTCCATTGTTCGCCTGAAGGACAAAAAAGTGGCGAAAGCCGATGGATTATCTTGGCTGAACTATTCAAATATAGAGGCAAAGGTCTGATAAAGCGCATCAACTTCTTTAGCGGATATGGTGGGACGAAAGCATGTTCGGAGATTAGAACCTGAGTGTGCTCTGTCTTGCAAATCCGCAATTGACCATATCTGACTCTATGTCTAGGTGCCACCTCGATACTTCTACTTAAACTGACGCCCAGCAACAGCAAAATTTTCGTTAGGATCGAGCTTTTCGACTGGACTTTTTGAGGACTGGTGATTTCCTAAAATTAATGGTGAATAGTGAAACAGTAAAGGCACCATCTTCGAAAAGAGAGGCCTCGTTATCCGTGCCGCTAGCTCTGCTTACTCCAAACTGGATATGGAATGGGTCTGTTAGTGAACGAGGAATAGACGAAACATTTCGGGAATATAACTTCGGGATCGTAGATAATTTATTATATTCTAGATACCACAATTAACGCCAACAACAATCGCAGCCATTAAAGTCCAACACAAAATACGCCAAACTACGTAGGCTGCTATATATATTTCTGGCCTAATAATGAAAATACGAATATTCAACGAAAATGGTTTGTTTTTTTCTTTTTTCATTGTTTTTTTTTTTTTTTTGGATTTGGCTCGTCTTGGAAGACCCACACGGTCCATTGCTGTTTTGTTTCGGGCTCATACGCATAGATCCATGATTCGTCACCTATGACGATCTTATAAATGTCTTTTGAAGCACCGCGATCGTATTTTTTCAGAATTTCTTTACACCAAACCACACGAGCCTTTTTTTGAGCGATTGTCAAATTGTGTGGGATCCAACGAGAACAAACCTTTTTTACGGCCAGATGTTCATGCAATATTGAATGTATGCTGGTGGGAGAAATGCATAGGTATGCTTCTATCTGAAGGTATGTTACATGACGGTCTTGCGTTATCAGTTCACGTACGGCATCGATGTTTTCTGGCACAACGGCTGTTTTTTGTTTTTGGACGACCTTCACGGAATTCGTCTTTGAGCGATCGTCGGCCACGATTGAATTCGTTGTACCAGTTTCTCACAGTCCTATAGGATGGTGCTTCATAGCCATACACATACAAAGATTTTAGTTCATCGATTCACTCTTGTCGTGATAATCCACGTCGAAAGTTGTGAAAAATGATCACACGAAAATGTTCACGAGTTAATTCCATTTTTTGGCCGAGATGAATTTTTTAATTCCCTGTAAATAAAACAAATCACGATTAAATGACAAAACGTTCTGAGTGATGTTATGCTAAAAAATGTCAAACTTTCCAGTGGAAATATCAGATTGCACCTGGCAACACTTAGTGTTGCCTAGGCCAGACCTATATATAGCAGCTTACGTATCTTAAATGGTGACTAAAAAAGAAGACATCATAAAAGATGCGTCAGTCTGTTATGTAATGTTTCTTAAGAAGGCTAAGAGACCTTCCCGGTGAAGGTAAATAAATAAATAAATGGGTGAACATTGTTCAGGTGTACCCCCATTTCGTAGGCACACTCCGCTTGTTGTGCGCAATTTCTGATTTTCACTACTTTTGCTTACTGTTCATTACCAAAATCTCGAGTGCAAGTGTGTAGTAGGTATGTGTGTGGGAAGCGGTCAAAAATCTGTGGTAGCACATAGTATGGGTTAAAATAGTGGTTGTGGCTTGCAGAGTTTCAAACTTTTCAAAAATTCTGAATTTACTTGCTTGCACACGCTGCAGTTGCAAATTTGGCGGGAGTAGAAGATTCGGAGGGTGGTAACAAAGAAGGGTTGTGAACTGCGAGTGTCGATGAGCATTGCACATAAATTTACTCGACTCAGGTGCAAAAGAGTTATGTTGGTGTTTATTATTATGATGGTAGAGAGTGATGAAGAGAGGTAGCGTAGCACACCACTTACCAAAGGAAGCATAACGCAACCCTAACTGAGGAGTTGAGGAGTCAGACAACCAAGTTATGGGGGGGTGTGGTCACCTAACTGTGCTTGTGTGGTGAAATACACTTTGGCGCCATACAAAATTGCAACGTAACCGAAAACTTTTCGCCGCAAGCATCTTAAATTTCAAGTACAAACGCTCATACTCTTACATTTGTATAATACATTTATTATACCATATAATATTATTTAAAATAATGGCCGCATTGCCTTGCTATATAAGGCTACTGACCTACTGAGTGCGCCCATGTATGATAAACGGCAATTGAATAAGAATAAGAAGAAGGGAAAGCGAATTAGTCGGCTTCTGTTTACTTACACTCGCTTGAAAGCACAATTTTCGCCAAATATTATTTTGCTCTCTCTCTCTCTCTCTCTCTCTCTCTGTGTGTGTTGAGTTCACAAACATAAACATAAATTGTTGAGAAATTATGTCTTATTAGCATTATTTTCACAACTGTTCATAGTTATTCATATAACTCATTCGGATACGAGAGACACATACACATACACACTCACACACAAACGAGTACTCACTGCCTTGACTTGAGTCCATAACGTACAGTTTCGTGAAAGTAAAGCTTGATTAATTATTTACTGGGTGAATTGTACCAAAACTTCGTTCTTGCTAGCAACCTGACACATATATATACACGTACATACATGTATACAAATATAAATTCACCTTAGAGATATATTTCATGTCAACACTTCAGTGGAAAAAGCAATTAGCTGCGCTTAAAAGCAATTTTGGTTGGTAATAAAAATGGCAAAAATATAGTTTCAATTCTTTTGAGTAGATAAAAGGTCCACTTTGCCTTTCCTCCAGTACGCGCAGTGGCGATAGTCTCTTACTACAATACATCTGTCTTTCCGTCTGTCCCTTGGGATATACTCACCAGTAGGAGCAATAAAAATTGACTCTTGGTGTTTTTCGTCAGACCCCTAGTACTCGTATATACCAGGTCAATAAAGGGGCGATTGTCTCTTTGCACTTATTTTGTTATCTACGTGTAATCCCGCGGTAGCGATGGATTACAGCATTGGGCATGCCCATGTTGGATACCTGTGTCGAAAGTATTGCTAGTAGATTGGGCGAGAACTACTGGTGTATACAAAGTAGTTGACGATTCGTTAGTCCGCGACTGTTTTCTGAAACTAGAGGGTCAGATATTAGTAGAGAGGTAAAAGTGGCTGGCATTGTTTAAACACCGGTAAGCTCAGACTATTACTCAACCAAAATGCCAGAAGAACTAACAATTTTGAAATATCTCTTTTTACTATAACGCATATTTAGGGCCCAGGGAAGTGAGCTAGTGACAGATGACGATGGAAAAGTTGTTTCGTTACCCGACTATGAAGAAGTCCGAATAGCAATCGCCCGCCTAAAAAATACCAAAGCGGCGGGGAGCGATGGATTACCGGCCGAGCTATTCAAATACGGCGGTGAAGAGCTGATCAGGTGCTTGCATCAGCTTCTTTGCAAAATATGGATGAAGGCATGCCCGACGATTGAAACCTCAGTTTGGTCTGCCCAATCCACAAAAAAGCGATCCCACAGTCTGCGCCAATTACCGTGCAGATCCTATCAAGCGTATTGTGTGAAAGACTAAAGCCCATCGCCAACAAACTGATTGGACCTTATCAGTGTGGCTTTAGACCTGGTAAGTCAACCATTGACCAGATATTCACCATGCGCCAAATCTTGGAAAAGGCCCGTGAAAAGAGAATCGACACCCACCACCTTTTCGTCAATTTTAAAGCAGCCTTCGACAGCACGAAGTGGAGTAGCCCTTATGCCGCTATTTTTGAATTTGATATCCGCGCAAAACTTATATGGCTATGTAAACTGACCTTAAGCAGCACTAAAAGCTCCGTCAGGATCGGGAGAACCTCTCCGAGCCGTTCGATACCAAACGAGATTTCAGACAAGGCGACTCTTTAATGGTGTGAATTTTTAATTGAATGCTGGAGAAACTAAAACGACCTGCAGAGCTGAATAGAGAAGGTACAATCTTCTATAAGAGTGTACAGCTGCTGGCGTACGCCGATGATAACGACATTATTGACCTCAACAACCTCGCCGTGAGTTCTGCTTTCTCCGGACTTGATAAAGGAGCGAAGCGAATGGATCTAGTAGTGAACGATGGCAAGACGAAATATCTCCTGTCATCAAACAAACAGTCATCGCATTCGCGACTCGGCTCCCATGTCACTGTTGATAGTCATAATTTCGAGGTCGTAGATAATTTCGTCTATCTAGAGACCAGCATTAACACCAACAACAATGTCAGCCAGGAAATCCAACGCAGAATCATTCTTGCCAACAGTTGCTACTTTGAGCTAAGTAGGCATTTGAAAAGGAAAGTTCTCTCTCGGCGAACGAAAACCAAAATCTACAAGGCGCTCATCATACCGGTCCTCCTATACGGCGCAGAAGAGTGGACGATGTCAACATCTGATGAGTCGGCTCTAGGAGTTTTCGAGAGAAAAGTTTTGCGAACGATCTGAGACGATTAGATCACACAGCAAATGCCAATAGTCTCATTCATTAAATCAGAATTCAGCAGCCTGGATGTGGCATATGTTGAGCAAAATACGAGCTGTTTATGAGGAAAAATGCGTTAAAAGCATTAACAAAATCTTTCCACAAGAGGCCATTTTCCCTCCGCTGTTGCAATTCACTTTGGTAAACCAATTACTCCAAGGGATTGCAGCGCAAAACCTAAAGGTTTTATGTTCTGCGGATGAACTCTGACAAGCCTCCGAACCGACAGTCACGCTTAATATAGAAGACTCTCAGTAAACCGGAAAAATCTGAGGTCTGCCTCTTTACGACAAATACAAAAGATCACTAATTTAACCCAACCCGTTTCAGAAGTAACATTATAATATTTTACAACTCGATCAAGGAGCGCGGTATGATCGTTGATGAAAAACATATCTGTATATACAATATATGTATGCTCTAAAAGCAATCTGCTGGAATACCTGTTAAATAACTGATAAAGGTTACTACCCCAAGTGGTGTATTGGCTTAACATACATGTCGTGAGATCCATAATAACTTATGGAGCACTGTTATGGTAGGCAATGTTAAAGACGAAATGTCGTATTAAAGCTCTGGAACAGATACAACATGCCGGTCTAATCGGTGAAGCGGCTATGGTGTTGACTACCACAACCAAGATCCGGGAACTCATCTTTGTTACGGACATAGCAGCATTCATAAAACTATAACTAACGCCTAATAGCCTAAACTTACAATTCGATCAAGACAAAGATTTTTGTAAGAAAATAAAACAATTCAACAAAACCGAATTTTCTCAAAAGCTTAGTTGGCATACGTGGGTGATCATAATGGTGCTGCTCAATGGCTTTGTTCCCTCTTGGTCTGAAACACACTGCAGTGTTCAAGCTGGTTTAGTGAGAGTTCCATTGATGGTTTCCACGAAAAGACATCTTCATCCACTATCCCTTCAAGCTTTTAGCCTTTTATGAAGATTTCAAAACTACCAGCTTTTCCAAAATGAACTGATGTGGTTACGTACACAACTATTCTGAAAATTACAATCTGAGATTCTTTAGATAATTCCGTAATACAAAATCGCTGAAGAGATTTTTGGCCGAGCTTCTTTGTTTCATGACAAAAATACACTCGGAGGGTTTGACACTTACTGTCGAGGGAAGCTCGCAATTAGAAAAATTAATTTTCTACAATTTTGGATCTTGGTGGAATCAGAAATCGAACCCTGGCCTTCACAATGACAACACGCAATACATAACCACACAAATTGAATACCTTAGAGCTGAACAGGATTAGTATAAGTGCGAAATTATCACATACTTAAATATACGTGTATGTGCTCTTGAGTACAATTCTGGACAAGCAACGCGTGGTACTCATCAACATCTCTAGTGCAATACAAACCGGTTATGAATTTTTTGCTTAACGTCGATGGCCTCGGCTGACTTCTTATCTCATTTAATCCCTTAACAGGAATACTGGCGGGGAGAAAGTTAGGAGTTTGGTGAAAAGAACATTACATTTTTTCACTGATCGCTTGCAGTTTAACGAAAAAATCGGCGTAGCAGTCTTCTTTCCAGAACTCTCCATCGGCTGGATTCTCTGGCTCGGAGTTCTAGACCGTTACAATATTACTCAAGCAAAGGTGCAACTGGTTGATTTCTGTAAGACAGATTTACTCAAATTTGGTTGAGCTTGCGCCTCATCTCCATTGCCGAAATCGTCTGCAAGAGGAAAACACGCTGATAATTCCTTCATAATGATGATGAACGTTCATAAATCTTATATTGCATTCAAAATGAGTTAGATTTTTTATTGAACTTCATTTTCTTTACTGGTATAGGCACCGCTTACTCGATTCAAGGCGAATTAAGAAAATCTTTTCGGAGTTTGACGTCAATTGGAAATATCAAGTGCAGCCAGGTCCTTCACCATCTGACGGGTACTGCATCGAAAGCTGGAGTATTTTCATCCAACCGGATCATATAATCTAGTCAGTGCAGTCGTTGTTTCTTAATTCGCTGAACTATGTCAAAGTCGCCGTAAATCTCATACAGCTCATCGTGCCAGCCATCGGCTGCGTTATTCGTCATTCCTAACTCGTAGAGGACCACAACAGAGGAACAGGTTCCTCATGTTGTTTTTGTAAACAATAAAGAAACGCATTTGTGGCTTGAGTGGCATTATTCTATAAATTTTTTTGCCAGTAAAGTATTAATATAATTTGAAATTTAATTTAAAATTTTTATGGCATACCATAAATATTCGTCTTTCACTACTGCTCATTAGCGCTGGGCAGATTATAATTTCGTACATATGTATTGTCATATTGCAACAGTTAAATTGCTAAAAATGAATTCCATTAAAGTGCTCTCTGTCTCATCTCACCCTTCAATTGGTGGGATGTGAAATGTAAAAAATCCATTTGTGTTGCTGCTATTCATATGCATACGTGTAGTTGTTGTTACCACAAGTGGTGTTAACACATTTCGCTGTGCGCCATTAAATAAAGGCATATGTACCTATGTGTGGTATGTACTCACTTCATTCAAAAAGTACTAGTTTGTTATTACGTTTGCGTAATAAAAATCGGACTAGTCCGAAAGTGACAAATATTGGCTGCAGTTACTTATTGATTGAAATTGTATTTCAATTCAACTCCACCTTTTTTGTTTCTAAAATGAATTAGTAACCATTTTGTTCACTTTTGAACTAGCATAAGACTAGTATGCTACTGAAAGAAATCTGGCAATTTCGAGTCCGTTTGTCAACTTAGCTGCATATAGTACGAGTTTCAAAGTGGTTTTCTACTACTTCATGCCACTAATGGGTGGAAATGGAACTGCGTTACTTTTCATTACATTAAATAGTGCCATGGGCATAAATGTATATATGTATGTATGTATGTAAGTAAGTAAGCGGACAATAATAAAAGCGCAGTGGCACACAAGCGGCTAAACTCTACTTTATATTCGCATCTGCTTTACACCGTTGTAAGCTGTAAGCTTTAGCCTTCACTGTCACTTACGTATATATATACATTGTATGTATGCATGTATGGATGTGTGTGTGTGTGTGTGTGTATGCACATTACTGAGTGCTGCTATCAGTGCAATTATCACTTAAATGCAATTTCGCAGCTTATAACTTTGAGTGACGCTGCGGCATTGAAAGAATGTCTGTTCATATACTTACATACCTATGTACCATATATGCATGCATCTGCGCGTTTGTAGTATGTGTGTATGTGTGTATGATGTGTGGTGAAAATTGCAATAAAATTCCACATTGTCAGTTGACAATAACTAACAACCTGTTAAAATTCCCATAGCGGCTATGCACATAACAACACCACAATTACGCAATTAAATTGTATAAATAAAGAGTTTGACAATGCACGTGGTACGCCGCGATCTATCCTCGCCACTCGCCACTCCAGCTTTCCACCCTTCTTTTATTTAAACAAAGCATATTGTGACAAACAGGCGATTTAAATCGTTTTAAAATGTTGCGACAATGGAAACTTTTCCTTATTTAAATATTGATGTTGTGTGTTTATACACGTATGTATCCCCTTAACTCACGTCCTGGAACTGGTAGTATTGGTTCCACTTTTGACCCACTTGTTAATGCCGATGACATTCCACTGGCGTAACGTAATGATTAAGCGTTTATTGACTTTTGCGTTGAAGGCAAACTTTTCCATTCAATATTCTAACACAGGAAAAGAGAAGAGAGAGGTAGAGAGGGTAGAGAGAGTTTTCAATTTTTAATACCAAGCATGACCGAGGAATTGTATAACCTGTTGTTTACCCATTCTTTAATGATGATGTACATAACACCATGACAAGCAAATTATCAAAAGCTCTGAGGTTTACGCACCACTTAATGACGGCTACACAATTTGAGATATACAATTATGCAAAAAAAAAATTTATAATCAGAAATAAAAAAAGGTTTAAACTGGAAATGTAATGGGATGTAGTTAAGCTTTCGAGTATATGGTATAGTTACAGTCGTAGAGCTTTATTCAATTCCCAGTCTTGCGTTCACGTCGAGCACCTTGGAAACGCGCTAGATGTGGTCAAAAACTCGTGTGAAGCCTTAGGCCACGGCTAAAAGAGAGGAAACTTCAGTGGAGCCACTCTGACATATTCGGTTTAAGGATCCGTTGAAGTCTATTTATTTCTATTCTATTTCTATTATTTATTTAAACTTACTTTCCTAGCGAGGTTGTGCGCTGAGTTTGGGATCCACCACGTAGAAACCACCTCCAATGAAAAAATTGAGACTCACGGCATTCACCCCGGTGGATGAACAGCTTGCCACAATCCGCAATCAAAATGAAATATTTCAACACAACGTTGATTTGCGCCCACGTCCCGACGGAAGAGAAGGACGATTTGGCCAGAGATGCCTTTTATGAGCGCCTAGAGCATACTTATAGCGCTGCCCCCGACACAATGTGAAAATCGTGCTTGGCGATTTTAATGCCAGGGTGGACAAAGAGGGTATCTTTGGGGCGACTGTCGGAAAATTCAGCCTCCACAGACAAAACATCTCCTAATTGGTTGAGGGTGATCGATTTCGCCGTGGCTCGATACACGATCATCTGTAGTACTAGACTCCAGCAAAATAAAATTCAGCCTATCTTCAGATGGAAAACACAAAACCCGATTAATGATGTTGTGATAAATAGACGACATATATCCAGGCTTCTTGACATACATACACTCCGAGGACCCAACATCGACTCGGACTACCATCTTGTAGCAGCAAAGGACGCCCGTCAACAAACACAAAGAAGGTTCAACGTCGAAAAGCTGCAATCCCAACAGACAGCCGAACGGTTTCCTACTCGACTTGCGCTCCTGCTTGCTATACTGTTTGGATTGGTAGAAATAACTCAAAAACTGGGAGACTGGTTTGCGTATAACCAGACGAATATAACTAAATCAACTTAACTCGTCATTGTCATATCGGTGTAAATTTTGATAGGTCTACTTCTGTCACGTTTATAAAATAAATAAATAATATAAACTTATTTATCTGATACCTATACTGACTGGACTTTTCATTAAGGTTGATGCTAATTTAGTAAGATTGGAATATTGCTAGGCAACTGTACTCTGCTGTTCTGCTGAAACTACACCAAGAGAATCTATCGTGTGAGGACTTCTAGTTACAGTCAGGAATGATTGAATTTCACTATAAGTGAAACTCTCTGAAATTTAGATGTCGCTCTACTTGTGCATTACCACGCGCAGGGAGTTGAAATCAAACTTGAGTTTTCTCTTAATAAGAAAAGTACGTCTGGTCATCACAAATGTAATTTGTTAAATAAAGAGATCGTCTTTAATGTTATCATGTTGTGCTAACGAAACTTTTGCAAAAATATATATAACCAGTGTGTCATATGACATAATTTTATTAGATGAGATTTTTAATAAGGAATTTTTTTCTAAAAATGCGGAAAAATACGTTAAAATTATAACATTTCGTGGTGAAACATGAATTTTTAATTTAATTTACAGTCATTAACTCCTTCACCCACTTGCCACAACTACAAGTACGTACCTATATCTACATCTATTTCGGCGAAAAGCTAAGCCGATTTAAAACCATTCACTTATAGCAACTTTCACAACAACTCTTGCATTGGCTAATACTCGCCCCAATGGTGTGAGCCTGTAGCCCAGCTCCTCCACCGCTCTCTTCACCTACAGAGATTTACTGCTGCTAACTCGTTAAGCGCCTCAACGCTGTCGTTTAGTATCAACAGGCAGACGAGGATGTGTTCGAAATCCGCTTTCATATGCTTAGAGTGTGTGCGTGTGTATATGTGCTTTAATACATTACACTTTTAGTCCTTTACGTTTTGATAATTCAAACATGTACTCAGGCGGATAATTGCCACTAAAGTGTGCTTGAAAAATGCCAAACTGCAGTTTAAGCGCCTTTGTTTCACCTCCGTCGGTGGGTGGGTGGTGGGAAAGGTTCGCTGTATGACAACAGACTATCTCAGAAATAAAGAACCTCGTTAACATTATTATTACCAACGACAACTAAAAGCACTGAAAGGATTATTACTTTGCTTTCATTAACATCATCGGTGGCCAATGACCACCCGCATACACTTTCGAAAACATACAAGGTGTGCACTTAAGAGCGCTGCAAGGACCTCATATGAATATTTGAGTGAATTACTTGGGTTAGCCGAGTCGCTCGTCCATTTTAAGCATATTTAACGCTTGACTTGCCGTAATGAGTGCGAAGAAGAATGTGAATGTGGGGAAGAGGTTTGAAGAATGGGAGTTGACACTCTCAGCTTAAATAGCTTTGACACTTGCACGGCAATTAGAAAACTTTTGAATTTTGTTGTGAAACTTTTACTTGCAGCTGTGTCGCTGGACATCACTAATAGGCTTTTACGCCTTTATTTTATAAACTTTTGCAATCTGTAGCCTCACACGTAAATTTCCAATGATAGTGTAAAATTTGAATTTTTGGTTACCGAGTTAAGAAGTTCTCACCGGATGAACAGGTGTTTTTGGTTTTATAGCGGTTATAGATAGCTATTTTGGTTAGTGGAGTATAATACTATGTAGTCTCTAATGGATTTAAAAAAAACAGGGGGCAAGTATGGTTAATAGCTGAGTCATCAATTGCCAGACTTTAAGAGCTTAAAGTTTTTATCTTGACTTTATTATTAATTTTTATGCTAGAAGTAAACGTGTTTAAACTTTTAAATCAAAGGAGTTGCTTATTGAATTACCACAATTTCGTTCAACTTGTCCTTGAGTTACATATGTATAGGTATAAGAAATATGTATAATTTATTATATGTACCTATATACCAAGCAAAATAAAGTCTTCTCTCGACGAACAAAAATTAAATTCTACAAGTCCCTCTTTATTCCCGTTGTTGTTGTTGTTGGTGGTGATTTTATAGCGATTCGTTAACCACGCTTTAGGACAGGTTAATTAATCCAAATCACTGAGGTCATCTAACGAGACGTCCAGGAAACGTACTATTTCGACGGAATCGCACTAGAGGGAGAGGGGAGTTAGATGTGTCGGTTTCAAGGAGCATGTAAAGAGGTGTCCTGCTTTAAGTTGTGTAGGCATGGACGATGAAAACATCTGATGAGTCGGCATTGGGAGTTTTTCAGAGAAAGGATTTGCGTAAGATTTATGGTCCTCTGCCAGTTGGGTACGTCGAATACCACAGCCGATGGAAAAATGAGACCTAGTTCAGCGAAACGGGAGACAGCGACTACGGTGGCTAGGTGTTGTTGTTGTAGGGGTAGTATATATTTACATATATATAATTGGCGCTTTGTAACCGCTGAAGCGATTTTTTCGGCCGAGCTCCTCTTTCAATTTGTGGTTTTGCGCCTCGGTGTTTTTCCAACAAATGGAGGGACCTACAGTTTATACTATGCCGCCTCCGAACGGCTGATGGTTTTTTACGAGGAGCCTTTTATTTCATGTCCAAAAAACACTCGGAGGGGTGGACTTTCCCTGCCGAGGGGCGACCACAATTAGAAAATTTAACTTAATTTTTTATTTAAATTAATTTTCCATAACTTTTGGATGTTCCTGGCACTGGGATATGAACCCGAGCCTTCCAAATGTCAGTACGCAATGTTAACCACTCGGCTATCGCGGCCGCCAATAAGGGTAGTATAATATCTCTTAGAATCAGGCAGGATGAGTCTGAGTCATCGAGGTCAACGAGCTGTTTCGACATGTTCGGACCAGAGGTAAAAAGGGGTTAGACGAGTTAGTTTTAAGGAACTCATTGCATACGCGATATTCGTTGGGTATGTCGGGGTCAAGTCTGGATAGATAGGAATTTTGTCGACTACAGTATTCAGGTCTCAATTGCACCAGTATTACGCGAGACTCTCGAGGCAGCTTGAGCTATTTGTCTGCCAGGGTGGTGGTTTGACTCTGAGAACACAAACCACTGGAAGAGAGTTCAAGAAGGTGTTAGCGGACTCTCAGTGAATGGCGCTTAAAGCCAGGTAAGCCGTCCTGCTCAGCAGTTTTTGTACGTGGTGTTGAATGCAGTCCTAGAAGTCGAATACTCTCTTCCTGATGTGCCTAGGTGGTGGTTCAGTTTCCAGTCAGCGTGCCTTGGGTTTTTCCCTGCGGTTGCATCCCAGCAGATATTGCTTGCCCAGCAAGACATTATGCTCCTTATCTCGTAGCATAGATATTTCGCTGTGCAAGTAATAATATGACAACATCGGGAGGTTTCCTGTCATGGTCATGAGAGCGATGTTTTAGCAGGCTTTGTAGCTTTTTCATCTGCGTCTCGCTAGTCCCAGGCCTCCGGATCGGCCCGGCATAATATGCGACTCGCTGGTCGTTAGCCTTTTATGTATCTTGTATGTTGCAAGATTTCTTTGTCTTTCGCAGATTTTGCTGTGGCCTTGTAGTTTTCTGACAATTACAATACTCTGGACGCTGCGGTGGCCGAGTGCTTAGAATTGCGTACTGCCTTTCGGAAGGCTCGGGTTCAAATCCTGGTATGACTAATATTCAAAAGTTATAGAAAATTAATTTAAATCAAAACTAAAGTTAAATTTTCTAATTGCGGTCGCTGCTCGGCAGGAAATGTCAACCCCTCCGAGTGTATTTCTGACGTAAAAATCAAAAGCTCCTCATAAAAAACCATCAGCCGTTCGGATGCGGCTTAGTGTAAACTTTAGGTCCCTCCATTTATTGGAAAAACATCGAGACGCAAACCACAAATTGGAGAAGGAGCTCGGCCGAAAATCGCTTCAGCGGTTACAAAGTGCCACGCCGCGACAGAAGAGAAGGGCGATTTGGCCAAAGATGCATTCTATGAGAGCCTAGAGCATACTTACGAGCGCTGCCCCCGACACGATGTGAAAATCGTGCTTTTTCATGCCAGGGTGGGTAGAAAATGTATATTTGGTGCGACTGTTGGAAAATACAGCCTCCACAACGAAACATCCTTTAATGGGTTAAAGCTGATCGACTTCACGCCAGAAATATGGTTGTCTGTAGGACTAGATTCCAGCACAAAAAATACATCAAGCTACTTGGCTGTCCCCTGATCGAAAAACTCTCAACCAAATCGATCATGTTGTGATAGATGGAAGACATGTCTCCAGTGTTCTTGACGTGTGTACACTCCGCGGACCTAACATCGATTCGGATCACTATCTTGTTCCAATGAGGATACGCACGCACCTCTGTGTTTCGAAGAACGCTCGTCAACAAACACAAGGAAGGTTCGACGTCGAAAAACTGCAATCACAGCAGAGTGCCGAACGGTTTCCTACTGGACTTGCACTCCTTCTCTCTGAGAGTACTCATCAGCAATCCGGTATAAGGGAACTGTGGGATGGCATTTCAAGCTCCCTACGTACAGCTGCAAACAAAACTATTGTATTTCATAAAGGTCGCAAAAACAGCTGGTACGATAAAGACTGCCGTGTCGCAGTGGAGAGAAAACAGACTGCCTACCTCGCAACGTTGCTGAGAGCTAAAAAGGGCAGCAAGACGCATCTGCAGACAAAAAAAGAGCCTGAGAAGCTGGGTAATGATCGAAAATTTTATAAGAAGATACTACGACTTACGGAAGGTTTCAAGACCGGAGCAGACTCCTGTAGGACACAAAGTGATCTAGCCACCGCTGCCCAGAGCATATTAAATTTATGGAAAGAACACTTCTCCAGCCTGCTGAATAGCAGTAAAAACGGAGTAACCGGAAATAATGAACCAGAAACCCCAATCTATGACGATGGAAAAGAAGTTCCACTACCAGACCATGAAGAAGCTCGAATAGCAATCGCCCACTTAAACAACGACAAAACGGGTGGAGCTGACGGCTAACCGGCAGAAGTATTCAAACATGCCGGTAAAGAGCTAACAAGTTCATGCATCAGCTACTTTGCAGAATATGGTCGGACGAAAGCATGCCAGACGATTGGAATTTAAGTGTGCTCTGCCCAATCCATAAAAAAAAGAGGACCCCACAGTTTGCGCCAAATATCGTGGGATAAGTCTCCTTAATATCGCCTATAAGGTCCTGCCGAGCGTATTTTGTGAAAGACTAAACCCCACCGTCAAGAAACTGATTGGACCTTATCAGTGTGGCTTTAGACCTGGTAAGTCAACCATTGACCAGTTATTCACCCTGCGCCAAATCTTGGAAAAGACCCGTGAAAAGATTATCGATTTTAAAGCCGCCTTCGACAGCACGAATAGGAGCTGCCTTTACGCCGCTATGTCTGAATATGGTATCCCCGCAAAACTTATACGGCTATGTAAGCTGACGTTAAGCAACACCAAAAGCTCCGTCAGGATCGGGAAGGACCTCTCCGAGCTGTTCAATACCAAACAAGGTTTCGGACAAGGTGACTCCTTATCGTGAGCTGAATATAGAAGGTAGAATCTTCTATAAGAGTGTACAGCTGCTGGCGCACGCCGATGATATCGACATTATTGGCCTCAACAACCGCGCCGTAAGTTCTGCTTCTCCAGACTGGATAAGGAAGCGAAGGATATGGGTGTAGTAGTGAAGGAGGGCAAGACGAAATATCTCCTGCCATCACACAAACAGTCGTTGCAGACGACTCTACAAGTCATACCGGTCCTCCTATATGGCGCAGAAGAGTGGACGATGTCAACATCGGCTCGATAGAAATGTTTTGAGAACAATTTATGCGTTTGTGTATGCGTGGAGGAAATTAGCTCGATGAGTTATTCCATAAATAACTCTATCCTATGTACTTTATGATTCAATACCAAAATTGGAATTGAAAGATTTAAAACTATATTTTCTATTTAATTTCAATGTTGCGTTAATTTTGTGGCAACCTTGTAGCAAAAAAAAAGGTTATTTAATATAAATAAAATTTATTTAAAGAATCTAACCTAAAAGCCAATAGACTGGAATTTTACCAGTTAACTGATTGTTATGCACATACGTGTATTTTCACACTTGAATAAAGCAAAAAAAAAGAATTCGAAATCCAAAATTAGACAATTTTCTTCTCAGTTTCTTCTAAGTTTAACATTTCACCTAATCCAATTTTCTGATCAAATAACAATAAATATGAAAATAAAAGCTAAACAGGTATAAAAGGTAATATTATGCTAATCAAGTGAGCTTTGAATGAAAAACGATATATTAAATTGCTTTGCAAATAAAGCGTGCGACGTGTTCGCCTGATGACATTACACGCACGTACGTCGGCGAAACGGCAAACGTGTCGTGTGCAGAAAATATTTACGCCTCTTATAATTTGTTTTTCTTATTTTCTTTTTTTTTCTCCAAAGACAAACATTTTTTTCTAGCGGCTTTCGTCTACGAAAACAGACACATATACGTAGACACCGTTTATTCAAGTGCTCGTATGTGTGAGTGAATCAAATTTGCCCCACTACCTTGGCCTTCCATCTGAACTAGAAGGTGTGGGTGAGCCCAACCCGCACCGTAACTGATGAGAAATTTGATATATTCTCAGGAGTAAATTTCCTATCTGATGAGTTATTTAAAAATCGCCTGAAGAGTTGTCTGTCACACGGCGTCAAATTGACATTTAAAAAAGCCCTTGGCAACAAGCGCGTGTGATTTGGATTTTTGTGTTGTGTGTATGTGTGTGTAGTTACCAGGTTACGTGTAGAATATGTTTTTGTAAGCATAAATATGTCTCTATTAATACACAAAATACTGTCTTACAGGCATATACAGTGAGTAATGAGAGTTCTATTTTTTTTTTTTTTTCGACGGAGCAGATCCACACATATTTTATAAACGCCCGGAGGCAGGCTGTAAACAGGCAAACGGTATATTTTTATTCCCTACAAAAGACTACAATGTAGACTTTGTTGTTATAAATTTCATTATCCACAATGAAGCTTCGTCCTACTTGTGGGAAAACAGTTACAGTGCAAACCAAAGCGAAGAGGATCTTGGGCACAATTTTGGGTACTGGCGGAAAGGTGAGAAACTCCACTAGGGCACTTACCATACATTCCGTATGATGTTCCTTTACATTATTTTAGTGGCATTCAAGAAATTGTCTGGATTATATCCTTGAGAATGGGTTTAATGGGACAACGACATATAAAGAAGTGCGAATTTTGTTTTAAATTTATACTGATCTCGCCACAATCGGGTTAAACTAAGCCGGAAGAGAAGATCGATTTGTCCTTGGTTTGCTACAACAGCACTTGGCCATCATCCTTTGAATTACAAAGACGACTTCTTGAAGTAAAGAATCTTAATCGAATCCAGCCTGTTGAGATGGGAGAAGACACATGACTTTACGTTGTCCTAACAACGACTCAGACCAAGATGTCCGCAAACGCCTCTTTGCAACAAAGAACGCGCATCAACAAACAAAAGAAAGGTTCGATATCGACAAGCTTCCAAGCGTTATTTTGATTGCATAGGAGCTAAAAATTCCACAAAAAGAAGTTTCGAACCACTCGAAAAAGACTGAATACACAAAGAAGCTCGATGTATAGGTATTCTGCATGAGTTAACAAGAAAGAACCTCATGGATCGAATTCCCGTCTGCGAATCGCTGCTGAATCGTTACAAAATCGACCCATTTCTTAAGCGGATGATGATTGGTGATGTAGAGTAGTTCGTCTACAGCAACGTCAAATGAAAACTGTCGCGGTCGAAAGACAGTGAACCGGCACAAACGGTCTTGTAGCCAAGATTGATCGCCAGGAAGATAGTGGTGTGTGCTTGGTGGGATTGGCAAGGAATCATACACTAAGAGCTGCCCCTCTATGGCCAAACTCTTAATTCGGACCTGAGATTACCATCTGTTCCTGTCAATGCCGAATGATTTAGATGCCTGTGAAAATCGATTATTCCAATTTTTTGCCAATAGAGACAAGGATTTCAACGAGAGAGGCATAGTGACATTGCCCTCAAAGTGGCAAATATTTTCCGTGCAAAATAGTGGATATTTGGCATAATCCTACATATGGTAAGTGAAACCTTCAATTTAATAAAAAAAAATCGAGAGTTGAAGAGTGTGAAACGTCTTTCACGGCTGATGGCAGGGCATATGTTCGACAATTCTATTTCTGCAAGAAACTGGTGCTGTGGTTGCTGAAATTCATAGCGCGTCATACTAAGTCTTCAAATAAGGGAAGTTAATCGATCTGCTGATGTCTTCAATTGCCTCTCAAACTCTGATCACGTACCCAAATGCGCAAACGAAGACAAAGAAAGAGTTATAACCCGACTATAAAATATAAGTATTCAAGTTTTTAGATATATTTATTTTTTATTTATTTTTTTTTTTTAGTTCATGAAAGTTTGAGTAAATTTTATGATGAAAAAAGAAATAATAAAAAAATATTTCTTACCATAAAATTCATAAATCTGCATATTAATTATATATATATATATTTTTTTTTTTATGTGCATGTATGATGTAGCATTCAAAACGTACTAAAAAATTTATTTATTCATTTCATGGAAGTGTGTTAACACAATATTATACATATTTTACTTGAATTTCTCCTTTCAAAACTGCAGTATCCTTTAAATCCAGCTTTTTCCACTTTACTGTTTTTTCTATTTGTTGCTTTCTTCATAAATACTTTATTAAATATGCATAAATATTACAAGGCAAAAGTCACAAAATAAACATATTTAAATATGTATGATGTATGACTTATGCAGTGGAAATATTGTGGAAAAAGATTTCATTTATTTATGAATAATAAACTAAAAATATTAGAAGAGGTTTGAGGTAGTTACATAAGAAAAATATAATATTACACACGTTGAGAGATATAAAATTCAATAGATTAAAAAACGACCGTTGGGCAGGAGTTACTATAAGTGAGACGATCCACTTACTATATATTTATTTATTTCTAAAGAAAGGCAGATTTCTAAGCAGCTCTTGATCAGCATAAGATATTGCTACTTTGAGAGAATATTTAAGGCCATATCGATCTACTTAGTTTTCGTACAAAGAAACCTAGTACCACTTTCCGAGCCCAATTGCACCGATCTTAAAAAAGCATCAAATTCATTGAAAATTAATGAAATAAATTTGTACGTTAAGGTATGTAGGAAGATGATTATAGAAGTGTGTGTATATTCCGTCAGCTTCAAGGTGTTTTTTGTGGTTTCATCTTGCATATACAAGCACCTGTCTAGTGTAATATATGCGGATATATAGATACACTTATATGCTTTCCGGTGCTCACAAAATGTTCACTCATTTTTCTCTCCTTCAGTTGTTGCCCCTATCCACTACCGCTTTGTTTCACCAGCATTTCCTTTTTATTGTTTGTGCTGCCAGTTTTTTGTCGCTACCGCCTTAATGTGATACTTTAAACATTGTCAATGGTTTTGTTGTTTTCTGCTGCTGTTTTTTGTCCTGCCTCTATTAAGAAGTTACAAAAATACGCAAACCCACCCAATGCGCATTTACAACTGTGATCAATAGGATAGTTTTCTAAAGTAGGACCAAGTAAATAAAAGGAATTAAATTAAATTAATACAAGAGATACAAAATAAAATTAATTTTAAATATAAAAGAACTAAATTATAATAAACTAATTTAAATTAAAATAAAATATATATATTAAAACTAAAATAAATTATTGAAATAAGAAAAATTAAAATTAAATTAATGGAACATAAATTTTAATAAAATTAAATTAAATAAAGTTAAACGAAATGAAATAAATAAATAACATAAAATACTAATAATATTAAATAAAAAAAAATAAAATAGCATAGAGTAATAATAAATCAACTTAAATTAAATAATGTGAAATAAAATAAAAATATATACCATAAAAATGTAATTTATTAAAATAAATTAAATTAACTAAAACAAAAATAATATCAAAATAAAGTAAAACTAACTTAAATAAAATTAAAGTAAAGAAATTAAATAACATGGAGTAATATTAAAATAAATAATAAAAAATAAAATCAAACAAATAAATTTAAACTAAATAAAAACAAATAAAATAAAACAAGCTAAAAAAAATAATAAAAAAGTTCAATTAAGGAAAATTAAATTAAAAAATTAAAAAAAAAATAAAATCAAATAAACTAAAATAAAGCAAAATAAAATAATAGAAAAACAATAGAATTCTTAATCAAAAATTTAAATAAGTAAAATAAAAATAAATTTATTTTAAATTAAATTAAAAAAATAAATTATATTAAATCAAAATAAAACAAAAAATATTTAAATAAAATAAAATAAAATTAATTAATTAATTAAAGTAAATTAAAATAAAATAAAGTAATTAAAAATAAATAAAATAAAACGACATAAATTTAATTATTTTAAATTAAAAAAAAATTAAAAAAAATTCAACAAAATAAAATAAAATCATACAAAATAAATTAAATAAAAAAAAATTAAATAAATTGAAACAATAAAAAATAAAATAAAATTTAATGAAATAGCACAAAGTAACATTAAATTAAATGAAATAATTGAAGATGAAATTAAACCAGAAAATTATTTTAATTAAATAAAAAAATTAAATTAAATTACAATGAACAAAATTACATTAATTTGAATTAAATAAAAATAAATTAAATGTATTACAATAAAATAAAACAAAATTATTTAACGATATTAAATAAAAAAATTAATTATGTTACATAAAAAAATATTATTCAATAATAATTTAAATTATTTAACTAAATTAAATAAAAAATAATAATTTAAACAAAAATAAGTTAAAATAAAATAAGGCAAAAAGACTAATTTTAATTAAATTTAAATAAACTTAATGAAACTGAATAAAATTGTTTAAAAATTGTTTCAATTTAATTATAAAAAAATTAAATTAAAAAAAGTAAATTATTTTAATTAAAATTAATTATGTTAATAAAAATTTATTTATAATTAAAGATATGAAATAAATTAAAGCAAAATAAAAAGAAAATATTAAAATAAAAAAGAAAATTAAATTTAATAAAAATAAATACAATAAATTTAATTACATTTAAAAAATAATATAAAACAAAATTTACGAATTAAAATAAAATGAAAATAAATAAAAAGAAATGCAAAGAAAATGAAATGAAAAAAAAATTAAAATAAAACAAAATAAAATTTCATAGAAAAATATGAAATTTAATTAAATAAAATTATAGAAATTAATGAAATAATATGAAATGTGTCTGAACTGAAATAATAAGTATTTTTAAAGTTAATTGGGCATAGGTATGCGAGCGGCTTGCGCGCATTATTTTTTAAATGTGTGTATGTACATATTATATACATATACCATATATATTTTGTACATACACGTATGTACTACATATCTTTAACGCATGAATATGTTGCGCGTTAATTTTTTTCTTTATCCACTTCGTTGTAGTGTAAACTTTTTGTTTCTTTCCTGTCGCCTTTTTGGCGGTTTTGATGAATATCTTTTTTTGTTGCTACTGTTGTTGTAAACTCATACACACTTTGCGGTTGGTTCAGGTGACTGTTATGAGTTCTTCTTTTATTTCTCACGCTTTGCGTTTGTTGTTGTTAGTTAAACTGTCACACCGCCTTGATTTCCTTCCTCTGTCTCTACACGACTCGACTGCTGTTGCTGAATTTTTTTTTGTTTTTTTTTTTTTTTTTGTTTTTTGTCTTTCGGCGTTAAGCGCCTACACATGCTAAATGCAAACATACGAGTATATACGTGTATACATAAGAGTATATGGTATGTATGTACATCTTTGTTATTTTTATGTGGCATTTTTTTTTTGTGCTCACACATACAGCAGTTTGTCATTGATTTGTCGCATATTTTACAATTTTTGTCATTGTGAGGCAACTTTTTGTGACGTTGAAGTTGGCTGACGTGTAGGCTGCAAACTTACGCTCATACACAAACACACACACATTACATAAGTAAATGAATTTTTGTTTTTATTAAATTTATTTATCCTTTATCCTTTCAGACTCGCTCCTTTTTGTTGTTGTTGTTGTTGTTTTGTATGGTATTTAAGTTCTTTCACACACGTATTCACGCACTGCACGCATGTAGCGTTGGTATTACGTGTATGTATTCACTCAAAAAGTTGACAGCGCGTTAAGTTATTGTCAAACAGGAGTTATTCACCTTTGATTTATTGTGTGATTTACTCATTTTGGTGTAAGCAAATACGCTAACACATATACAAGTATACGCTTGTACCATAAATAAATATTTACCAAACATGCGTACATTGGCTGTATATGTATATGTATGTATATAAATATATATATGTACATATGAATAAAGTAAATATATATTTACATATGTGGTATGTAAAGGTGTTCATATTGTGCATTGCGTATGTTTACTCAAATGTGGCTTTCATCGCGCTTTTTATGCAAACACGCCTAACGAAGTGTTAAGTTTTACTGTTTACGCATCCTGTATTCCTGCACTTCACTTTCAAGTAGATAAATATGTACATATGTAAGTATGTTAGTTGATTTTAAAGCATATATTATATTTATTCAAAGATGCATGAATATTTAGTTCTGTTGTTTGCGCATGAAGAAGAGTGTAAAAAATTTTATTGTAAATTTAGCTAATAAATCATGGTCTACAGATGACTTTAGTGATCTATAAGTGCGATTGAATTACGCTAGATGGCACTAAAAGGATGATCAGAGGTGTTGCAGAAACAGATGTTTGTCAGGGTCAAAACTTAAACCGACAAAATTCTGCTGAAGGGGTTACACATTCCGATTATTGATTCGCCTATCGGTTTCATTTTCGAAACAGAATTTGTGTCGCTTTTAGGTGTTATAGAAACCGATTTGTCGGCTTAAGTGTCAGAATTAAACCGAGTAGTTGCTCTTAGTAAGCGGAAATTTAATAAAAATATACTCGTAAGTCATGAACAATGAATGTTACAACCAGTAATGCCTGGAATGCAGTACTTAGTGTAAAAAATGGTCATGAACTCTCCCCTTGTCATTATCGTTCATTCCTAACTTTATCCAGTGTGGGCAAAGCAAACGTTCAAAAGCCTTTGGCATTACTGTTATAACCTTCGAGACTATAGGTCGCACTAAGGAGATATTTGAGTTATTACACACAGACCGTTGATACTTGATAGGAGCATTCTGCTAAGAATCGCAGCGACTCGACTCTAGCAGCTCCAACGGATCGCTCTTAATCGCTCCCTCAAAATTTTGCTCTTCAGGTTCTGGCTGGTTTCTCCAAATTCTTCTATCATGAAAAAAGCTATCACTGTCGATGCCATTTTATTTTCAATTAATAATCACAAATATATTAAAACCAGTCCAAAAATTAAATTGAATTGCAGGGTTTTTTGCACAAGTTTGTTTACAGCTGATTCGAATATCGGTTTTGTATATCTTCGAAAAAAGCAAAATGAAGTCAGTTTTATAACACCATTTCAAACAGGTATTGATTTTCAAATCCGATAAATACGAGTAAGTAAGTTCGGATTCTATAACAGCCGGGACACGGCAGTCCTCATTGTACCAGCTGTTTTTGGGACCTTTCCGAAATCCAATAGTTTCGTTTGCAGCTATACATAGGGTGTTTGAAATACCGTCCCAGAGTTCCCCTATGCCGGGTTGCTGATGAGTTCTCTCAGAGACTCGGAATGCAATGCGCCTCGGAGTGATTACGGCTTTTCAACGTCGAACTTTCCTTGTATTTGCTGACGGCCGATGCGCTGCGCTGCAACAAGATAGTGATCCGAGTCGATGTTAGGGCCTCGGTCTTCCATCTAGCACAACATGATCGATCTGGTTGAGAGTTTGACGATCTGGAGACAGCCAAATAGCTTGGTGAATTTCCTTTTGCTGGAATCTAGTGCTACAGACAACCATATTTCGGTCCTAGGCAAAGTCAATCAGCCTCAACCCATTTGGGGATGTTTCGCCGTGGAGGCTGAATTTTCCAACAGTCGCACCAAAGATGCCTTCTTAGCCCACCCTGGCATTAAAACCGCCAAGCAAAATTTTGACGTCGTGGCGGGAGCAGTGCTCATAAGTTGGCTAGAGGCGCTCGTAAAAGGCATCCTTGGTCAAATCATCCTTCCCTTCCGTCGGGGTGTGGACACAAATCAGCGTGATGTTAAAAATTTTCGTTTTAATGCGGAAATATTTTAGAACCACTCAAAAGAGCGCGGATGCATAAAAAAGTCCCCTTGAATAGGTGTCATACATACTAACGAGCAAAACGCTCATGGACCGAATTCCCATCTGTGAATCGCTACTGAATCGTAACATAATCGACGTACATCTAATCCGAAAAGTGGATCACTTACGGCAACGAAAACGGTAGTGGTCAAAGGTCAGTGAGCCATCACAAACGGTCTACAAGCAGGGATAGATGGCAGTCAATGTTTGTTTTTTTGTCTGTTTGGTATGATTTACAAGGGATCGAACACTACGAGCTGTATCCCTGCAGCCAAACTCTTAATTCAGACCTAGGTATAACGTCAGCAATAGGACTGTTGGGAGGATGCAAACACTTAGAAGCCCTCAGCTTGTTCCAACAAGAGGGAAACTGGTTTTCAATAGGACAACTTCTTATAGTCCGTCGTCGTACCAAATGATTATCATCTTTTACTGTTTCTATGAGGGAGGCATAATGAGATTATTATCGAAATTCAGATAATTATAACTATGGAAAATAAAGTCTTAAATTCAATTTTGAGCACATCCTAACTAAACTAACTCTCATGAGACTGTTGCGGATCTCTTCATAAACCAGCTGAAGAGGATAGACTACCTCTCATATGGTGCGTGGTCCCAAGGGCATCGAATTGCCAAATCCAAAATCTTCTTCTTCTGCCGCTCTTATACCCATATTAACAACCATTGATTCCATCTTTCTCCACCTAATCTTTCCAACGGGGTAGAGCACTCTCTCTTCTCTGCTTCTACCGATGAGTACTACATCGAAAACTTCAAAGCCGGGGTGGTCTCGTCCATCTGGACCATATGCGTAGCCGAGGTTTCTTGATTCGCTGAACTGTGCCGATCTCGCCGTATATCTCGTACAGCTCATCGTTACATCAGTTCATCAGGTAAGGCATTAATCGTTGCTTATGCAACGTCTAGAAGACACCCATGGATCGGATTTCGGCATCGTCCTTGCATCTGCACAACATAGTGGAACAGGAATGATGAGTGACTTGTAGAGCTTGTTCTTTGTTCGTCGAGAGAGGACTCTATTTTCCACTTGCCACAGGTACTATGTTGGCAAGAGTGATTTTGCGTTGAATTTCAAGGCTAGTTTTGCTGTTGGTTTACCAAGTTTAACGAAATTATCCACAAAATCAATGTTATTACTTTCAAAAAATACGATGACCGTTTGCTTGATGTCAGAAGATATTTCATCTTGTCCTCGTTCACTACGAGTACCAGACCCACACGGTTCGCTTTCTTATCTGGTCTAGAGAAAGCAGAGGAACTCACGGCGCGGTTGTTGAGGTCAATAATTCCGTCCCACAGTTCCCTTATACCGAGTTGCTGATGAGTGTTCTCAGAGAACAGAAGTGGAAATCGAATAGAAAAAAAATTCCTGAAATGATTGCAGCTTTTCGACGTCGAACTTCCATGGCCTCTCTTGACGAGAGTTCTTTGCTGCGCAGAGGCTATTGTGTATACTTGCTGCTACTGACAACAATATTTCGAGCTCCGGGGATGTTAATCAGCTTCTACCCATTTGTACGTGTCTTATCGTGAAGTGTAGATTTTCCAACCGTTATGCCAAAGGAAAACAGTCTTCGTCCACGCTAAAGTTACCAAGCACAATTTTGACATCGTGACGGGGGCAGCGCTAATAAGGACGCTTTAGACGGTCCTAAAAGGCATGCTACCGTTTTCTACCGTTGGGTCGGGACGCAGCTAGATGTTGAAGAACTTTGCTATGATGCGGATTGTGGAGAGACATTCATCAACCGTAGTAAACGTTAGGACTCACCGACGGAATCTATCACCCATCACGCATACAACACCAAATTTGCGATAACTTGTAGTGAACAGACGGTACAAATAGACTTCAGCGAACCCTTAAACCGAATATGTCGGAATCGCTCAACTGAAGCATTCTCTATTCCGCATTTTGTACAAGTATTGCTCAGGTTGACAGAGTGCGCGACGATGGCACAAGGCTGGAAATTATATATAGCCTCGCAACTGCAACTACATACCCAGAAGCTAGACTACATCCCAAACACACAAGAGTGCGAGTTCTTTTTGAGATATGATGCAGATGCCCCAAGAAAGATGCGGAGCAAAGAATAATATTTCATTTACTATGCAAGTAGAATCGCTTGAGCGAGTGGGTGGGCAGTAAAGCTTTGTGACATCGCAATGAGCCTAACTCTCTGCTCACAGTGAGTATGCCCCACACCAGCAGCCCACACTACCTATCTAATTGCGATTCAGCAATTCAAAATAATTCTTTTCCTTTAAAAGAAACTACGCTAAAGTAAAAGTTACAATAACAGCAAGTGATACTTCAATCGCGATTGCGTTATCAAAAACATCCATTCACAAATTTCCACTTGAAGCTTTGACGCTTTACAAAATGCAAACTGTTTGCAAAGTGGTGCACTGAAATCTTGATAAAGCCACCGTCAGCCAACCAGCCAGCCACCACCTCAGCCACTAATGCCACACCAAACCATGCACTCACACATACAAATGGTAAGAGTTATCTCAGCTTAAATGGCAGTACCGTTAAATGCAGTAAAAAATGAGCAAAATCGAGTGTTGAATTGTGCATTAAATGGCTAATAAAAGATTAAAGAAGAAAGCGTGCTACCAATACAGAAGACAACGAAAAACTGCGTGCGGGTTAAAGGAAAGTGGCATAAAAGAAAGGGAGGTAGTAATGCAATGAAAAATATTCAGAGAAATGCTCGATACGAAGTTTTCGAAGAAAATATTTAAGAAACACAAAAAATGATAAACAAAAAGAAGCAAGGTTATAAATATATATATACTTTATATACATTGTATATGTACGAAATGCAGCCATTGCAAGAAGATTAAAGAGCTGTCAGATTAAGAGGGGATAAGTCAGGGTATGACGAAGAAAAAAAGGGAAAATCTGAAGTTGGCCACCGCCGTCAAGCGAGCAAACGCCACGCCGTGGCATAGCTGCTTTTGCGGTCATGCATTTCAGTTCAAGTTTGTACAACTCACACGCACCCAAGAACAATCTGCGGACGAGAGTGTAATGACAAAAGCAACAAATCGAGTGCAGCGTCGAGTGCGTGCTTCAGGGCGCTCCTTGAATGTGTTGCAGCAATTGCCCTCGGACAGCAGCAATTTGACCAAAGAAAACGCGTGGTGGCGAGCGAGAAGCGAACGGTGCGCATCTAGTGCGTCTCTTGTACACTTTACTATCCTCTTCCTCTCTCATCTTTTGCCTACTTTGCTATCCTTCAACTACCGCTGCTCGCTGAACACACTGAGATTATTACAGTGTTTCTTCGGCCTTACTGCGATTATTTTCAACTGGGATTTCATATTTCTTTCTTCATTATTTCTTTCACATTTTTTAATTTCTCCCCGACTCGATTTTTCCTTGCACACTCTACTGGCTTTAACTGGTTATCTATTGTTGGTTTTTTATTTTTATTTTTATTTTTATTTTTATTTTTATTTTTATTTTTATTCCTGCTATTTATTTAACCTTTAGATTTTACCTGCTAGTTTGGTGCACTTACACGTATGTATGTACATATGTATGTATTTAGTAGATTTACAAGTTCACGATTCTTCTTATTATTCTTTACTATTCTGTGTGTGCATAGCTTTACCTAATTCCTTTTTTCAATTTTCTAGAGCTTTTGGTTCTGCCAGAGCTTAGAGTTATAGATTAAAAACCGAAGTTGTTGTTTCTTTTAGTAATAAAAGACTGCATTAATTTTAAGAAGCTCTATGGTTGCGTCTCATTCTCTTTTGTAATGAAATTTAATAAATTAAAAAATAAATAAAATACGCGAGCTTCAGACATAATACCTACATAAATAACACAGTATACAAGAAGAATGAGCTACCTTCGGCCATACTGAAGGCCCCTACATCGATGGGCGACATCAGCCAACTTAGAGGTAAATGTTGACAAAACGGTTGCAGTACTTTTCACAAGACGTACACGCGTAGAAACCTTCGAGACTCAATTCGGATGTCTTCTGTGAACAACTGAACAAATTGAATACATCCATCAACGAGAAGCGGCCAGAATTGCTTAAGGACATTGCTAGACCGCACACATCTTTGGTCACTCACCCAAATTGTGAGAAAGCTTGGCTGGGAACTGTTGATGCATCCACCTTATAGCCCTGATCTTGCACCATCAGACTACTATTTGTTTCGATCTTTGTAGAACTGATTAAATGTTAAAACTTTCAAAAATGACGAGGCTATAAAATCACACTTGGTTCAGTTCTTTGCAGATAAAAGCCAGAAGTTCTATGGGCGTAGAGTAATGATATTGTCGCATATATGGTGAAAGGTCATCCAACAAAATGGAAATTACATCATTGATTCAAGTTCATTAAAGAATCACCGGTATCTTTTTGAGCAACTTTTATTGTTCTAGCAGGCGCATCAACAAGTTATAACTACCTATACACGATCCATGCTTATATCCAATAAAGAGATCGAATTTGGTCCATAGCCGCTGGTCATCAGAAGCTACGATGTTTGCCCATCTTTCTGGCAGTTTGTGGATCCCATCCCAAAAGAGCTTCTCCGGCTAGGATGTCAAGAAAGAATCGAGCCAACTTCTGATACACTGTTCTGAAGTGAAGCGTACTCCGGTGAGGGTATTTTGCTATAAGGCGGGTGAGGTAGAACTTCCCATCCACAGTTTTCCAAATAGTTTTCAACTAGTTTTTATAACTATGCAACATGTGGCCGATCGTTGTCATGATGAAAAATTATTGATTCGTGTCTGGTCGCATATTCTGCTCGTTTTTCCGCGATGACCTTTTTCAAACGAATCAATTGTCTTCGGTAGAGGATCGTCTGATCCGATTTCAATAGCTCATAATAGAGCACACTCTTGTGATCCCACCAAATACATAGCATAACCTTGGCGCCATGGATATTCGGCTTTGTCGTGGAAGTCGATGGTTGGCCGGGCTTCACATACGATCTCTTGCGCTTTGGGTTATCATAATGAATCCATTTTTCATAGGCAATGACAATCCGATGCAAAAAATGACTTCTTTTGGTGGCGTTGAAGCAACATTTCCGACATGCAAAATCGACGTTCGACGACTCTTGGCTTTAATTCGTAAGGCACCCAATTTCCCAGCTTCTGGATGAATCCTAATGATTTTAATCGTCTGGAAACGGTTGCTTGATAAACTTCTATTACTTTTGCAAGTTCTTCTTGCGTCTGGCATGCATCTGCGTCGAGCAATGTCTCCAATTCCTCGTCATGAAATTTTCTTGGCTGTCCGGGTCGTTCTCTGTCGTCTAAGTCGAAATTGCCACTTTTAAACCGTGCAAACCACTTTTGGCACATTCGTTCGGCTAAAGCATGGTCACCATAAACGTCCAGTAAAATACGATGGCTTTCGGTAGCACTTTTCTTCATGTTAAAGTAATGAAGAAGAACTCTCCGCAAAAACACTTTATCTGGTACAAATTTCGACATTTTCAAATGAATGAAACAAATTGTTGTTCACGCTAAACCAAATGACATCTACTGTAAACAACGCGAAATGACAGTACCTTTGAAATGAATATAGCCACAGATGAACACGACGCGAAATAATATTAGTAGAGCCCTCTCTTAGAAAACCGCACGAATTAATGCATACACCCAATAGATACATATGTGTGAACCAATCTTTACGTAAATCGAACTATAAATACGATTTTTGGGAATGGATCAGTCCCTGGTCTACTTTCCGGATGTTTTTTTTTTCTTACAAACTTCCTCCGGTGAACGAATTCTACGTGTACATGGTGTGTCCCAAAAATAACCGAACTTTATATTTAAATCATACAACATACAGCGCCATCTATTGAAAATTTGCAACATTAAAAAGATACATTCATCCAGTTTCAAACGCACCTGACTTCATGTAAGTCGGATGACAGTTGTAAAAGTGACAGCCATTTCAATAAAACCAAAAGTGTGCTAATGGTTCCAAAAAAAATGGAACAAAGAGCAAATATAAAATTTTGTGTCAAACTTGAAAAAAAAAATTGAAATTGAAGTTTAAAAATTAAAAAAAAAATTGAAAAAAATGAAGCAGCCGTAACCGAGGTACTGAAGAACATTTCTATAAATGACATAAAAAAATCTATGCATGCGTTGGTTGATCGTTCCAAACGTTGTGTTGAGTCAAATGGAACCTATTTTAAATAAATAATAACTTTCAAAGATAATATAATGTGTATTTTACTATTTTATATCCAAAAAGTTCGGCTATTTTTGGGACACACCGTGTATGTGTTGTTCAAAATAGGCTTTCTTCATCAACTTTTGTAGTTTCAGCGATAAACTTATTATTCCAGGAATATTTCTTATCGGCGGGCATTTTTTGAAATTTACGAGCAGTTAATAATTGTAGGTGAACAAATCTTGCATAGTATACGATAGATGTGGGAACAATTCAAAGTTTGACTCATGTAGTTTTGTCATTGTCTTAATGAAATAAAATTGTATTTTTCAACAATTCTCTCCACTCGATTTTGATCAACAATGAGAAAACGCGGCACTCACTTTGAAGAGAGCTTTGTACCCGCTTCACTTTTTTATAATTCTGCCTCATTTGGACGTCCGCTGGGTACTGCATCTTAGGTGCCTAATCGATCACTTTTGAAATAGTGGTTTCTGATGAAACGGATTAATCCTTTGAATGAATGTGACTCAAACGTAAACGTCATATTATAAAATATGTTCAACGCTATGTTCTAGGAGTCGCTGTTTTGATTCGTGTTTAAATTTTCTAGAACAATTAGTATTTTTTTAAATTGAAGTGTTTGAGCGATCCTGACATCCTTATATCCGGTTTTGTATACAGACTCTATATGAAAATAACTAAAATATATTTTGTATATTTTTTAATCGTATCTTCGATTTAATAATTTTATTACGCTGGCGGATATGGCAAAACTGCTTGCTCAAAGTTCACGCTTTCAGATGCTCCAGAGCGATAACCAGATAGCTCACACGTTCCTCAAGAATTTGATTTTCACAAAAACTCCGACAAATTATTGCACGACATACTAAACGCAAACAAAAGGAAAGGATATCTGCCAAACAGCATATATTGTCAAAATAACTCTTTACTATGCTAACCCCAGCCGTAACCTAAAATTACGATTTTTTCGAATAAATCGGTTCCACATACAGTATATGTATACATATAAAACCGGTCATAGTGCTGAAGCGAATTTCTGCCGAACTTCTTCTCCAATTTCTAGTTACGTTTTGATACTTTCTCCAAGAAGGTAGAGACCTACAGTATATTCTAAGCAGCTTCCGATTAGCTGACGAATTTTTTGTTTCATGTCAGAAATACACAAGAGGAGTTAACATTAAAAAATATTTTTTAATGAATTATTTAATCTAAATAAATTAATTTTTCTTTCTTTAAAGTCTTCCCCTGGAAAATCCAAACAACTGAACTAAAATTGAGCCACATCGGTCCAGCCATTCCCAATTCGTGAATTACCTGAAAACATTTTACACTATGCTTTTATAAATATGTAGATTATTTAAAACTTTTATTGCTGTACCTATATCAAAATATATTCCAAAATCCGCTTACTGTCCATCACAGCCATCAACGAAGCTTATCGACTAACAATCAATATCGCGCTGATAACCCCATCAGGATTTGTACGAGTACATATGATTGCCTGTCCTCACTCACTATAGTATACTAACTCACTCAATTCTCCTTTGTGCGCGTACATACATATATTAATTATCGAAAATTACAACACGAATCGCAAGGACAGAAATGAACACAAACATACTCATATGTGGCAACAGCAAATTAGCTTAATGTAATTGTTAGTGTCACAGAAACATATTGTACTTGAGTGTGTGTATGTGTGTGTGTGTGTGTATGTACATATGTGTCCCTTGTTGCTTTATTCAATATGCTACCAATAATAACAATCATTATTAATATTATGATAATCATAATCATCGTCATCTTCACTGATAGACAGCAGTTAAATAGCAATTGATTTACTCGCGTTTGTACGTTTATACCAATCAAAGGATAGGATTATGTAAATATACCTACTCGTATATGTAAAAATATTCATCCAAGCTGTGCTTGTCATATTAAAAGCATAGGAAATGAAGCCAATAGAATTTCGATTATGATAATAGAAATTTTTATACCCACAAAGACCCTCGAGAGAGCTTGCTATATTAGAGACACTTTTTCAAAAGTAATAATATACAAAATAATAAAAATATTTTACAAAATAAATGCTAAAAGTTTTTAAAATTGATTAAAATTTTGAAAAATTATATTTTTTTCCATTTCCAGTAAAGAAAAAAACCAACATAATCAGCGTAGGAAAGTTTTACTGCATTTGCCCTTGACGTTACAAAGACTCTTGAATTGTATGCTGTGCTGTGCCATTTATTACGCTGCAGGGAATAGTGGTAGCTAGCTATTGTAGTTCATCTTCCATATATTTCTCATGTAAGCAACTAGTATTTTTAACATGACGATATCCTACGAACTGTCAATTGGTTGAGTATTCATCAGCTTTATACTAGTTAAATACTAGTTCATTTAGACATGTTGAATTTCTACTAACAATTCAAGCCTAATTATAGGTTTCAAAATCTCAATTACTAATGAATTACTGCTTTAATCCATTAATAGTAGTAGAAGATGCTCGTCAAAAGACTGTTAGATCCCTTAATTGAAGGTGTGTTCGGCTTGCTGGGAGGATTTGAATGAGTTTGCAGTTTCGACGGGCATTTGGTACTTCTTTTCTTTACCAATGGTATTTAAAAGTTTCTAGGTATGCGTTTTTTTATTTTTTTTTTTTTTTGGAACCAGTGCATTTTATAGTCTCTAGTCGCGTTGTATTCCATATATCCATACTGACTTTATGACTGCATTGTATAGAGAAATTATATGATCCAAGCATAAACCTGAATTTTTACCCAGTACCCAATTTAGGCTACCACTCTTCGGCAGGGAATGTCAAGCATTTTGTGGGTTTCTAAGCTGTTTAAAATATAAGCTCCCCTTAAAAATCCATTAGTCATTCGGAGACGGCTTAGAATAAACTGTAGAACCCTCCATTTATTAAAAAAACATCAAGGCGCATACCACAAATTAAAGGAGAAGTTCGGCTGAAAATCGGTTCAGCGGTTACAAATATATACATATATAGGTTGCCCCAAAAGAAACCGGCGATTTTTTAAAACAGAGTAAATACATTTTTTTTATTTTATAATGAGCTTTAATCAATTATGTAATTTCCATTTTGTTGGATGACCTTTCGCCATCGCCATTAATGAGTTCTGCAAAGATCCATACAAATGGTAGTCTGACCGTGCAAGGTCAAGGCTATACGGTGGATGCATCAACAGTTCCCAGCCAAGCTCTCTCACAATTTTTGCGAGTGACCAATTCTGACCGCTTCTCGTTGATGGATGTATTCAATTTGTCCAGTTACTCACAGAAAACATCCGAATTCAGCGTTTGTTTCCTTGGAAGCAGCTCAAAATATACCACACCCATCCAATCCTACCAAACTAACAGCATAATCTTCTTTTGGTGAATATCAGCCTTTGCAGTGGTGTGTGGCGCTTCATCCTGCTTTGTCCATGATCGTTATCGATTGTTGTTATTGTAAACGATCTATTTATCATCTCCAGTTATGATTTAAATCAAAAACGGATCATATTCATTGCGTTTAAGATGCATATCACAAGCGCTGAAACGCTTATATGTATATGGTATATACCTTCTGCTCAAATAAAACGGAGACTTTATCCATAACTCGACAAGGACAAAACATATGGCCATACTTTTTTTTGCTTAGGTTGCCAGGACTGTTATATGTTTACATGTCAAATTTGAGCGCGATCTGTCACATAGTTTTTTTTTTACGGCACTATAAACAAGTCAACCTTGAGTGTGTTTTTCGAATTTTACTATGGAAATTAACGTTGAGCAAAGATGTTTGTTTGAAATTTTGTTATTCCAATGGAATAAGTGCGACGGACGCAATGAAAATGTTGCAGAAGGCATATGGGGAGTCTTGCCTATCACGTGCATATATTTTTGATTGGTATAAGTCGTTCTTGCCCCATGATCGTCGTCCAGCAACGTCAATAAACGAAGAAAACGTCGAAAAAGTAAAGAAAATTGTGTTGGAAAATCGTCGTGTGACTGAAAGAGAGATAGCTCATAACATTATTCACGATGTTTTGGGCATGAGACGTGTGTCTGCTCCACTTGTTCCAAAATTGTTGAATTTTCTTCAAAAAGAGGAACGCAAAACTGTCGCCAAGGAAATGCTCACAATGAGTGATACGGACATCCAGCACATCATAACTGGTGCGAAACTTGGGTCTATGAATACGACGTTGAAACAGCCCAGCAATCATCTGAATGGCGCCTTCCAAATGAGCCGAAGCCCAAAAAACCACGTCAAAGTCGATCGAAAATCAAAGTTATGCTGAATATTATTTATCCGTTTTGAAGCGTTTGCGTGAGAATATTCGTCTCAAAAGGAAGGATTTGTGGGACAACAAGTCATGGTTTCTACATCATGATAATGCGCAGGTCATACGTCTCGTCTTGTACGCGATTATTTGACCAAAAACAACGTAAATATTGTTCCGCACCGTATTCACCCGACATGTCACCATGTGACTTTTTTCTTTTCCCTAAACTCAAATTGCCGCTTCGTGGAAAGCATTTTCAGTCGATTAAAGTCATAAAAGAGAATTCGAAGAAGGAACTGAAAGCCATACCTAAAGCGGCCTACCAGAAATGTTATGAAGATTGGAAAAAAAGGTGGCATATGTGTATCGCCTCTAATGGTGACTATTTTGAAGGGGATAAAATAAATATTGAAGAATAATTAACCGTTTTTGTTTAATTGAACAGTCTCGTTTATTATTGAGCAGAAGGTATTAGCAAAAAATATGGATCTTCCAGGTGCATCGCCTATCTAAATGGATGCCGAGGTATTACACTTTAGGGATCATTACATTGTTTTGTTTGAGTATTGAACATTTCGCTGTGTTTATGCCTCAGTTTGGCTGACAATTTCCAACGAGTTTTAAGTGATTTTCTAGGGTATTTGAAGCATTCGATTGGTCATTTTTTCTTACATAAAATCGTGTCTTCTGCGAATGTATAGGTTAGTAATTTTGTACTCGTTGGAATGTCTGTAGTAAATAAGGCATACAGTATTGGTCCAAAAACGTTGCCTTGAGGAACACCAGCCATAAGAGGATACTCCTCTGAGATAAATTATATTACTTTCTGGTGAAAATTTTTTTGTAAATTCATTTAAATTCTGTTTATAAGTCCCTCAGGTCATACTTCAATTCTCAACAATCAAGAATTTTTGCTGATCTCTTACTCTTTTAAGTCAAGTAATTTTCACCACCCTGATTTACAACACATATTTTTATGTAGTTTTATTAATAAAAAAATTACAAAAGCTTATAGAAATTTTAAATTAAAAAACCATAAAATATACCTAATTATATAATCCAAAAATAAAGTTTTTTTTTTATTTTCTGTACTGTGTAGGGTATACATGCCAACATATACATACGAGTATATGTATACAATATGTATGTCCAATGTGCTCGTATTTGAGTGGTTTAATTTCGAAACGTTAATTTTGGCAAATGGCAAAATTATGACTGATCAAATTAACACAATTTGCGGGCTATACGCTTCAATTAAATGTGGTATTTTGCTTATTACACCACTTTGATTATACAATAGAATATACAAATATTTGCGCTTGCATACTTATCGCTCATAAATGGAATAGAATAACACAAACAACTCATACGCACACAATGATGATGATGAGCTTAGTTCCTCATTGACCACAACGTGTGTACACAATGGTATGTCATTGGCGATTGGAAACTTATTTTATTAGCGGTTTTGTTATGCTTAATTATGCGCTATTTATTGCGGTTCAATAGAGTGGTGAAAAATATGAATTTAAATTGAATTTTTTTTTCTAATTAATTTAGATATATAAAATATGTACGTAATGTAAATGCGTTTGTTTTTTTGCTTGTTTGAGATTATATTGAAAATGTGTCAGTTTGTTTCTGTGATTCCTGAAAAGGTTTGTACGAAAACTTTTTTTCTGGAAGTGGATCAGGGACGGAGCTATTCGAAAATACGCTTTAGTTCGATTTACTTGAAAATCGGCGTATAGGTGGCTTTTAAGATTAATATACTTAAATAGATTAGCAGGAATGCTACTCTTCTCTCCGGGATTTGAACCAGAAACCAGTCTATTTGAAAAAATCGTATTTATAATTATTTTTGCTTGCAATCCTTTTTTTCAGGAACTGGACCAATCTACATATTTAAAAAAAAATATTACATATTCCAGGTTCGATTGGGTTAAATTTTTAGATTATTTACCTAAACGACATGCTTTTGTTTCCAGGGAATGGACCAGGGACCTGGAACCCAGCTCGATTTACTCGCAATATAAATAATACATTCTTTATGCGAAAGGGATCACCGGCAGAATGAGAAAAATTAGTATGATTAGGATATAAGCATAGATCGTGCGTGAGTACGTTTTCTTCGCATTTTTATAATTCTGCGGCTATATTCCTACACATTCTATTTGAATGCGAGTAGGCATAGTCTTATCGAAATGGTGCGAAAGACTTCGAGCAGTGAAAAAGTGACCCATACATACTAATAAGTAGCTCGATAAATAAAATAATGAAAAAGATTAATATTTGAAATTAGATTATGCTTAATTGGGGCTTTTAATCGTCATTTGCAATGCCAACTAGCAACGTGTGACCAGGTCTGCTGGTATTTTGTAGTATTTTTATGTGTATACTAGAAGACCCAGCCACATGTTGTGGGGATTTTCTATATATTGTTTAATTTATATATACATATGTATAAAGTTGACACCTTTGACTGCTGACCGCGATTTTCAGCCAGGCTTCTCTTCCAATTTTTGAACTTAAAACCAGGCCTTTAGAATGATAGTACGCAATAACTAGTCATTCTGCCTTGTTAGATTCAGGTAAATGGCGGCCAAGCCAGGATTGACAGTCAGGAAGATTTTGGACCGTCTGAAGGAAGCAATCGCCCAGAAGCGGCCAGATTTGGCCAATAGGAGAGGAAATGTGTTCCATTAAGACAACGCCAGACCCAGACCAAACACATCGATAATGACTCCCCAGAAGCTCCGGGAGCTTGGTTGGGACGTTCTTATGCATCCACCTTTGTAGTCCGAGCCTGGCACCAAGTGATTACCATCTGTTCGTGTCGTGTCCAGACAGCGGGACAACCGCTCTCGTGGATTTTTTGTCCTTTTTTTTTGTGTGATGGAAAATCTGTTTTCGCTATGTTCAGGCATTTTCTTGGAAGACTAGAGGGTGATCCCTCCATTAACTCCTCACTCAGAGATCAGTTACGTCGTTTTTACTGATCAAACCTTTGGCCTTGTCAGTTGCGGAGTAGATTTTTCGAGCGTTTTCGTTATGTCTCCGCTTCTTAAGTTCCATCTTTCCCTTAGCCTCTTAAAATCCAATTTTTCTTAATTCTGAGCTAGTGCTGGAAATATATTAAATACTAGTTCTGCTTTGCTATTTATATTCAATTTATATTAGTTCTTCAAAATATCGCTCTCTCTCTCTCTCTCTCTCTCTCTTAATTCTCTCATAGTTCATCACCATCCTTTATTTTACTACTTGCTAGTTCCATATGAGAAGTGTGAATTTAAAGAAATCAATAAAATTGAAATCGCTACATTAAACATGCCACTTTGGCTAGAAATCAATCAGTTTCAGTGAAGTGTAAACTTGTGAAAATATAATAAAAATTTTGAAACAAATTTGAGAAGAAGTTGAACAACACTGAGAGTATAGACTCACCAGTGCAATAACCATGATTGCATATTAATATGTGTTAGTTGTAGTGGTCAAAGGGAAATTTGTTAAGAGATTTCGGTGAAAAATATTTGCTGCAAAAATTTGAACTTAATCTAACACGCGAGCCAATGAACACCTCTTAAAAGTTTTATTTACCAGAGTGCCCAGATGCCCAGATGCCCATATATGTATATGTATGTATCAAAACGCTATCCAGTAAATACATACATTTTTCATACGATGCATAAGCTTATAGTAAAACAAACCCTCCAAATAATTATTGTGAAATTTGTACGTAATGAAGAAACTCTTCATTAATAATATTGTACCACCGGCAGCGGTTAGTAAAACTACCATAATTTCCAAAATGAAATTGCACTAGTCCAAAAAATACCAAACTGGTACCAAATATGAAGCATCAGACTAATTTAATACAGTTAAACCTTTTATACGCGTACCAAGTTTAGTAGAACAATCTCGAAAACTTGAGTCCCTCAGTTTGCCGTTCTGATCCAATCAGTATACATTTTGATGGATCTCACTCTTCTCCATGAGGTTCTTACATACTTCGGACCAAAGCTCATAACATGGAATTCATTCCTTTCATGTTCATAAAATGCTATAATAACTTTGGTCTCTATTGTATTTTATGCACGAGATGTATTCAGCAAATGGCAACGATGTTGCTTTCAAAATAGTACCCACAGCAGTGAAGTGTGGGCAGGTATATTATCATATGTATAGGCCTACGTAATGGACTCACTTAAATTATTTGAAGGTTTTCGGTGCCCCAAAGGCAACAATTTTGCCTATTTACTTATCCACGGATTGAGAAATGTAACTCGCAGCTGAATTTGTTCGCCATATCGTCGTATACATACTAGAGCTCAAGATTTTGTTCGCAAATTTACGAGCTGTTCGAGCATTTGAGCAATGAGTACTCGCACACTCGAGCTTGAGCTCAAGAATTTCGAACTTTTTCGAGCATTTTTGAGTATATTAAATCAAAAATTTGACTTTCTTCCCAGAATTGCTTTCTATAGTTTTAATTTTATTTATACTGAAGAAATTTTGACAAACAAGATTGAAATTTTAAAAATTTCAAACGAGTGTCGAGCGAGTATGGAGCTGCTCACATCTCTTACACACTATACTCGTACATACATATAAATGTGAGTTTCTCAGCACAATTGTCGCTTTCTGATAACAAATTACAAATGACATGAGACTCAAATTAGGCACTCAAAAACAAAGGAAGATGTAAGAGAAGAAGAAGAAGAAGAAGAAGAATAAGAACAATAGTAAGCGTGCAACAAATTACGAAGAAGTAACAAGTTTGCTGTCGAATTGCGTCGATTTATGTGAAAAGTTTTGACAGATTTTTTTCCCTCGACAAACTTAACGAATAAAACTTGGCCGAAACTAAAGGAACTAAACTTAAGGAAATTACATATTAGTGAAGCGGCTTTGCGACTTTATTATATTTAAATTTATTTTTCTTTTTATTTGCCGCAAATGCATCTACGAGTGTGTGTTGTTGTTGTCGCCACCGTTGCTGACTACCACACCAAGTGGAGACATTAGCATAAATTAACATTTCTGGCAAATGAAAGCGATGTGAAGCACTCCAATTTTTATTTTTATTTTTACTTTTACTTTTATTTTTATTTTTATTTTTATTTTTATTTTTATTTAAAACAACATTTTTTTAAGTAATCGAGCATTTAATTAAAACTTTGGAACAGAGACACAATTTTGTTTGCACTCACTTAAGTGTATTATTTTTTATATTTGGTATTTTGTTTTTCATCTCCTCAATACCGCCGATGTTGCTAGCAATTGCCAATCAATTCTCTTTGCTTGTGTTCAACTTGTAACAGTCATAGTGGAAGTTGTAACGGTATCTGAAAAAATGTCACCGTCAAACATTGACATACACGTATGTATATACACACTTACGGCAACACCTTCAGACATATTTCTGCACTTTATTCCTGCTTACATTACATGCATACATACCTACATACAAGCATATGCCATAAACTGTTTGTACAACTGACATCTGCAATTGATTAACTGCCAGAGTTGGAAAACTCAAAAGCCAACATTTCACTGGAAGTTAATTTGGAACTTTTATCAAACTTCTCGTCAGCCGCCACCCTCAACGCCATAGTCACCACCAATCATAAATGCTTATTTATGGTATACCCCGGCGCATCTCCTTGGAAGCTTTCTACACTCTTGCCACAGCTGTCGACATGCGTGAATTGCTGAGCAAATATATTCGCATCTATTTTCATACTTGCTTCCTCTCAAGACATGTTCGAGTTGTCACGGTATCGACTTGACGAGTAGTCGACAGCAGCATCAACAACTTCGATATAAACAAAACGAAGAAAGTTAGTTGAGAGGCCTTATTTGCATATGTGGAGGAGTGTCATTGAATCCGCCATATGAATTATACCCCATTAAGCTACAGAGAAAAGGGTTTTTATAGGCGAGACTAGCTTGAAATCAATCTTAGGTTAGATTACACTGAGTGGTTGCTAAGCCGTCCATAAACCTCTTTTTGAGGTACCAGATGGAGGTTCAATTTAATTCTCAGCAAAATTGTCTTCTTAAAGGATGTCAGCGGTTTTTGTAAACTTCAGGAGCACCTTCATCTCTACCTTTGAGACTTTTTTTAGGTAGTAAATGCCCCTTAGCTATCAACACATGCTGTTTCTTGCGGGGTTGCTAACCTCAGCTGCGCTCCCCACCACAAAGACTTCCGCCAGTGAAATATCGACAGCCGAAAGGGTTGAAGATTCAAATTACGTCTGCTATGGATCATAATCTCTCGAAAAACCAACACATCTATATGAAAGGTAGGTCAAAGGAGACAGCAGTAGACATTGTGGTATTACAAATTGAGTAATCTATCTCGGTTAAAGAATACAGCCTTGTAGCTTTTCTGGATATCGAAGGAGTTTTTAATAATATAGCACCGACTGCAGTTACTTCTGCCCGACTTATCTGAGCGTCGACTCTCGGGTAATTTCTCTTAAACGCCAATTGCTCGTATGAAGAGTCGTGAGATCTGAGATCGCGAGGGTATCGGCAAAATATCTGGGTTTCATTCTGGACAGGAAATTAAGCTGGTCACATAACTCGGAGAGGTGCTACTTTGGACTGAGTAGGCAATTGAAAAGTTAAGTCCTCTCTCGGCGGACGAAAACCAATGCTAGTAATTTGTAAAGTGCACTATGACCAGAATCGGACAGAAGAAATAGAAAGGAGATATCTACAGTTACAGGTCTTCTTACAGAACATGTTCTATTGTGCACGTAATCAAAGAGTGCAATCGATACCCGGCAACCGATTCAACCAACCAACTCCGACATAACTAGGCGCAATAAATTCCGGTTTCCATTCCAACCGCCAACATGTTGGACGTTCCTTTGAGAGATCACACGGTTCTGCGTTATCTATCCTTTTTTTAGCGCACCCTGAGTTGTAGCGTCTGTTCGTCTGCATTTCTCCTACTTGTCGAGTTATGCCTGAAGGTTCTGACAGAGGATTTACACAGGGGATTTCGCCATAAGCTGCTGTATATTTTCACTAGCATTCTGTATGAGACCTACCGATGGACTAATAAAAAATAATAAATTAAAAAGATCTTTAAAAAGTGGACCAGGGAAGAAACAAGCGAAAAGAAGTCTGTAAGATTCTGCCGCAATATCTGAATGGTTAGCATAGCATACTACGATGGGCCAGTCCAGGGTTCGAGTGCTGGTTCGGTCAACATCCAATTCAAAAAAATATAATTTGTCTAATTGCGGTGGCTTAGAATAAACTGTATGGTCCTCCATTTGTTAGAAATTCATTAGCTGCAATATATTGGTACTATCGATTTTCCAGATATGAGGTCCAGAGCTTGAAGACAAGACGACAAAACCATTGAAATCACAACACTATTTGAACCTTTCGGTATTGAGATCCAAAATTCCTTCAATATCCTCAACTAGGTTCACAAAACCGATACCAGAGGTGAGGAGAACGTATGTGCGGCACTCCAACAACAATTACTGAACAGTAGTTTGCCGATATGAGCTTACAGAATATGCTGAGGAAAGAAAATTTTTTTGTATACAAACCTCCGGTTGAAAGTATGGTTTCGTAATCGATGATTCGTTGCATACCTGTTACATATGTAAATATCTTTAGAACATACACGTATTTACCATATATACATGTATGTTGCACTACAGTGTGTATGTGATTTGGAAAATGTTGCAAGCATTAGGTACACAAATACATACGTGTATATGTTGCATGTGTTGAAAAACGCGACTCGATCCTTGCAAAACTTGCGGTAAACTTTGACTGCGAATTTACCAAATGCATCCGGCGACCGTTAGAATGCACATTTTCAACAACAACAACAAAAACAACACGTCACAGTCAACGCATATACAAACATCAAAGTCGACAGCAACAGTTAGTTAGCGTAGAAAACAGCACTTTGTTTTTTTGCTTTGATGGAGTTGTTGTAAGCTTTCACCATAAGTACACTGTACCTATATGTAAATGTACGTTTGTTGGTGTAAAAGTGCACAGGTGTATGTGTGTGGGTGTGTGTACGTTAGAGTAGAATAAATGTGTCTGGATTTGCTTGTGGCATATCAACGTGATGCAGCACTTCCACACGTGTGCTCACCGGCAACAACGCTGAGACGCAACCAATGCAACTCCGCTTTACATAAATGCATTGCATGCGTTTGTGTGTGTGTGTGTGTATGTGTACATATGAAACTTTTATGAAAATGAAGCAAAGTTATGCAAATATAGTAAGACTCTCAACGGTTACTTTTCTCAATTCATTTTCCCTCGACTTCCTTTCGCCCTGAAAGCTCTCATATGTATGCCTCTTATAACCTCATCTGCCTTCGCTACTTTTCACTATTTATGCCACTTATTTCCGCATATTTTGTTGAATTCTCTCATTGTTGTTCTTGTTGGATTAAATAACTGAATCGGTGTAGAATGAATCGTAATATTCTGACTTGCACTGAATGAATTGATTTCTTTTATCCATCCATCTACAGCTTCATCCGTCTTCAGCTGCCTCATCGCCTCAGCGCACGTCTTGTCTTCACCTGGAAAATTATATTTTTCTTTCATCGAAACTATTTATGAAGAAGTTTTTGTAAATTTTTGCCAAAATAATTGAAATGCAAGTTTGTAATGAATGAATGAATGAACCATTGCAATCGGAAGTATGGAATATCAGTTAAGTTTTGTGGAGATAAGTCTTTGATTATCTTAATAGGAATAAGTTTTGTAAAATTATTTGAGAAAGCTCTTTTATACCATATTTGCTTCTCTACTTCTGTGTAAAAATAAATGATGCATATGTGCACTTATGTGTGTGTGTCTCATAGGTGGAATAGGCTGTGTTTAATTAGAAATTAAGTCAGCAGGTGGCACAAAATGATATTACAGATGTGTCTGGATATAGCAAGCCCCGTTTTAGTGAATTCTTCGATATGATGAACAGAAACATATTTACATATAGTATATATATACTCGTATATACTGGTACAAATAAGACTCTAGGAAGTGCTCCAGAGACAAATATAAGTTATACGTTCGGGTGAAATAGTTGAGGGAGTGGGTGTCCCCCATTAATTACGCTGGAGTACGTCTCAGAGAGGTCTCAGGAAGGCAATTTGTCTTCCCGTTGAAGTGCTTCTAGAATCATTTGAGCAAAAACAGTGTTGGAAGCAATGTTTACCGGAAGAAGCAAAAAACAATGTCTCTAATAGTATTAATAAGCGTGTCTCTCTTTTACAGCAACCCCATGTGAAAAACCAACGCGGGATCAGCCGTTCGGAAGAGGCTTAGTATAAACTGTAGGATCCTCCATTTGTTGGAAAAACATCAAGACGCAAAACCAGAAAAAATTAATTTAGTTTATAGGCTCGATACTGTAAACGAACGTGTAGCACAAAAGTGATTTGCTAGGTTCCGTTCCGGTAATTTCGATGTCAAAGATGCACCATGCGTCGGGAGGCCTGTCGTCGAAAATTGCGATAAAATCATGGAAATAGTGGAAACAGACCGCCACGTGAGCACTTATTTAATTGCTGAGGAACTACCATAAAGATAAGCCAGAAAACCTTTTGGAACCATTTGCATGACCTTGGATTCAAAAAGAAGCTCGATGCTTGGGTGCCACACGAACTAACGCAAAAAAACATGATGGACCGAATTCCCATTTGCGAATCGCTGCTGAATCGAAACAAAAGCGACCCATTTCTGAAGCGTTTACTGACTGGCGATGAAAAGTGGATCACTTACGACAACGTCAAGTGAAATCGGTCCTGGTCGAAACGCGGTGAGCCGGCGAAAACGGTGGCCCAGCCAGGATTGACGGCCAAGAAGGTTTTGCTGTGTGTTTGGTGAGATTGGCAAGGAATCATCTACTACGAGCTGCTCCCCTATGGCCAAACACTCAATTCGACCCTCTACTACCAACAACTGGACCGCTTGAAGGCAGCACTCATCCAGAAGAGGCCATCTTTGATCAACAGAGGCCGAATTGTGTTCCAGGCCACACACGTTTTTGGTGACGTGCCATAAGCTCCAGGAGCTCGGATGGGAGGTCCTAATGCGCCCACCTTAGAGTCCGGACCTGGCACCAAGTGATTACTATCTTTTCCTGTCCATGGCGAACGCGAAAAAAGACGGTATGCATCTGCTGCATACGCCATACCTACACATGTCATGTTTAACCTAAAATTATTTATATACGAGAGCATTAAGATTTCGAGATTTTCGATTTCTTTTCCTCATATTTCTATAAATTTTACTTGATTTTTATATCCATATAATATTTTTTGTTTATTTTTTAAAATCTGAACTTTTAAGTTGAAGCAGCCGGAACTCATACATGCACGCGTATTACACGCTTTATAACAGTTTAAACGCTTTCAGACCGAACTTCTGCGCCGATTATTTGCGGTATGTGCGTTGTTGTTTTCCGAGTACAAATACTCGTTTGTATACACGAATCTTTTTGCGAAAAGGTTCAAGTGAATTTTTGTATTTTAGCAATAATACCAGAACTTTTTGAATAGCACTTTGGAAAACATATGTAGCACTTAACTGCCGAAAACTCAATAAATTGTACATGCAAAACAAACAAACATACATATCTAGATACTTATAAATGCAAATCCAAACAAATAATCCACTCATGAAGTTCAATCAGTTTTCCTCCATCACACGTAACCCCCCACTTTGTATTTGGCTGCTTCATGAATGAATAAGCAAACGATTTCAGTAAACGTTTTCGTGTTAAACTTTTACTTGAAGTGCGCGTGTGAGTGAGCCTAAAAAAGTAAAAAAGAAGTAGAACAAAACCAGCACAAAAACAAAACCAAAAAAAAAAAACAAAAAACAGTTCCATCGACAGTCAATAGCACTTAACCAATATGGTGACTTGCTATACATACATACATATTATATATACATATGTGTCGGGGTGATCCGAAACTTGGAATAAAAGTAAAATATTTAAAATTCTTTTTCCGAACAGATTTCCACATATTGACCTTGGCAAAGAGTCATTTATATAATAAGCAAACTCGAGCCCTAGGGCCATTTCCTGGAAGAAACACTGATCCCCTTATCAATTTGGGCAAAGAATTATCTCTGTACACAATTTTATGTAAATCAAACGATTTAAAAGTAAATTCGATATTTTCGAATAAACTGGTTCCAGGTGCAGAAAAATATTCAGCGCGGGCAGTTTAAATGACAATTTCCGGTCTTAATGTATAATATATATACTTGTGGAAGTTTCGAAAAAGTTTAAACAATCAGAAACAATCGAAAAATGGACCAGGGACTGCGTACGTGTAAATAGAATACTTTTGTTTCCTGAAAAAGAACCAGGGAGATGGTATCAAGTTCGATTTGCGAAATATAAAAAATACTTTCTGTAGGGTCTTTATCGTTCTTTTCAATACCAATTAGAATAAAATTTGGACAAATTACAGAAACCTTCAGGAACGGTTGGCCGGGTCTGCTAGTATGGACATAATTTCTTTGGCACTCTCTGGTCTCTAAAGCGATTTTTGGCAAAGCTAATCCTCGGGTTTATGCGTGGTTCAACAAGTGAGGAGACCTACAGCTAATTCTATGCCTCCTCCGAATGGCCGATTGATTTTTATAAGAAGCTTTTATTTTATATTAGAATTACACTCAAAAGGCTTGATATTCCCTGCCGAGGGGCGACCGCGAAAAAAATGCATTATGCAGACATTAAATTCTTTTAAATTTTAATAATTTTTTTTTTTAATAATTTTTAAATTAGAATAAATATACTTGACTCGAGAATATTTTATTAAAATTTTTCTGCCGAATATGAATTTTGACAAACATTTTACTTATTCAGTACAAAGTTCTTTTATCATAAAAATAACTGGATTTTATGCGATTGAAAATATTACAAAATTATTCCAAAATAAATAAGAAATAAATTTCGAACAAGAGTCTTTTCGCACTGCGAGCAGTATAATTAAAGATTGATTAATTCATATTAGAGTGAACATTAAATATTCTCTACACATTGATAGATAGATGGGAGTATATTTACCGCGAGTGTCGGCTTATTGTGCTCTCTCTACATATAGAACCAACACCAAGTTTTTAATGAATTCACTCCTGTCAAACTTATGAAAAAAGGTACATATTTATGCTTCAATATAACATAAAATGAAATTAAATTGGTTAGGTTACGTATACGCACTGTAATACTAAAAATAACCATATTGTAGGTACTGAATCTGATCCATTGAAACATTTGTAACTACGTTTTCTCCACAAAAACATATTATGCCAAATTTTTCAAATTGCCTTTAGTGGCATTAAAAACGGATAAGTAAACTTAGATCATTAGTTTTTCCTCTTATTTCAATAAGGGTTTTTTTTAATTGAAGATAGGAACTTGTACGACTATATCTTCCTTTGGAACACCATCTCCTCCCACATGCGAGTACTACATCGAACACTTTCACAACTGAAGTAGTAGTTCAAGAGAAAAGTTCGTTCGGTTTTTTTATTGATTTTTCAAGATATGATAACTTTGTGTACATTTGTCCGATTTAAGTCAAATATGCGCCGTTTTGTTCGTAGAAGGCTGCGTCCCTATTGGCAAAAAACTCAGAAAAACAATATTCAGAGGCCTCTCCTGAGGCCAACTTCTCACCATTAAGCGCGTTCGCCATGGACAGGAAAAGATGGTAATCACTTGCTACCAGGTTCGGAATATAAGGTAGGTGCATTAGGACCTCCCATCCGAGCTCGTGGAGCTTCTGGCGCGTAACCAAAGACGTGTGTGGCCTGGCGTTGTCCTGAAGGAACACAATTCGGCCTCTGTTGATCAAAGATGGCCTCTTCTGGATGAGTGCTGTCTTCAAGCGGTCCAATTGTTGGCAGTAAATGGTTATGCAAATGGTTCCAAAAGGTTTTCTGGCTTATTGTTAGTTCCTCAGCAATTAAATAAGTGCTCACGTGATGGTCTGTTTTCACTATTTCCATGATTTTATCGCTATTTTCGGCGACAGGCCTCCCGACGCGTGGTGCATCTTTGACATCGAAATTACCGGAACGTATCCTAGCAAACCACTTTTGTGCTACACGTTCATTTACAGTGTCGGGCTCATAAACTAAATTAATCTTTTCAGCCGCTTTGGCTGCTTTTTCGCCTTGATCGAAGAAAAATTTTAAAATTTAGCGAATTTTCTCTTTGCTGGTGTCCATCTTTGACGAGCGCTCACAACGTACTGAGTCAATCAATCGAATTACTGTCAAAGACAAAATTTTAGGGCGAATAAACACGTTTTCAACGCCGTATAGTATGACATGATGCGACACGTAACACTAGTACTATGGCTCTTAGATAAAACCCGAACGAAATTTTTACTTGACCTAATATTTACGTAGCCTCTGGCTCTAATAGAATACTTCCACCGGACGTTAAATGAATTTGAGCTTAAATACATTTGAACATCGCATTTAAATGCGTAAATTCCCATTTTATAATTTTTTTTAAAGCCTCCAGAGATTTCGGGAGAGAGAATATGGTTCATTAATATGGAACCTTAAATATCAATTTGGTTATGATCTTTGCATTAAGATCTATCACTTAAGGCGTGTAGGCTTACCAATTGTAGCAAGTCGTAGATAAATGTTAGGCACCTTGTTCGTTGTAAAACTTGCTAGTTTTTCATTGTCTTTGGTAAGTTGAAGAATCCAATATATTAGTATATAATATATCTATCATGGATAATAGTAATTGATAAAGATTTTAATTTTTATTCCAGCATTTTTTTCCGCCCAAACTCACTTCTTAACGTTGAAAAAACTATTCTCTCGATCGCTCACTTTAAGGTATCGTTTTGATCCTACCGTCAATTATTCTATCAAAAACTGAGTTCAGTTGGTCGTTAGTGGGTTCAAATATTTTAGAAAATTCTTTTTCATTAAATTTTACTAAGTTTAAGGTTTATTCTAAACCGCCACCAGAACGGCCGATGCAGATTTTTAAAGAGTTCTTATAAATATTGAACACCCTAATTTATATCCACATGTACATATACCATATAGGTAAAAGCGCTTTGAATACACTTGCTATTGAAGTAGATATTCGATTTTGATTACCGCGGCAAAGTACTCTGACCCACTTAACAAAAAAGCAAAACCTAAAACCTACATACATACATACCTTTCAACTACTAGACCAATTTTTCATATTTACTAAATATACAATCACATATACAAAAAATATATACTCAAACATTTATATAAAAAACAACAGGAAACTAGAATAATGCCGCCTCTTTTCGATTTCAGTTACCATTTCCGCAATGCAAAGTGTAAAGTCTGCATCCGCTGGCTGGCACGTACAATGCAGGAGGGCATAAATGCAACCCTGTACATGTAACGCTGTATATTTGAGCGCAGGTGCTCAAGTAACATTTATTGCTATCAAATAACTTCATCGAAATGCAATGCGCTTGAATTGTGGTGATCATAAAAAATCATTGTACCGCAAAGTTGTTGCTTCATCGGTCGGTTGGTTGGTAAATAAATTTGTACTAAAAATCCGTGAATTTTAGGGGCAACCGCCGCTGTGTGCCCTACTCGTGTTGACAGCGAGATTTACGAGCATTGCCTAGCGCCCAGCGTAGTGTACCACCACCAGCTGTGCTGTTGTTTGGAGTTCCAAATTTTTTCCATTTTTAATTTTTCTTTTTTTTTTTATTTATTCGGTGCAGATTTTTACTAACGTATGACTCTGAATGTCGATTACCGATTGCAAATTGTAGGTTGCAGGTTGAGTTGGTTGGTTGTATGTAATCATAAAACAGCAGGGAGTTTGCATGCAATGCGAGTACATGCAGAATGCGAGATGCAGAAAAAATTATTCACAGTTATTATACTTACACGTACATCTGCATGCATACATAACTCAGCAATACCTGAATTGAGGCGTTTTCAATTTTTGTGAATTTCAATTTATTTGTATTTCCTTCTTGGCGAACGAAATGAGTCCTCTTGGATTTTTTTGTCTCATAACAGGATTATGCATAAAACATCGTTTTTTAGTCCTGCTGGCTTCGTCAAACAAGCCAATCGAGGTTCAAACAAAGAGCTTCTACGCGTAATTGTACCACGTTACCCAAGAGATATTTGTCCTTCCTTGAGTTGTAGTTTATCAAAAGAGTTTCGAGACTAAACTTTTGAGCTTAGAAAAACAAACTATGAGACCAAATCCCCCATTGCAAATGCCTCTCGGGAAACTAATGTAGGTATTTTTTGGACTTTTTCTTAGCTAAAAACTGGATATCCAACAAGTTAAGTCTATCCCTAGCCCAATGAAAAATAGTCGTCGAGGTGCGATAGATAAGTTCACTGCCTAAAGTACTTATGAAATAAATGTATAGTTTTATGTTTTTATTTGTCAATAAAGTCTACCTCAAGTGAAATACAATGCCTTTATACCACTGAAAAAATATTCCTTAAATTTTTCTTCAAAATGATTTTCTGTGGCCGCTTTCATCTCACTGTCGTCTGAAAATCTTGGTACCCGTAACTTCTTTTTTAAATTTGAAAAAAGGAAAAAATCACTGTGAACCAGATACGGACTGTAGGGTGGTTTTTAAATTTCTGTAATTTCAGTAGCTTTTAAGGCGTGCCTCGGTATGAACGGCTGCGTTGTCTTGAAGAAACAGCACTCCGCGCGCCAACTCGCCACATCTCTTCTGTGCGATTACCTCACACGCCTGACCCAAAAAGTTAGCATAACACTGGTCGTTCATTGTGGCTTCCTTTGGCAAGTAATCAATTAATAATATACCCTCGCTATCCCAGCAAATAGTAGCCATAATCTTCGATGTCAATTTTTGCACTTTAAATTTTTTTAGTGGCCTTACCCAGCGCATTGACTTCTGTTTGGACTCGGGATCGAACTGGCGAATCCAAATTTCATCAACTGTTCCAATGCGTTTGCATTCATCCAAATCATCTTGGCACAGCTCCAAAAAATCTTTACAACTCTCCAGTCGTCGCTGCTTGTCGAACGGCGTGAGCATTCGCGATACCCAACGCTCACTAATTTTTTTCATGTTCGAATGCTGAAGTAAAATCTCTCCAGCTTGATCTTTGCTCATCTGTAATCCTTCTGCTATCTGCCACAATATAATTCTTCGATCAGCCAGTACTAATTTTTCGACTTCTTGCACACTTTTTTCGGTCACGACCGTCACTATGCATCCTGGACGGGCCCATTTTTTCTCCATCGTATATGAAGGGGCAGAGTCCTCAAGAACTGATGACATACACGGTGTGTCCCAAAAATAACAGAACTTTATATTTAAATCATACAACATACAGCGCCATCTATTGAAAATTTCGAACATTAAAAATATACATTCATCCTCTTTCAAACGCACCTAACTTCATGTAAGTCGGATGACAGATGTAAAAGTGACAGCCATTTCAATAAAACCAAAAGTGTGCTAATGGTTCCACAAAAAAAGCAAATATAAAATTTTATGTCAAACTTGAAAAAAAATTGAAATTGAAGTTTAAAAAATTAAAAAAAAAAAAATTGAAAAAAATGAAGCAGCCGTAACCGAGGTACTGAAGAACATTTCTATAAATGACAAAAAAAAATCTATGCATGCGCTGGTTGATCGTTTCAAACGTTGTGTTGAGTCAAATGGAACATATTTTGAATAAATAATAACTTTCAAAGATAATATAATGTGTATTTTACTATTTTATATCCAAAAAGTTCGGTTATTTTTGGGACACACCGTGTATCTTTAAAAAAAAATTTGTTCGGCATATTTTTTTACAAGGGATCACAGCGCGATGCTCCAAATTGCAAGAATTTCCAGTTTCCGTTGACATAGTGTTGTTGCTTTTTCCAGGAACGAAATGTTAATGAACCTAATAAAAAAAAAAAGTTTGTTATTTATACTAGTAACGCGTCCAGCAATTGATATTATCAGTAACGAGATGTTGTTGGTGGCTACCGATCTGTCGTATCACATTAATTTAGTCCTGACTAAGACCCATTGTGATGTCACAAAAACTTTAACACCAGGCTTCATCATCAAGCCATTTTGATGACCCTCATTAGATCCACGACTCGGTCGTCTTCGATAAACCATTCAGAAATAGGTCATCAAAATTCTGAAACCTGGCTCTGCTCAAAGCAAGTTAGTCGCATAAAAGATAGGTGATCGTGCTAACATCCTCATCGCCCTTGCAGCTCTTGCAGCAACTTCTAGTTTTTCCATATGTTGTCCTATCAGACAGTGGCCTGTCAGAACTTCTATTATTTTAGACATATCCCCTCTTTTTAAGGTGTACATATCTCGTGAGCTCTTCTTATCCCATTTCGGTCAGGCATGCCTGGATTTACGGCAAGTTATAATATCATTCCACCTTGTTCATAGGTGAATTTCTCGAGAAGCTGTCGGCAAGTGGTAAAAGACATGCCAAAACGTTCTTTATCGAGAAGAATCTGTTTGGTCGTACCTTTCTTAGCCTCCGATGATGACCAAGGACCCACGTGAGAGACAATCTGTTCTGTTTGGCCATCCCCTGTAGAGAACGGCGACAGTCGAGCACTAATTTGGAATTTAGTTTAAGTAAGATATCTCCGCCTGGGGAAGACTGTAATGGTCAGGTAGCCTGAAAGAGAGCTCCATCGGAGGGTTCCCAGGGAAGACACCACAACCAACCGCCAACCGCCAACCGCCAACCAAGCTTTGTTTTGTCCGTATATATTTGCAGGCAGTCACCTGCAGTGTGGTAATTATGTACCCATTCTTTTCTGGTAGGAATTCCAGTTCTGAAGCAGTTAGGTATTATCTTGGCTTGAAATCGAGCTAAAATCTTACACTGACTTATTTTGTCTAAATTTTACAGCTCGTAAAAAAAATGTAGTCAAAACTCATCATTCCATCGGCTGCGGTATTCGCCGTTACCAACTCGCAGAGGACCGTAAATTTTACTCAAAACCTTTCTCTCAAGCCGAGTCATCAGATGTTGTCATCGTCCATTACTCTGCATTATATATCAGGACGAGAACGATAAACGACTTGTAGAGTTTGGCTTTCGTTCGTCGAAAGAGGACTTTAATTTTCAACTGTCTACTCAGTCCGAAATAGGCAAGAGTGATTCTGCGTTGATTTTCCAGGCTGACATTGTTGTTGATGCTAATACTCAGTACCAAAATAGACGAAGTTATCTACGACTTCAAAGTTATAAATGTCAACAGTGACGTGTGAGCCGTGTCGTGATACCCTCGTTCATTACCAGAACCATATTCTTCGCATCTTTATACAGTCTGGGAAAGTAGAATTCAAGGCGCGGTTGTTGAGGCCAATAATGTCAATATCAACGGTGTACGCCTGTAGCTGTACACTCTTATAGAAAATTGTACCTTCTCTATTCAGCTCTGCCGCTCTTATTATTCTCGCCAGCATTAAATTAACGAAGTCACACTATAAGGAGTCACCATGTCTGAAACCTAGTTTGGTATCGAACGGCTCGGAGAGGTCCTTCCCGATCCTGACAGAGCTGTCGAAGACGGCTTCAAAATCGATGAAGAGTTGGTGGATGTCGATACTCTTTTCGCGGGTTTTTTCCCAGATTTTCACTCTGTTAAATAACACTTACAAACCATTTCGTGGAAGCCTCCCAAATTCGAGTAGTTTGCCGAATGACTGATGGCAGCCCATTTTATCTGCCCACGATATCCCACTGCTACGCCATATCTCATATTTGTACATACAAACACATCCACTAGTACATCAATATATATATATCATATATCTCAATGTGGCTGCATAAAATGGATGTGCTCTATTTACTGTTACCGCAATCAACATTTTACTGAAGTACAACGTGCCACATATCCGTAAAAATCCAGGTACTCAACTATATATTTACACCGCACTCGCATGTATCATATGTACGTATGTGCATCCAACCACTTTCATACAATACGAATCAATTTTAGTAGTGCCACTTAAATTACACACCACTTCGACTTCAAGCCGACTCGGCAAAAAAAAAAAAAAAATATTTCCTATTCAATGTTATTACTATTATTTTTATATTTTCTGGCTCCCTCTCTCTCTCTCTCTGCTCTCTTTGATTTTTTGTTTGCGTTAAGGCAATTGAACTCACTGAGTGGCTAATAGTACTTTGCCTTGCGGCTAGAACACCCCCGCTGGCCAAAGTGGTAACAAAACTGTATGCTACACTGCACTCACACTAACTACGAACATTTTCCAATACATTAATCGCAGAGAAGTGCATTCAATCGAAATTTTGCGCGCGATTTCAAGCGATAAATACAGAAAGAGAGGAAGAGTTAGTGTGAGGGAGAGGGTGAGAATGTAGCGAGGATTGGAGTAAGGTGAAACGTCAAAAGCTCACGTGTGATGTCTCTGTGTATTTGTACCATACATTTATGTTACACAGAACTTTTAATGTTGGCAGTAAATTGCGTTCAGGAATCTCCGCTTCTGGAGGTGGATTTTAAACAAGTTATTTTAGAATCCCAATTTTTCATTGTAAAAATGATAATTTTTTTCTGCTTGGACTTGGACTTACACCTAAATCCACATAAGTCCCAGACACATTTATCACTCGGGGGATACGTCAACAAGTACAATTGTCGCATTTTGGGTTCCAAGAATCCTGAAATAATTGAAGATCGATGGAAAAGTGTGCTGTGGAATCTATTCTCCAATATACCAGGTGCGTTTGTTGAAGTGTGCCGATGCAGATGCCGCTAGCAATATCTAAAAATTTCTATGATTTGGCATGTATGTAATTTTTTTCTATTGACATTAACCTACAAAAATACGCAAGTCACATTCCGCCAAAATAATAGCGTCATATTTGTTTATCTCAGTGAATATGTCGAGTTTCGTTCCAAGTAAATCGCACTTGCGGCATTCGTTGCTTTTCTTATTTCATCAAAAGAAAAAAGCAGCTGAAGCTCACCGGTTGCTGGTAGAAACTTATGGTGAACATGCTCCAGTGATAAGAACATGTGAGACATGGTTTCGTCAATTTAAAAGTGGAGATTTCGATTTGACAGACAATGAACATCCTGGTGCAGGGAAAAAGTTCGAAGACGAGGAATTGCATGTTGATCCAACCCAATCGCAACAAAAATTGGCAGAAACACTATATGTGACTCGAGGAGCAATTTGCCAACGTTTAAAAGTTATGGGAAAGATCCAGAAGTATGGAAAATGGGTGCCACACCAGCTGAACGATAGACAAATGGAAAATGGAAAATCGAAAAACCGTTTGTGAAATGCTGCTTCAACGATTCGAAAGGAAATCTTTTCTGCATCGAATTGTCACGGGGGACGAAAAATGGATTTATTTCATGGCTTTCCCCTGGTGAAGCTGGCCCATCGACTGCAAGGCCAAACCGCTTTGGCCGTAAGACAATGCTCTGTGTTTGGTGGCACCCGCCGTACTCTCCAGACCACGCCCCGTCCGATTATCAACTTTTCGCATCGATGGGATACTCCCTTGCAGAGCAGTGCTTCGCTAATTTTGAAGAATTCGAAAAATGGCTTGTCGAATGGTTTGCCTCGAAAGAGAAAAAGTTTTTTTGGAATGGTATCCATAATTTGCCTGAGAGATAGGCGAAATGTGTAGAAACCAATGGTCAATACTTTGAATAAAAAAATTTTGAGATTCCTCTGAAAATTAAGGGTTTTCTTTATAGAAAAAACCGGCAAACTTCAAAAAGCACACCTGGTGTATAACCACGTTATCGTTATCGACGTATATCCAATGTTGCTCTTAAACTCTGAGGTGCTTTACGCTGTTGATAACATTTGTTGGGAGAAGACTTTTTATTTCAACTGCCCACAAAGCCAGAAGAATCACGTGTAGCCTTGCTTTAGTTTTAAATGTCAGCATTACTTGGAGATGTTTCGTCTTGCCGTTGATAGTCCCTTGACTACCAGACCAATTCGTATGTTTCCTAGTGGAAGAAGCTGAGCTAACGGCGTAGAAGGATGCTTCTTAAGCTTTAAAAATCTCACGATAGAATTGACAACCTTGTCTTGAACCAAGCTTGGTTCTCAGTAATCTTCAGAATCTTTTTGAGTTTTACGATGTTTCCTGTCAGCAAATCCATCGTCTCTGTGTTTTCTTGCCTGCTATCACATCAGTTTTCCCTCTTTAACTATTGATATCTGTCGTTGCGCTCAACAGTGGTTCAATTCTTCACCCCAAAGAGAGTATATGCATCAAAACGACTAGTGTCTTTCCTACATCCAAATCTGCTCTACTCGCGGTCACTAGCCTATCGGCATGGATGAGACCTTGATAGTTTTTTTTTTTTGTTCTATCGAAGCCGATCAACCGTAAATCAGCCTGGCCTGTTTGGCGATTCCTGCAAGACGCGGATATCAGATGCAATTTTCACGGTGAAAACCAAAACCTGCATAGTGGTACATACTCGCGAACCCGTAACGTCGTGAGTTCTGCTTTCCCCAGACTGGATATGGATTCGAAGGATGTGGGTCTGGTAGTGAACGACGACGTAATATCTCCTGTCATCAAACAAACAGTCATGGCATCGCGACTCAGCTCCCAGGTCACTGTTGACAGTTAAACTTTGAGGTCGCAGATAACTTCGTCTATCTTGGAACCAAGATTAACATCAACCATGAACTGTAAAATCATCTCTCCACGTACGAAACCCCAAATCAACAAGTCGCTTATCGTTCCGGTCCTGATATATGCTGCGGAAGCATGGATAATGATAACATTTGATGAGTAGAGCTTAGCAGTTTTCGAGAGAAAGGTTTTCCGTACGATTTGTGGTCCTTTGCGAATTGGGAACGACGAATAACGCAGCCGATGGAATGATGGGCTGTACGAGATATACGCTGATATTGACATAGTTCAGCGAATGAAGAGACAGTAACTACGCTGACTAGGTCATGTGGTCCAGATGAAAGACAAGGTGGAGAAGGGCATGGCTGTACTTGGTATCTCCAATTGGTGCCCAACAGCGAAAAGCAGAAAATAATGACGTGCTGTTGTTAACTCGGTTATAATCGCGTAAGCGTTGCCCACGTCAGTAAAGAAGAAGAACAAGAAAAGGAATGTGATTTAAAATTATTTTTCGCAGCTTAGTAGATGTGCTTTGCAAACTGCTTCATTAAAAAAAAGTCAAAACGCATTTTGAAAAATTTTGAGTTGTGACGTTTTTTGATTTAGTCTGCGATATATACATTACGTAGGCTGCTATATATATTTCTGGCCTAATAATGAAAATACGAATATTTATCAACGAAAATGTTTTTTTTTTTTGGATTTGGTTCTTCTTGGAAGACCCACACGGTCGATTGCTGTTTTGTTTCGGGCTCATACGCATAGATCCATGATTCGTCACCTGTGACGATCTTATAAACGCCTTTTGAAGCACCGCGATCGTGTTTTTTCAGCATTTCTTTACACCAATCCACACGAGCCTTTCTTTGAGCGATTGTCAAATTGTGCGGGATCCAACGAGAACAAACCTTTTTCACGGCCAGGTGTTCATGCAATATCGAAAGTATGCTGGTGGGAGAAATGCATAGGCATGCCTCTATCTGAAGGTATGTTACATGACGGTTTTGCATTATCAGTTCACGTACGGCTTCGATGTTTTCTGTCACAACGGCTGTTTTTGGACTACCTTCCCGGAATTCGTGTTTGAGCGAACGTCGGCCACGATTGAATTCGTTGTACCAGTTTTTCACAGTGCTATAGGATGGTGCTTCATAGCCATACAAAGATTTTAGTTCATCGATGCACTCTTGTCGTGATAATCCACGTCGAAAGTTGTGAAAAATGATCGTACGAAAATGTTCATGAGTTAGTTCCATTTTTTAAATAAAACAATTCACGATTAAATGAAAAAAAGTTCTAAGTGATGTTATGCTAAAAAATGTCAAACTTTCCAATGAAAATGTCAGATTGCACCTGGCAACACTTAGTGTTGCCTAGGCCAGACCTATATATAGCAGTCTACGTATAGACTACAAGGTTATGCGCACTGAATATACATTCAATTTGATTTGATTGTTGTTGGTTGTATACAACAAATACACTGTGTATGTATGTATGTATATGACTATTTGTTGCAATTGTACTTGTCTCATTCAACGAGCGGCGACACCAGCAGCAGCAGCAGCAGCAATGCACTTATTGTAAATCGGTGCTAACTCGCACTTTATTGCAACACAAAAATTGTATACATGTACGAGTACATGCATACATATGTACCATGTATGTATGTATGGTATATACATATGAATGTATGAATAAAACATTGCAAGTAAACCGTAAAAAAGTTCTGAGCTACACAAATGCAAAAACAAATATGATATTTTTTGAACACAATTTTATTGCGCTTTTTATTACAGTAGAATTTTTATTGTTGTCATTGCAACATTGGTAAATGGCGTTCAATTAAGTTGACGGCAATTTGATGTGAATAAAGTAGCAAAAAAATATATATCACTACATACATACAAACTAGTATAAATAAATAGAATAAAAATGTTTTTTTCGTTTCCGTGTTTTTCATCACGCGTTGATATGAATGTGTGTGTCTGTATTGTTGTTGTTGTGTTCCTATCAACGTAAAGTGCTTAAAAAATTGTTTAAGTGCCAATTATATAAGTTTTTTCTGCTTTTGTTCTTTTATTATTTTTTTTTTTGTTTTGTTTTGTTCGCCATTTCCATTGAGTGCCACAGATTTAAATGCTGTAAGTGGCTTTCACTTCACTGAATTAAATATTTATTTATTGATTTGCACTAATTTTGTCAGCAAAATCGGTTGTAAATATTAACTACGTACATATGTATGTATTGTATACGTATGTATGTGATCAAATGATTTAATTATAATTCTGCGCAACTTAATTTGAGCAAGTTGAAGTACACTCACTCGCAGCAGATTTTTACTTGTGGCCATAAACGTCATATTATAGTATACCTATATCGCAGAGAAATATGTGCAGAATTATTTAATTTGAAACGAATTTTCGCATCAATAAATATAGTAATTTAATTTGTCATATTTTTTGAATGGCTTCCGTGTATATCGTTCAAATAAGAAATATCTCACCTTTTTCTGATTTTCGCTTTTTTATTTCTCACAATCATTTCTTTTCTCAAATATGAGGGTTGCCTTTCTTATGCCGGTATTTGGCAATGTGTAGCAATCTGACAACTGACAATTTCATCGTAAAGTTTGACATTTTTGATGTTATACACACTCAGAATATTTTAACCTATGAACGCTTTTGGTGTTGTTCACGCAAAATTAAATTAAAAAAGAATTTAAAAATTTTTCGACGTAAATTAACTCAGGAAGAGTGTATCGATTAACTCCATTCAATTTTTGACTATTAAGTTCCATCAAGTTGTTGTCAGTGTTTTTCGATGGTATGGCGAATTCAAACGAAGTCGTTGAACATTCCAAGACGAGTTTAGTGAAGGTCGTCCAAATTTAGTTTTTATTCCGGAAACTGAAATTGCAAGATTGATGGTAGAACTAAAGGCAGTAGTGTATATATAGTGGAGCCAACATAAAAGGAGCAAGTTCGCGACGTTAGGTAGTTGGAGATAACACATCATCTCGTTACTGATAGTACTAATTGCTGGACTCATTATTAATATAGTAAATAACACAGCTTTTATTTTTAGGTTCATTAAAGGGGTTATATACAGTTATGATTTTCAAAAAATCGATTTTTTTTATTCCATTTTCTGTATCTACATATATTTAAGAATACACACAAGAAATTTCAAATCGATCCTGCAAATATTTTCGAAGTTACACGCACATTTGTAGAGACGTTTCGGAGCGCTTGGAAGTTTTCTCAGAATGGTATTTTCAAAGTCGGTGACCACTATAACTCGAAAATGGTTGAGCCGATTTGTCTAAAATTTTAACACAAGCTTTTTGAATATATTTTTCAGTGATTAATCTAAGATTTTATTTTTCCGATAAATACTTTTTTTTTGATAAACAATTTAAAATCGAAATTTCGCTGAAAAATCACTTTTTTCTTTGAGAAGGCGTCATTTTGACAAAAAAATTTTTTTTGCTTATTCTTTCATGATTAATCACTAGATTTAGCATTACTTTAATGAAATCTGTTTGGTTTTTTAATTTCAGATGATCCAGTTCAGAGATAGAGTGGTCACCGCAAGACGTCTTTTTTCAGAGGACCACCTGGAGATCAGCTGTAGTTCTTCTCCTGAGAAATATTTTTACTAGTTATAATTACTAAAATATTGTTGAATAATACCATAATAAGTATGTAAACTTTTTGAATCAATAAATTCCAAGGACTTCTCAAAAAAAATTCTTAAAAATTCGCTATTTTTTGGCACATTAACTGTATATAACCCCTTAACATTTCATCCCTTGAACAAGAAACAACACTATGTCAACAGAAACTGGAAATTCTCGCAATTCGGAGCACAGAGCTGTGAATTAAAAATGGAAGTACCCCAAAAGAAATGTGTAAAGGGGTTTCATCGGTTCTTAAGGAGGGCGCCCAGTGACGGTCATAACCGAAGAAAATGTACAGAAAGTCGAAAAATCGGTGACTGGCTGATCTGAGAATTAAATTGTAGCAGATAGTAGAAGGATTACAGATTAGCAAGGAGCGAGCTGCAGAGATTTTGCATGAATGTTTTACTGTACACACAATTTGTCAATCGCTCAAAACACTCGTGTCCAGAGGTGGAGGGAAATATTTAAAAAATACGACAGCTGTGCTTCGAAACGCGTCCACACAATCGTCAGATTCGTGGTGAATCGTGGAATTATACGTATGAGACCTAAAGTTAAAGCAGTCATTCATATGGATGTTTAAAGATGAACCGAATCCAACACAAGTTGTTTGCGCAAGACGCACTCCCATGCAGCCATTTGCCTGTTTATTTTTTTTTTTTTTTTTGAAAAATTGGACATGCCCTACCACTAAAATAACGGATAACAGTAAATTCTAAATGATACACAACTATTTGTTTGTCAGTTGTCTTTCAAGAAAAAGGAAACCAAACGCCAAGAATGCTTAACTTTTCACCACGACAATGCGAGATCTCAAATACCGACTGAATCAATTGCAATTAGAGGATTGAAAACATCGACCTTATAGTATTACTACCGTACGTAAATTATAAACTTGGGAGATCAACGTTTTTCGAGACCTGTAGAGGCGCGTGATACATTTTGGAGATACCTCGCTCACAGCGGCAGAAGTTCTTCGACAATTGGTTGAAATACAATGAAAGACCTTAATGGAGAATATTTTGAAAAAATAATTAAAAAATAGAAAAAACATTGTGTACTGTCATTCTGAAGGCCAGGGCTCGAGTCCTGGTTCGGCTAACATCCAAAATTAATTTTTCTAATTATGGTCGCCTCTAGGCAGGAAATGTCTAGCCCTCCGACATGAAATAATAGCTCCTCATAAACAAAAACCGTCAACCGTTCGGAAGTGTCTTAGAGTAAACTGTAGGTCCCCCCATTTGTTGGAAAAAAAACATCGAGACGCGTGCAACAAATTAAAGGAAGAGTTCGGCATCAGCGAATACATAGCGCCTATATATTAGCGGTTTCATGTATTTTCTATATCGTTTAGTAATAAAGACACCGAATACCATTCAAAAACGCGTAATTTCCGCTCTCAGATACCTAGTGTAATGCCATTGCAGTGAATGTGCAACAACTGGAGAAGGTAAACCCGAAACCCCAGTCAATGATGATAGAAAATCAATCACCGAATATGACGTTGTTATTGCGATTGCCCCCCAAGTAAAGGACAACAAAGAGGCCAAAGCTATTCCAAATACGTACTAGCGAAATGTAATAGGATGAAAGCATGCCCGATGAATCCATAAAAAGAAGGACACCACGGACTGATTAGAGCTTATCAATGTGCCTCTAGATCTAGTAAATTAACCTTTGACCAGACATTCGCCATGCGCCAAGTCTTTGAAAACACCCGTAAAAAAATAATTGATACACAAGACCTTTTTTATTGATTTTAAAGCAGTCTTAAACAGCACGATAGGGAGCTGTCTCTACGCGGCAAACGTCTGAGTTTGATATCCCTGAGAAGCTTACACGGCTGCGCAAATTGACGCTGGACAATACCATAAGCGGAGTTAGTTAGTTGAAACGAGGTTTCTGACAAAGTGGTTTCTTATCGTGTGATTACTTTTACTTGATGCTGGAGAATAATGTCTTTTTCAGACTAGGCAAAGAGGCGAAGCGCTTCAACTTTGAAAGTATTCGATGCGGTTCCAGCTGTAGTATTTTCTTCTCTGCATGGAAGCCAAAGATAAAATTTTCTACTTCTTGCTGCCGCACCTAAAAATAGGCCACAAATTTAAGGAAACACGAAACACATTCATCGTACAAAAGACTTTCGCTCGTGTTGCCGCATCACAATAAAGTGCATATGCATGTTATGTCAACCGAAAGTAGTATTTACTACTTTATCACACTTTGCGAAGCACCTGCAACATATGTGTACGCCTAAAATTATGCTGTGAAAATTTTACATTTTACATTTTAGTATGCATAACCATTTTACAATATGAATTTTTTATACAGCCAATTTGCCGCCTGCCGCCTGCCGCCACTTCCCACACTCCTGCATATGCAAAGAACGCTTATTCGCACATACTCGTACATACATACGTGTATGCACACACATATAATATTAAAGATAATATGCAGATTGTGTATACGCCAAAGACACACAGCAAGTCGTTTGCGGTCAGCCAGGTAACGGTTGCTTGGTTGGTTGGTTGGTTGGTTGGTAATTTTTAACTATGAATATGGCATAGTTTGTTTTTGGTTAAGAATTGCCAGTGTTAAAAGGATAACAACGTGAACGACATGTGCGGTTTGACTATTAAACATGTATGTAGGTAGATATACATATGTATATACACACATACATATATACATATATACATACATTTATACATATTTATATGCATATACACATATTTATATGCACAGCTGCAGCAAGTTTTATAAAGTTTTAATAAATATCTAATACGTGTAGGGCTTGAAAATGGTGTAGCCAATGACAATCATACACGCTTGCACACACATATTCATATGTACACGTATTTATGTCAGTTAACTGGTAACAGGAAATGAAGCAGTTATGAAAATACATAGTATATTGGTTTGCTTGGTCTATAAATACTTTAGTGACCCGAAGTAAAGCAACTTTGGCTGAAATCTATGGCTGTTGACCCCTTTTAAGAGTTTCACTTTAGTATATATAAATAAAAAATAAAATAAGTATGGTTGAGAGCATTAAATAATAAAATTCACTTTTAATATTTTTCTAGCTTTTTATATTTGGTAATGTTTAATTTTTTTTTTAATACTTATTTCCAATATTTTATACTGAACTTTTATATTGGGTTGCATCAAAAGAAACCGGCGATTTTTCATACAGTCGACTTTGAACATTTTTTTTGAAAAGCTTGTGACTATTTAATTGTATCTTTTGTTTTGACAGTTATAAGCTGTTTCTTTATATTTCTTTGCTTGGCGTGAATTTTAATATGGAGCTCACAAAAGAACAATTTCGCCATATTTTACCTACTTTATTATTTCCTTAAAGGCAAAAATGCAGCGCAGTTTGCTAAGAAGTTGCATAATTTGTGTGGCGATAAGGCATTAAAAGAAACACAGTGTCGAAGTTGGTTTGTCAAATTCCGTTTGGGAAATTATTCACTCAAAGATAAGCCACGTTCGAAACGGCTGTAGTTTATGATGACTATATCAATGATTCAATCGAATCGGATCGTCATGTAACTGAGCGTGGGATTGGAGAGAAGTTAAGTATACCAAAATCAAACGTTGATAATCATAGACGACGTCTTGGACTTGTAAAAAAAACTTGGTAAAAGGTATTTACTTTCTTTTAAAAAATCGACGGCTTCTTTTGAGGGAACCCAATATTTTAAATATTCCAAGAAAAAGCTCTTAGGCAAGGAAGAAAAATATAAATAAATTCTCAAATATAATATATGTGTCATAAAACTGTGCTTACAGCGAGGACAAAAGTTATAGCTAAGGTTGAATCCAAATTAACTAAAAAATTAAACAATTTTATAAACGTCTTATAGTTACTCTAAGTTGAGATATTTACATTTTATTCAAAATAGGAATTTTGAAGTAATAACTCGCACTTACCATACACCCAAAGGCGAAAAATTTACTTAAAGTTAAAGTAGATGGTGCGAAGCAGTAGAGTTTGACGGAACCTGTTGAGTAGAAGTTCAAACCAAAGTAAACACATCGGGCCAACATTTGTCCAATTTAAGTCAAATATGCGCCTTTTTGTTCGTAAGCTTGTTGCCAACGAGATGCCAATATCATTCATTATACCCCTCTCGTAGAAGGCTGCGTCCCTATTGGCAAAAATCTCGGAGAGCCAATTTTCACAGGCCTCTCTTGAGACCAACTTCTCACCAGCGCGTTCGCCATGGACAGGAAAAGATGGTAATCACTTGGTGCCAAGTCTGAACTATAAGGTAGGTGCATTAGGTCCTTCCAGCCGAGCTCCTGGAGCTTCTGGCGTGTCACCAAAGACGTGAGTGGACTAGCGTTGTCCTGATGGAACATCATTCGGCCTCTTTTGATCAAACATGACCTCTTCTCTGCCTTCAAGTGGTCCAGTTGTTGGCAGTAGAAGGCCGAATTGAGCGTTTGGTCATAGGGGAGCTGCTCGTAGTAGAAGATTCCTTGACTATCCTACCAAACACCCAGCAAAACCTTCCTGGCCGTCAATCTTGGCTTGGCCATCGTTTCCGCCAGCTCACCGCGTTTCTACCACGACCGATTTCACTTGACATTGTTGTAAGTGATCCACTTTTCATCGCCAGTTACCAAACGCTTCAGAAATGGGTCGACTTTGTTGCAATTCAGCAGCGATTCGCAGATGGGAATTCGGTACATCATGTTTTTTTGCGTTAGTTCGTGTGGCACCCAAACATCGATCTTCTTTTTGAATCCAAGGTCTTGCAAATGGTTCTAAACGGTTTTCTGGCTTATCTTTAGTTCCTCAGCCATTAAATAAGTGCTTACGTGACGGTCTGTTTCCACTATTTCCATGATTTTATCGCAATTTTTCGATTACAGGCCTCCCGACGCGTGGTGCATTTTTGACATCGAAATTACCGGAACGGAATCTAGCAAACCACTTTAGTGCTACACGTTCGTTTACAGTATCGGACCCATAAGCTAAATTAATCTTTTCAGCTGCTTTGGCTGCTTTTTCGCCTTGAACGAAGAAAAATTGTAAAATATAGCGAATTTTCTCTTTGCTGGTGTCCATCTTTGAGGAGCGCTCACAACGTATTGAGTCAATCAATCGAAAAACTGTTAAAGACAAACTTTTAGCGCGAATAAACACGTTTTCCGCGCCGTATAGTATGACATGATGCGACACGTAACACTAGTGCTATGGACAATAACGCCATCTCTTAGATAAAAACCGAACGAACTTTTTATTTTGACTTGATCTAAACTATGGAAAGCAATTGAGACAGAACCAGAACTGGTGAAAATAATTATTAAAAGTATTTGCGTTTTTCAAAATACCATTGTTGATTGCGAGGGTTTGTCTTAATTGAAAACATATTAGAAATGGAAAGTAGCAATAAATCGCAACAAAAATATAATAACCAATATTTAAAAAATGTTCCAGAGTTAAGTGTTTTCCTTTTGTGTAATTTTTTATGTCAAACTAAACTAAAATAAATTGATTATACTCGCTGTGTACAATCATTTAATTGTTAATGACTCCATAGATTTTCCACCATCACTCTCTTGGGATAATTTTTGCTCTTTTTATCCCATAGAGCAGGGCGATATTAATATGTCCATATTTGTAGACAAAATTGCATCTTATCACGAAATATTTACAAAAAAAGCAACTGAATAATAAACGCGGTTTAAGCGCAAGTAGGCGCCGAAAAACGCTTTAAAACTGTTTTTCCCACATTGATCAGCTATGCGCTCGGCTCGGCTCCGCTCTGCTTACAGCGTCCACTCTGCAGACACCCTTATAGCCAAAAATTTAGAAAGCAGGAATAAAATGTGTAAAATGTGTACATTGAACGGTTTTTTTCACAAATCCTGACGTTTTTACGGGTTGATTCACTCAAAACGGCGGTGCGTCTTATTGTTCTTTTGACCTGGTGATAGAACTTCATGATACACTTTGCCATTAAAATCAAGAAACACAGCAAACGTAACCTTCACGTTCTACCACATTATTCGCGCTTTTTTGGTCTAAACGAGCCAGAGTGCCTCCACTGCACCGAAGACTTAATTTAGCGACTCCTGAGCAATTTCCATTCCCCGTTGTTTTTGTTTAAAATTCAACAGCTTTGGAACAAAATTTTTTTGCCATGTATTTCATACCCAAAACATTGGAAAAATGTCATACCATGATCCAATCGATATACTCACTTCATCAGCGACTTCTCTAATTGTCATTAAACGATCGTTTAGTACCATTTCTTTCACCCTTTCGACGATTTCATCGATTGTTGATGCATTGGATCGCCCGGAGCGTTCGTCATTTTCAACGTCTTTATAGCCTTCTTGGAAACAAATGTACCACTCGCAATATCTTGCTTTACTCATAGGCTTCACTTCATTTAATCTTTTATGTAAAAGCGATCTCAAAAAAAAAACTTCTAACCTTAGTGGATGCCACCGACAAAGTCAAGAGCTGAGAGTTTTAAATGTTCCCGGGCCATGTATGCAAACATAGAATAAAAATGTTTGACAATCGGTATCCCTAAGCGCTTTGATGAGCTCTCTTCATAATTTTTATTAAAATATTGGTTTAAGATGAGCTGCTCTTATTAATAATACCTCCCTGAGAATATCTAGATCCCCTCGACCAATTACGACACTGTAACAAGATTTCCACTCCTAGGTAACACAACCCGATAAAGTGTGGGAATTACGCAGATAGATGATTCAGATTCGTGCTTACCTTTACAATCTCTGCAGAACACATTTTGGTTTCTACTTTCCATGTCTGTCTTATTTTTAGCTATAAAGTGACAATGGTTTTTAAAGGTCAAGCTAGACCAATATGGAAAAAGTACTTTTGGAATAAAATAAAAGTTTCTCATAAAGATCCATTAGCTGTTCGAAGAAAAGACATTAGGACGCATACCAAAAATCGGAAGAGAAACTCCACCTGACTGATTCTCTAAAGCCACAATTATTCACTACATTTTGTCTCCAATGAACTTTTATTTCTAAACCGACCTCAGAGTCTTATTGAGAACACAGTAGAAGTTCGACAAGCGATTCAGTGCCATTTTGATACCAACACCATCCGTAAAGAGTAGATTTCGATTTTCCTTCAACATTTATGCAAGGCGACCTTTGAAGTCAACTTAAGCCACATTACGGGAATACCTTATTGCTGTTGATACTAAAGACTTAGTTCTATTCTTCGACTTAGCTTCATTACTTTTGCTGATAAGTAGAGCCATTTATTTACTGGGCTCCACTTTACATGTTGAAGACCCAATGTGTTATGGACACTTTTTTTCTTGCCATCTGGCAACGGGCCATCGGGAGTTTATTTATTATTTTTCTTCATGGAGACACTCGCCCCCCAAGCTTCAGCTGAACTGTTACCGGAGTGCTATGATTGGTACAACTCGGAGTATTCTTAAACGTTTCTTGACAGAAAGTGAAGTGGGTGTCTTCAACTAACATCGCTATTACATGTCAAGAGTCGGATAAAATGTCCATCAACCGTGTTGCATTGGTAATAAATGTGTTTTAGTGTCATACTTTTTTGCATTAGAAATGTAGCAATGTAGTATGCACAAACTGTCAGGAATTTGGTCACACAAAATCCTATTGTACTTTACGTACCGTTTGCGTGGCATGTGGTGATCTTCACCATTCTACCAAATGCCCCTTGAATAAAACGGATGCAACACAAAAAAAGTGTAGCAACTGCGGTGGCAATCACACCGCTAATTATAGAGGTTGTCCGGTTTACAAAGATTTAAAATCTAAACTTTCTCAGGGTATACAAGCCAAACGGAACCAACTCCCATATACTACTTCCATTCCGAGCCTTTCCAACATACCCAGCTCAAATATTGGTCAAATGTCCTATGCCAACGTAGTAAAAGCCAATGTACAGGCCCCACCAGTCACCCCATCCAGTACTGGAGTTGAGACCATGATTCTTAATCTAACCCAGTGCATGACACAATTTATGTCAACCATGCAAAGTATGGTTCAAGACCTAATAAAGGCGCAAAACCAAATGCTCCAAACCCTGTTGACCAAAAAATGAGTGAACTCAGGATTTGCTTATGGAATGCTAATGGTGTAAACCAGCATAAATTAGCACTCAAATTATTTTTACAGACCCACGAAATTGATGTTATGCTTATATCTGAAACACATCTCACCCAGAAGTATAATTTTTACATCCCTGGGTTTAAGCTGTACAACACTAATCACCCAGATGGCAAAGCACATGGTGGCACAGCTATACTCATAAGGAATCGTTTAAAGCATAACTTTCTTAATTCCTTTTCAACAAATTGGTTGCAGTCAACCTCGATCACCCTTAAAAATAGGGGGGTTGACCTTACTTTAGCTGCAATTTACTGTCCGCCACGCTTCGTAATAACAGAAAAACAATTTAGCGACTTTTTTATGACTCTAGGAGATAGGTTCCTAGCTGGAGGTGATTACAATGCGAAGCATACTCATTGGGGATCGAGGCTAATTAACCCCAAAGGTCGTCAGTTATACAACACGATCATAAGTACAAAAAATAGTTACGATTTTATCTCCCCAAGACAACCAACTTACTGGCCTACGGACTCAAGGAAATTACCTGACCTGATTGACTTTGCAGTCACTAAAAACGTAGATAGGAGTTTAGTACTTGCTGAAACCTGTGCTGACTTATCTTCTGATCATTCCTCAATAATCATAAAATTGAACGAACAACCAATTGAAAGTGAGCATGCTTTTCGACTTACTACATCAAGAACTAATTGGCTTAAATATAAAAAATACATTAGCAGTCATATACAGACCAATCCGCAAATAGGGAGAGGAACTGACGTTGAAAATGAGTTACTTGTATTTAACAGTATACTAGCAACAGCAGCAACTATAGCCACACCAGAGCAGAAAACAAAAGCAAAGGCATTGATAACTAATAGTGGAATAGAATTACTGGTCCGTAATAAGCGACGTTTGCGTCGCGAATGGCAAGCCTGCCGATCTCCCGATGCAAAAATTCGTCTTAAGGCGGCAGAAAACAAACTAAAAAAAGCATTAGTATACGAAGAAGAAAGAAATATCAAACATCTTATAACGTCTTTGTCTCCCAACGTTTCTACTAAAAAATCTCTATGGAAAGCTAGCAAAAACCTTAAGCCGCCAGTAAGCACTGAAGTACCGTTGAGAATGCGTAATGGTTCATGGGCGAGAACGGATGAAGAAAAGGCGTCTTGTTTCGCAGAGCACCTTAGCACAGTATTTCAACCAAATACTGCTACATATAGTGCACCTTTGTCACCGACCCATACTGCTCCTAGATACACTGTTGCTTGCGGAGCATCTGTGTCTGATCTAAAAAACACTATTGCCGCCATAAATCCAAAAAAATCTCCAGGAGACGATCATATCTCGCCTAAAATGCTAAAAGAATTGCCAAGCATTGCTCTCGTTTTTCTTGCAAAGCTTTTCAGTGCCATTTTGATGCTGGGATATTATCCACAAATCTGGAAAAAGTCGCAGATAATTATGGTAGCTAAACCAGGTAAAGACGCAACCCTGCCGTCATCATATAGACCAATTAGCCTGTTGCCTTGCCTATCAAAACTTTTCGAAAAAGTGCTGCTATCAAAAATTACTCCTTTTCTCCATCAAAATGATATTATTCCTACACATCAATTTGGTTTTCGGGAAAAACACGGCACAATTGAACAAGTAAATCGTATAACAAATGAAATAAGGAAAGCTTTCGAAATGCGAGAGTATTGCTCGGCTGTTTTTCTTGATGTGGCGCAAGCATTTGACAAAGTGTGGTATGATGGCCTCATTCATAAAATTAAAAAATCATTACCTAACACGTTCCACAATATCCTTGAATCCTACTTATCCAACAGGCGATTCACAGTAAAAGTAAATGATTACATAACAGAAGAGTGTCCGATTTCGGCAGGTGTTCCGCAGGGTAGTGTTCTTGGACCAATATTGTACATACTGTTTACCGCAGATATCCCTACAAGTGACGAAGTAATTACGTCAACATTTGCGGATGATACTGCTATACTAAGTCGACATAAATGCCCCATTACAGCCACAAAGGTGTTACAGCAGCATCTTAAACAAATTGAAGAATGGCTAGCGAAATGGCGTATAAAAGTGAATGAAAACAAGTGTAAACACATAACTTTCACATTAAGGCCAAAAACGTGTCCTACTGTTAAGCTCAACAATGTATCAATACCGCAAGCTGACGAAATTACATACCTCGGAATCCACTTGGACAGGCGCTTAACCTGGAGACGACACATTGCAGCTAAAAAGCTGCAGCTTAAACTCAAATCTGCCAGTTTACATTGGCTTTTAAACAAGAAGTCTGGACTTAGCCTTAGCAACAAAGTCCTCTTATATAATGCAACAATAAAACCGATATGGATGTATGGGATCCAGTTATGGGGCACAGCTTGCGCAACGAATATAGATATAATTCAAAGATTCCAATCGAAAACGTTAAGAGTAATAACGGGCGCACCATGGTACATGCGTAATGAAAATATTCATAGAGATCTAAATATACCTACCATCAAGGAAGAAATTGAAATGGCAGCAAAAAAATACTTAACAAAACTGCGTAACCATCCGAACCCTTTGGCTAACACCTTGGCCTATGCAACAAGTCAAACCCGCCTGCGGAGAAAAGACAAAGCAGCCTTCTAAAGAGCAACGTCAAGCCAGCAGCCCATTCCTACTAATGGGCTTTATGTTTTAATTTAGTTTAAGATTTTATTACTTATTGTTAGGCTTCCGAAGTCGAAGTAGATTCAATAAATAAATATTAATGTTTCAAAAAAAAAAAAAAAAAAAAATGTAGCAAAGACGTTCGTTCGTGATCAGATTCTCTATCTATTCAGTTTTCGGTATGAGTACCTTCACATCGACAACAACTCGTTTATCCATATATTGTCGCGATGGGTAGTTTCCGCACCAATCGGTGTTGTAGGTATCATAGTAAGTCAGTATCAGGAGCAAAGAGGATCTTCTTCTACTTTATTAGAAAGCATTTTGAGGTGTTATTCTCTTTCCGCAAAAGGCGTGGTGAGGTATCAACTCAATCCTTGGGTGCAATGATTTATGAATTGACTCTGTAGTATAGTCTTTTGCGCAAGCCCGTTCAGAGAGTAATGGAGACGAGTGCAAAGAAAAACCGAGGAAACGAACTTGGCCAAGAGCATCGGCTTACAACGAGCGTACACAAAAGAAGCGCTTTCGTACGGCTCATGGAATTTTATGAGGATTTTGGATGTTGATCAGACCAATGCTCGAACCCTGCCTTCCGAATTGTAGTACGCACTACTTATATATATGTATATATACATGTATATATATATAATTGCCGCTTTGTAACCGCTTAAGCGATTTTCGGCCGCGCTCTTCCTCCAATTTGTGGCTCTGCGGCTTGATGTTTTTCCAACAAACAAGCCACCTCGGAGCGGGTGATTTTTTTTTTTTTGAAGGTCCTTTATTTGATGTCAGAATTACACTAGGATGGGTTGACATTCCCTACGAAGGGGCGACCACGATTAGAACATTTAACTTAACTTTTTATTTAAATTAATTTTCTATAACTTTTGGATGTTGGTCATACCAGAATTGGGACCCGTGACTTCCGAATGGCAGTACGCACTACTTACCACTCGGATATTGCGGCCGCCAGAACTCGGCTTAAGGGCTGACTAAAGTCTTTCTGCAGCGTCTGTTCACTATAGAGCGGGCATTGGTCATGAAGCAAGCGACCCGCTATATAAATGTGTCCAAAATTTAAACCTTCTCGCCTAGCGAAGTCATCCGCAGGGCTTGGGAAGTACGACGTAGTAATCAGCTACAATAGAAAATTAAACAACAGATCGAATTCATTTGATGACGACCACTGCAAATGTTTTAAGCAGCCGTTGCCCAGGTGATTGACGTCCTCGTAAGGCTAACATAAGCGCCGTCCAAGAACTGCGTTGGACGAGACAAAGATGGGAACAAATTGGTGCTTGTGGCATGTCTTACAGCGGCCATTTCAAGCAACACAAATTTGGAGTCGAATTCGTGGTGGGAGTCCCAGGTAGGTAAACGTCTTGTCTTAATCCGTTTCAAAGCGCGGTTCTTCGACATGTAGCTGATTTTCGTTTATGTCTCGGCAGAAGAATAGTACGATATGGCCGAAATCGTTTTTTATGGACGCTAAGAGCGTAACCTTGAGCACTGCCCCCACCACGATGTCAACGTTGTGGTTGGCGAGTTTAATGCCAGGGTGAGCAAAGAAGGTATCTTTGGCACAACAATCGGAAAATTTAGCTGCCTCTATGAACGGCTGACTCTTTAGCTTTACCAATTAAACCATTTAGAGCAATATTATTCTTTTATTTTTCATATTAAAGTGTAATCAAAAAAGTAAATAAAAAAAATATATTCCAAACTTCGCTCGTTGGCGACCAAAGAGACCAAAAGAAGACTGGAAAAAAAGGAGAAAGAAGCGATATGCAAATATTTACAAGCAACGCAGCGCCCAGATGTAAGGGATATACGTGTATGCATGTATAAGTATTAGTGGCTAAGATTTATGTGCTCATTTTAAAGGTCACGTCTGCGAGTATATGAGATTATATGCACACACACACACACACACGCGTGCGCGCACACATTTATGCCGAAATCATTTTTTATGCCAACATTTTTTCTTCGAATTTTCCGCTTTTTTTTTCGCTTCTCAGAAGTGCTTTTGGTCGTTTAAGCACGCACAGCTGTTGCTGCCGCTGCCGGAGCTTGCGCTGACTGACCGTCACTTTGTAACCACAAAACATTTTACATTGAAAGCGAAAAATGCGCACATTTACTGTTGGCAAAAAAAAAAATGCAATCTCTTTTTTATTAAAAAATAAAATAAATAAATCAAGAGAAAAGGTAAGAAATGCAGAAAGAAGGGAAGTAAGGGAAAGAAGCGAAAAAAGGGAAAAAAGAAAGAAGTAAGCGCAATGTGCTTGGTAGAATATACGTGCATACATAGGTATATACATATACACATATTTATATAAAATAAATAAAAAATTGCGGGCAGGGAAATTGTTACAATCTGTAGCTGTGGTTGACATGCCATTTAACATCGTGCACTTGTGCGCTCGCTCATCCTGACACGCTGATATACTACGTCACGTTGCGACACAACGTCACTCACTCAAACACTGGGCAAACCACTGGCTCATGATGCCTTCCTACCAACTCTCTCTCTTGCACTCCCAACACTCACACACACACGCCGCCAGTTCACGGTTACATCATTTCCTATTCACGCGAAAAATGTTTAACGAAAAAAGCGTTTAACACTCACTCAAATCTCAAAAAAAAAAGCAAAACAAAAAAACTCGCTTCCAAAACCATTTTTAAAAATTCAAAACCTGTTTTCCTTCTACGCTGTATATTTTTAACGCCACTCTACCCTTCTCTTCAGCACTCCCCCGCCTAAAGTCGCTACTTAATTTCAATATAAATAAATCTTACTGTTGCCGCTTTGCTCTTAGTCCTTGCTCCGCCATCTGATCACACCGCCCAACCCGTCACATTAATCCTCTCAATCATGCATTCGCCTTTTTCCACCACTGCCATTACTTGTCTCGAACATTTTTATCGTACATTTTTCATAGCTCACAACTCTCTCTCTCTCTCCCTCTCTCTCTCTCAAATGCCCTACTTGCAAGATTTTGTATTTTTTACTGTTAACAGCACGACAAGCTGTTGAACTGCAGTTGGCCAACAACCTGCTTCACTGCTCGTCGCGATAACTCGCTGGCTTGTACTGCTAGCAGCTTGCAACGGCAGCCAGTGCACATACTTAACCATTGCCACGGAGCTGTGAAAGGGGAAGGTTGTGTCCCTTTGTTATGTTACTTGTCCGACAATTGCGCCTTTGGGATGAACATACACGTATACCTGATACACGATTGTAGTGCTCAAGCAGCACAGGGGGAGCGTTGGGTGTATGCGAGGCATGTGGTGCGCTTGTTAGTTGTGTAGTTAGCTGAGGTCGCGTCATGTTTGCAGGCAGCACTTTTCCGGTTGTTGCCGATAAGTTGGCTGTGTTTGGCCAGGTCAGCGCTCAGTTTCCGTTGTCGTCGTTAACTGCAATTGTATTTGAAAAAGCTCAGCCGTTTTTTATCATCCAGCTGGTTGGCTTTTTCTCCCGTTGTGTATCGGTGAGTAGACAATTTTTTTTGTTCCTGCTTTCTTTTTGTTACATTTTCTGTCTCAATTCAAAGAACATATGTTTTGTATAAACTGATGTTTTTATTAAACACTTTGAGTTTGTTTTTATTTTTTTTTTTAATAAAGTCGAGCGAAAAACTTTCTCTTTTATTGCCACAGCATATGTTTTCAGTAGACAATAATAGATTTTCTTATACTGAAATTTTATACTAAATTTAGCGAACAATCATAGGATTATCTAGTCTTATGCATACTTTATCAGCAGTCAAGTTGGAAAGTAAGTTGACTTTCACATCACCCTTCTCTTCCTTCAGACATAGAAGCAAGTCAGCGATGTTAAAAAAACCTCTTGATGTGGTTGGCGGCTAGGTCTTTCATTAGCGACTAGTCTAAACATGACTCGGCTGCATATTTTGATCGATACGACTGCTATTTGTCGCTCAATATTGTCTCGTAGCTTTTCTAACGTCGCATAGACCAATGATGTAATGTAGCCCCTTAAAATAGTCTAGCGACATTAAGTAACGCAATCTCGGCCGCGAATCAACGGGTCCATTTCTCGAAATTATACATTCGCCGCACTGAAACTTCAATAATTCGATTGTGGTTTGTGGCAATTTCTCAAAAAAATAACCTTCCAACATGTCTCTGTAGCAAATACCATGGTAATTTTCATCGATGTAAAGAACGCACCAAAGACGCCACCGGCAGGAAATCCCCACCTAATACAGATTTTTTTCCAGATGAAACGATATTTCATGAAGCACATGAGGTTCCTCACCTGTCCAATAATGCATGTTTTGCTTATTTACAAAGCCGTTTGACCAGAAATGTGCTTCATCGCTGAAGATGATTTTGCGATGAAAGTCTTAATTTTCTTCAATCACATCCAGAGCACAATTTGAGAACGTACGTCGCATGATCAAGTGACTTTAGTAAAATTGACTCGTCGTTTATGACGGACGTTTCTACCGCAGCCATATTCTCCACACTTCGGGTGAAATGTAGACTCACAGCACGGGAACATCAAGTTTTCGCTGGTGGAAACAGAAAAAGTGAAAGAGTTCCACGTTGGATAGACCAGACAGACGGCTTGGCTTTGTGTTTTCCAACAATCGCCAACCATCCATAAGAGACGGCGCGTTGTCATGTTGCAAGATAACTTTGCCCTGTCTTCGGGCCCATTCCGACCGTTTTTCGATCAACGCATGATTCAAATTGATCAGTTGTTGTCGGTAGCGATTTGTGTTCACCGTTTCACCAGGTTTTAACAACTCGTAGTATACCACACCACACTGGTCCCACCAAACATAGAGCATTGTCTTACGGCCAAAGCGATTTGGCCTTGCAGTCGATGGGCCAGCTTCACCAGGGGAAAGCCATGATTTTTTTCGCTTCGGGTTCTCCAAATAAATATATTTTTCGTCCCCCGTGACAATGCGATGCAGAAAAGATTTCCTTTCGAATCGTTGAAGCAACATTTCACAAACGGTTTTTCGATTTTCCATTTGTCTATCGTTCAGCTGGTTCAGCTGGTGTGGCACCCGTTTTCCATACTTCTGGATCTTTCCCATGGCTTTTAAATGTTGGCAAATTGCTCCTCGAGTCACATGTAGTGTTTCTGTCAATCTTTGTTGCGATTGGGTTGGATCAACATCCAATAACGCCTGCAATTCCTCGACTTCGAACTTTTTCGCTGCACCAGGATGTTCATTGTCTGTCAAATCGAAATCTCCACTTTTAAATTGACGAAACCATGTCTCACATGTTCTAATCACTGGAGCATGTTCACCATAAGTTTCTACCAGCAACCGGTGAGCTTCAGCTGCTTTTTTCTTTTGATGAAATAAGAAAAGCAACGAATGCCGCAAATTCGATTTACTTGGAACGAAACTCGACATATTCACTGAGGTAAACAAATATGACGCTATTATTTTGGCGGAATGTGACTTGCGTATTTTTGTAGGTTAATGTCAATAGAGAAAAATTACATACATGCCAAATCATAGAAATCTATACATATTGCTAGCGACATCTACTAGTAAAACCGGCACACTTCAACAAACACATATGGTACATATGGTATGTACATATTTATATACGATTTTCGGCTTAGTTTCTCCTCCAATTTGTAGTTTTTCAAATTTTTTCCACTAAATGGAAGGACCCACAATTTACACGAAGCCGCCTCCGAACGGCTGATGGGTTTTTATGAGGAGCTTTTATACCTGTCGGTAATACACTCGAAGAGCTTGACTATTTGACTGGCCTTCAGAATAGCAGTAGGAATATAAATTAAAAAATATTTTATTCTGACTAATAAATATTTTTTTAAGTAAAATATCTTATTTGATATCTTTTTGTATACTAATTTTGCAAATAGTAAAGATTAATGTGTATTATTTATTTATTAATTTTTTCTTAAACAAAAGTCAACAGCGTTTCAGGTATTTGCAAGTATAAACGAAATTTACACAAGTAAAACAATATTGTTGAGGAGTATCTGAACATACTTGCTTAGAAGGGCTTGTATATACGAGTATGTGTGTGTTAACTCCGCTGTAATCCGAAGCTTTTATGACATAAAACCTTCTTACATGGCTCTTTACCGCTCGGCATTTATGAATGGTTCGTACGCTTACAAAACTATTTATCTTCCAGTACAAACATAAATATTTTCCTCTATTTATGCGGCTAAGCCTACCTGAGGCACATTATTTATCAGCTTCGAAATTATTACACTCAAAATGAGTTCAAGCGGTGTTAAAATGTGATGTTTTATGGTCTCATAGTGGCTACGCATGGCCATATTTGAATTTCGTTTGCTACTCACTCGTTTTGCTGCTGTTGGGACATATGAATGATAACGGTTTTAGGCATTTTTAACAAATGATATTCATTCTTACGTATATATGTAAATAAAATATTATAACATAAAGAAAAGTCTAAGGAATATGTGATATAAATTGAATTAAAGTACGGATGTTAGCAGGAAAAATCCCTAAAAAATATAAAAAAACACATTTTAGTTTAAAATTTAGTAAATACGTATGTAAACTGGCTCCTTTATTTGACTGCGACTACGATAAATCATTTAAAATAAATTGCGTAATTTATAATATTTTTCGTGGGACATTTTTCACTCCGGTTGAGGACTCAAAACCAAAAGAAGACGCACTAAGTGATTTTTTGTGGACTCCTATTATGCTGAATATACATAATTAATATTTGAGGGACGGATTGGACCCTACAAAAAAAAATTTCTAAACTATCTACAATTTATGGTAATTGATGAAACCAAAAATACTACCCGGAGTTTTCCAGTAGACTTCTATGTATGTAGATATTTAAGGGGTTATATACAGTTATGATTTTCAAAAAATTGATTTTTTTTATTTTATTTTCTGTATCTACATATATTTAAGAATACACACAAGAACTTTCAAATCGATCCGGCAAATATTTTCGAAGTTACACGCACATTTGTAAAGACGTTTCGGAGCGCTTGGAAGTTTTCTCAGAATGGTGTTTTCATAGTCGGTGACCACTATAACTCGAAAACGGCTGAACCGATTTGTCTAAAATTTTAACACAAGCTTCTTGAATATATTTTTCAGTGATTAAAAGAAGGTTTTATTTTTCCGATAAATACTTTTTTATAAACAATTTAAAATCGAAATTTCGCTGAAAAATCGACTTTTTTCTTTGAGAAGGCGCCATTTTGACAAAAAATCTTTTTTTGCTTATTCCTTTATGATTAATCACTACATTTAACATTACTTTAATGAAATCTGTTTGGTTTTCAATTTCAGATGATCCAGTTCAGAGATAGAGTAGTCACCGCAAGACGTCTTCTTTCAGAGGACCTCCTGGAGATCAGCTGTAGCTCTTCCCAGAGAAATATTTTTAGTAGTTATAATTACTAAAATATTGTTGAATAATACCATAATAAGTATGTAAACTTTTTGAATCAATAAATTCTAAAGACTTCTCAAAAAAAATTCGTAAAAATTCGCTTTTTTTTAGCCCATTAACTGTATATAACCCCTTAAGGGGGTCTCCTCATCAGTCAGTTTCAAAAAATCGATTTTTTTTTTTTTTGCTTCAATCGTTAGAATTATTATTAAAGAATATTCTTGCAAATTGTGAGAGTCCAACTCAAACTCGTTTAGGATTTACAAATCTGAGTAGAGTCTCGCGTGGGGCAAGCGCGAGCTAAGCTAAAAACTTTAAAGCCTATTTCCCGAAAACCGTATTTTTTAAAATTCCGTGCACGATTAAAAATGAACCATTAAAGCTATGTATACAAGTAAGACACCGTTTTTTAGATAATTTTATTGTCCATAGATTGAACTAAAAATATTTATTAAAAAATTTTTATTTTACAATGTTATCAACTCAATTATTCTTAGAAAAAGCACTAAAAATCGAGTACTTTTTTAAAAAAAAGACAAAAATGTTAAAATTTCAACTTTCAATCACCATAATAGTCTATGATCTGCAAAAAAGCCTTCTGAACAAGGAAGTATTTCCATTTTTTGTTTCAGATAAAAATTACGGGCTGAATCATGCACGGAGTTTGAGTTGTTAATCGCGAGCTGCTGCGCAAGATTTTTCATAAATCAGCCATTTTTAATTATTTTGACATACAATAAACTTTTTTTGTTGAATAAATATATGTTCAAAAATATGCAAAAGATCATTTGTTTCTCTTGTTGTTTTCATGTTCAAAAAAAATCCTGAAAAACCTCTTTTTTTGTAAGCTACTGATGAGGAGACCCCCTTAAGTGTGCTGAATACTGATTCATCTTTTTAACCTGCGTAGACACCACTTAGCGAATATTGCCGAGTTAACAGCAGAGCGCCATTTCTTCATTCTTGACGCTGTTTGACGCCAATTGAGAATACCAAGTGCAGCCAAGTACTTCTCCACCTGATCATGACGACGGAGTGGGGATCTTCCTCTTCCTTTGCATCGTAAACCTTTCAAAGCAGGACTAATTCTTGATTCGCTAAACAATGTTGCCGTATACATATCTCGTATAGCTCATCCTTCCATTGACTGTGATATTCACCATTGCCAATCCGGAAACGCAAAACCTTTATCTCGAAATCTCCTAATGCAAACTCATTGAGTGAAGACTGAGTAAAGAATGCGATGACTGTTTGTTTGATGGGTGGATATATTTCGTCTTGCCCTCATTACCTACCAGACCCACGCGATTCGCTTGCTTATCCAGTCGAGAGCAGAACTCATGGGTAGTTGAGGCCAATACTGTCAATATAATAATATAGTAGTAATAATAGCTGTATACTCTTTTAGAATAATATAAGCCCCCCTTACCCGCGGTAAGGCATACCTGTCGTAAGAGGCGACAATAATCCAATAGTTCCCGCGACAGTCGGGTCTTTATACCGGAACGACCCGGATTTTTTTATCCGACCAAGGACTGTCACTCCCGCAATATTCCCCAAGAATCACTTTGAGGAATATTTTTGCGGTAGAATATTATACCATCTCCATTCAGCTCTGCTGCTCGTATTATTTTCTCCATCTATAAATTAAAGAAGTTAAACGATAAGGAGTCACCATGTCTGAAACCTCGTTTGGCATAGAGTGGCTCGAAGAGGTCCTTCCCGATCCTGACGGAGCTTTTAGTGTTGCTTAAGGTCAGTTTACATAACCAAATAGCCAAATAGTTTTTGCATGGATACCAGCGAGCGGAGTGTAGACTGCTTTTAAAATAGACAAAGTGGTGATTTGTGTCGCTCTTCTTTTCTAGGGTCTTTACCAAGATTTCGGCGCATATAATATCTGGTGATTCGTAGATTTTCCATGTTCAATCAGTTTGTTGACGGTGGGCTTTATTAGTCTTTCATACAGTTCGCTCTACAAAATCTTGTATGCGATACTAAGGAGGCGTATTAGCCTTATTGACACAGACTATGGAGTCCCCTTTTAACGGATTTGGCACCCTTTTACTTCTTCGGCATTGTATTTGAATTGCTCCGTCGTTATCCATCAGCCTCTGCTGCTTTGTTATTTTTCAAGCGCGCTATTGCTATTGCAAGCGCAAGCGCGCTATATCGATTGGGTAGTCGGATTCGCCATCTCCTGGTGTTCCGCTTTCGCTATCACTCAACAGGCTGGGAAAGTGTTTCCTTCGTACACTAAATATCTTTGGACATCTGCCGCTAGATCGACTCTTTGGGTCCAACATACAAGATTTTGCTCTGGTCGAGCAACGTCTTCAGCCTCTCTCTCTCCTGTGTACAGCAAGGTAAACCAGGGTACTTCGGTATTGAGCATGAAAATGTACTGAAGACGGCTAGTCTTTTAAGTTTACTCATCTTTGAGTACACATATACATATGTAATGGGAGTTCATACACATGTACGAGTATACAAGTATGTATGCATGTATGAACATACATATGCATTATTTCAATGCACACAAAAGCAAATAATTGCCGAATAATGTTCGTACAAGTTATGAAAACTTGCCTCAGCCTCAGTCGAGTACCGATGAAAATGAGAAATGTTAAGTGTAAAAAGAATTACACAAAAAACAGTAAAACAACCAAAAGTGTCTGAAATATATGTATGTATGTATATACAAATGGCTGAAGTGAATATCAAGAATGTACACACTAATATTTATGTATATATATATTGTGTATATGTATGTATGTGAGTGTGTGAGAGGCCAACTCTAGGCTAAAACGCACATTCGCTGATTGCTGATGCTACGTGTAAGCAGACACACATACACATACATACACACCACCATATATGTATGGTATATGCGAGAAACAGTCGTTGGCACGTTAAGTCCTCGAATGTGGAGAAGACTGAAGGCTGAAAGCTGAAGGTTGACTACCTTCTCCTTACTCCTGTAATTGGACTGGCTGCTGGTTAACGCACGGCAAGCATGGTTGCCTGGCTGATTGGCTGTATGCCCACAAGCTGGTCTATTGCTTGTTTTCGCTCGTTTGGCCGGTAAGTGATTGCATAATGTGGGCAAAAGGAGGCACTCTCGTATACATATTAACAACAACAACAGCAAAAAAAAATCGAAAAAAAACAATACCAGCAGCAGGCAATCAGTATATCACAACACTTCATCACATCATAGACATAGACACACAGACATTGAGATGTATGGTATAAATTTACGAACACACACTTGCAAGCTCAATGCCATTGCCGCTGTCGCTTATGTGCGCTTGTTGAACACACACTTAGGCTTACATATATGTATGTACGCACTTATTTATGTAGACACTCACGTGCTCGCTCCATTTCTGCATACCCTTTATGCACATGAGAAGGATTTACAATTTGGTTACGTTTCCATGCGCACACTTAAACTGTCCTATCTGCGGCTCAGGCAACACGCTCGTTCATAGATACCTACAAACAGTCATATTCCTATGACGCTACCTCAGTGGCAGTCCGTGAACGCATCACTCTTTAGCTCGCACTTGTGGCTCTTCATTTTCCACTCGCTGCTATAATTGCATAAAATAGGAAGAAAAAAAAATATATAACGGAAAGGTTAAAGTCGGTTGGAACCGGATTGTGAAGATATTGATGGTTTCAGTATTCGAAAATTTCGCACACGCCCAATGAACCAGAAGGAAGGCATATGTCGAAAGATACCTTCTAAGAATGCACATATGAAAGTTGTTTCTCCTTCGACGTAAAAATTGGGATTGGCAATTTTAAATCCAGGGTGGGGAAAAATATATCTTTGGTACAACAACGGAGGGATAAATCAGCCTCTAAGACGAAATATCCTCAAACTGGCTGAAGCTGAAATCTAGTTGTCTGTACTACTAGATTTCGGCATAAGATAATTCTGTAAACAACATTGCTGTCTCCAGATCGACGAACTCACAGTAAACACAACCATTTTGTGATAGACAAAAGGTATGTCTCCATCATTTTAAGTGAGCGTACTTTCCTACGTCCTCATATCGACTTAAGCTGCAACTACCCATCTTAAATATGTTACCTCACAGCCGTACCAGCCGACTGGAAGAGGATATACAAACACGAGAATTTTCTGCGGGACCGTCAGTAACGGCATCGGCAAGCGGTGGAAACTTTTCATCTACATGGCCCTCTCGTAAGATAGATTGCAACGGCTGGCAGGTATGTAAGACAGGTTGTTGGCCTATTAGACCTTTATCTTGTTTCAGCAAAGATAGGCTCCCGCCTCTGCGCAGCAAAGAGCACTCTACAAAAAACACAGGGAGAATTGGTTACCGGTAAGATGAACGACTTGTTCTCCTACTCTCTGAGTGTACTCATCAACAACTCGGTATAAGAGAACAGTGGCACGGCAACGAACTATTCTCGTACCACGTTGTACAAAAAAGTCTGCCACCCTTGTAATGTTGCGATCGACCGTAGCACCTGATAAAATTGCGCACCGGAAAAGAGAGGCGCCAAAATGCGATAGTATAAAGAGAGTGAGAATCAAATGGGTGATCTTGTGATCGAGTGGAGGTCTTCCTTTTCCTTTGTTTCTATCGGCAGGTACTGCATCGCAACTTTAAAAGCTGGAGTATTCGTATCCATCCGGACCACATGACCTAGCCAGCGCAGCCGCTGTTTCTTGACTCGCTGGACTATATCAATGCCGCCGTATATCTCATACAGCTCATCATATCATCGTTCCATCGGCTGCGGTATTCGCCGTTCCCAACTCGTAGACGACCATAAATCTTACGCAAAAGTTTACTCTCGAAAACTCATCAGATATTGTCATCATCCATACCTTCGTACCATATAGAAGGACGAGAACGATAACCGACTTTTAGAGTTTGGTTTTCGTTCAAAAAGAGAAGACTTTACTTTTCAATTGCCTACTCAGTCCAAAGTAGCACCTTAGAGTGATTCTGGTTTGGATTTCCAGGCTGACATTATTATTGGTGTTAATACTGGTTCCAAGATAGACGAAGTTATCTACGACTTCAAAGTTATGACTGTCAACAGTGATGTGTCACGAATGCAACGAGTGTTTGTTTGATGACATAGATAATTTGTGTTGTCTTTGTTTACTACCAGATTGATATCCTTCGTTTCCTTATCCAGTCTGGAGAAAGCAGAACTCACGGCGCGGTTGTGGATGCCGATAATTTCAATATCATCGGGCGTATGCCCGTATAGAAGATTGTACCATCTCTATTCAGCTCTGCAGCTTCAGTAACAAATTAAATAAGTCACGCGTTAAAGAATCACCTTGTCTGAAACCCCATTTGGTAGCGAATAGCTCTGATAGGTCCTTCCCTATCTTAATGGAGCTTTTAATGTTGCTTAACGTCAGCTTACATAGCCGTTTTCGTGATGCCGAAGGCTGAGCTGGTCCTCCTTACACGGGTCTTTTCCAAGATGTGGCGTATGGTGAATATCTGTTCAAGGTCTAAAGCCACACTGATAAAGTCCATTCAGATTGTTGACGGTGGGCTTTATCCTTTCACACAATACGCTCGAAAGGATCTTATATGCGAAATTAAGGAGGCTTATCCCACATTTTTGTTTACTACTTTGATTATATTTTACTAATACAATTTTACAACCGTTAGATGAACATAATAAGTATACCCCAAAGACATAGCACCCTCGGGTGCAAAAAACTAAACGAAATTACCCAACGTCAGTCGTTATTCAATGCTAAGCCCGCTCTCTTTCTCCACAACGCCTCGCTTACACCACTCGCCACTGAGGAACACTCGAAAACCCAACAAAGTATATTAGTTGCGCATGTACTCGTGTGTATAACGCGCGTTTATCTCTCTGATTCTTCTTTTTGTTTTATTTTTTTTTGGCGCTTTCATATGTAAGCAAATATACTTTGTAGTATTATTTTTTATTTTTACTCACCACTTGAGTATACCCTTGATGCGCATTTTAACTGTATTTCGTCACAATTTTAATCAGCGTAAGCATGTGTGTGTGTGTGTGTGTGTCTGTTTGTACGAGTATCTGGTGCTAATCTAGGTGCGCTCTTAAATGCTTAACGCGTTGCAAACTGCTCGCTTTTATCTGCCACTTGGGCCGAGAGCCCAGCCCAACTGCGGCATGAGTAGCGACAGTCATTGTGCCGCCAGTTCTTCATTGGTCTGCTCAAGTGTGTAATGTCCTTTTAACGCACTCTATTTAACGAACATTTTTCTCTATTTTTTTATGATTTAATTTTCTATTTCTTCATCGTCTTGCTTCGCTCACAACGTAAATTATGTAATCTAATGTTATTTCTCGACTTCACAAGAAATTAAATAGGCATCCAGGCAGCCAGTCAGTGAGATTTTCTTCAATGTGTGGCCTGGCCAAGTGTAAGTGTGTTTGTGTGCCTATCTGTCTAACGTTCTACTTGTTTAGACACTTTAAATGAGATAAAGCTAAATAAATATATTTATATTACTTCAATGACTGGGTACAGTATGGCTACAGCAACAGCTTTACTTTTCCATTACTTGTTTTATGATTATTGTGGCCTGTGTGCTCGCCTGCTGTGCGCCAGCAATCAATGTGGATTCAACGAACTGTGGCTTTTCACTTGGGGTAGACAATTTAACAATTTATTTAAAATAATAAGGAAATTTTCATATTGTCTCTGGGAAATTTATATTTAAATTTTACGATTTTCTCCTCTGTTTTCTGTAATCTAGTTCATTAATACATATAAAATTTGATAAGTACATTTAACTCGAATCATATTCGCTCAACCTTAAATTAAAAATTCATTTAGTACTTAAACCTTTGCTGGGTATCGTCGTTTCGCATAATATAGGTACTCCCAATCGAAATCGATGCGGTGATAGAAAAATCATTCAATAAGTTCAGGTCATAAAATTTTAGGATAAAAATAAAAATAAAATTCGTCCAAAATATGTTAAGATCGTTAATCCTCACTAAGAGAAAAAACAACAGAAAAATTAAATAAGATTTGTTTTCAGCTATTTCTATAGCCTTCATAGACATTTAATGCAAAATTCAAAAATCGATCATTTTTAACATCAATATTTATTTGAATATACGTACGTATGTAATTAACTCCTTCTCCAATTTGTGGTTTTGCATTTTGATGTTTTTCCAACAAATGGAGGGACCTACAATTTAAGCCACCTCCGAATGGCCGCTGGATTTTTATGATCCTTAAAATTCCTGCCAATGGGTTACCAGAAGAAATAATTTTGGTCGAACCAAAACTTATACCTTGGATTTCTACTTGGCAGTATGTAATGCTATTGCGGCGGCGAACGTGTGTAGCATACCAAATTTAAAGCTCTTCCATATTTTCCACCCAAAATCTCACATCTGAACAAATCTATATGCTATATAATATAGTTAACCGAATCCGATAATTTTAACACCAATTTTTACTTCAATATATTGAGAGATTACAGACGGTTGGAAAGTCAGACAGTTATACAGAGTAATTATTTCTGAGAAGGGTATGGCTAAATCAATTCTGCACGTCATTCAGTTCGCATGGGTATGAATATTGATGCGTCTATCTCTGCTCCTTTTCCTACTTACATACTTCGGACCAAAGTTAATAATACTATTTTATGTTCATGCTTAGGTACAACAGTTAGCGGGATCAATTGAAAACCCTTCGTATCGTGGGATTCTCTATTGTATTATAATGATTTTCGGATCGTTAAAATGACTAAGCGATAATCTTAACTATAATAATATACGCTATACTTTTTTTATCGATACTCACTATCGTTTGATCAGCTGTTATCGTAAACTATTTGACAAATCGCTAGCTAAGTGAATATTTTGATGTTGTTATCGCCATCGACAAAAGAATGACATTTTATTAAGGTTAAATTAAAGTAAAGGAAATCATCTCGACTTTATTAAAATTAAAAGAAAATAACAAACTAAAATGGCTTTTGAATATTGGGCATAAGTTTCATTCCAAGATGAGAAGATATCGCATCCTTCATTCCATTCGAAGGAAAGCTTCGAGAAGTACAAGGTCCTTTGCACTTAAATGTAACAGTGTTTAAAAATCTATATACTAGATTACCGCCAAATTTAGTTGAAGAAATCGTTTGTCAACTCTATGGCCAACTAAAAATCAAAATAATAACAATCTTATAAAAAAGTTACCAAACTTATAAAAACAGTTCATGTTTACCGAAATGCCTAAAAAAAGTGAAATTAGTTAGGATGATAGAGTTAGAATTCAAGTTCTAAGAGAAGAAGGTAAGCCTCAGGTTGAGATTTCACGGTGCGCGGTCCAATGTACTATCAGGCGATTTGTGGAGACGAAATCCCACAATAATAAATCAAAAAGTGGAAGAAAGCGTCTAACCAATAAACGAGTAGACCGAATACTTATACGCGAGTCTCTCAACGATCGCAAAAAATCTTCTGCTGCCTTTGCAGCTGCCCTTTCGAATGAATTTAGTAAACCAGTTGGTGCTCGAACAACTAGAAGAAGACTTCTGAAAGCAGGTTTAAAAGGATGAAAAGCCCGAAAGAAGCCGTGGCTCTCAGAAAAGAATAGGAAAAATCGTTTGGAATGGGCTCGCCGATACCAACATTTCACGGAAGAAGACTGGTAGAATCTTCTGTAGTCTGATGAATCACACTTCGAGGTAAGCTTAGTTAAGATCGTTTTAAAGTATTAACAGCCATAGCCTCTTACCCTAGAGCAATTTTGAAGACATAATACAAATCTTGTGAAAACATTTTTTTTTCTTGTCTACATATATTTGGAACACCTGGTGTGATGTTCGTGAGGCGACGGTTTGGGAAAGAATATCATCCAGATTGCGTGGTACCCACTGTTAAGCATAGAAGAGGCAGCATTATGATCTGGGGCTGCATGGCTGCTGATGGTGTCGACGAAATGTTCGTTTGCGAGGGTCGCATGGACAGTCAAAAGAACATAAATGTATTAGAAGCTGATCGTCTGCCTTCGTTAACGCGCATTTTCGGCGATATTAATTTAGACGGGGTTCAATTTCAACAAGACAATGCCCCTTGTCACAAAACAGCGACTACAATGCGTTGGTGTAGAGATAACAACATTGTTTTGTTGGATTGGCCTGCACAGTCTCCAGATCTTAGTCCCATTGAGCACATGTGGGTTATTCTAAAACGCAAGATTAAGGAACACAGTATAACATCAAAAACTGCCTTAAAGAATGCCTGAATTAACGAGTGGTACGCTATAAATGCGGACGAATGTGCAAAGCTTGTACGCAGCATGCCTAAGAGAATTGCTGTCGTTATTAAATCGAAGGGTGGACATACAAAATATTAATGTTATAATCACTAATTTATTGTATTTTTATTGTTTTAGTAATAAAAATTAATTTTTCTATCACGAATTTGTTTTGTTTTTGTTATGCCTCTTTGTGCTTTTCGCAAATTTCCCCGTTTTGTTATGCTGTGATGCAACTTTTTCTCCATTTAAATAAAAAGGAAATGTCTCTTATCGATTATCGATTACCGATGAAATGGATTTAGCGAATCGCATAATAGTTAGTGCAAACAACAAAATTCGCGACTTTTCTATTCGACAAATCCTATCAACAAAAGTTACTGAATTCCACAGCAGGTCGACTTAACCACTTTTTCAGTGCCGGGAGGGTCTGGTAACCTCAGACCACTATCTGGACTTTCTCGTCGCTTAGTGAAGCTCTCTCTATCCAGCCAGGGAACTACTAACTTACATGACTTAGTGTTAGATGTTGCTTCCAATACAACTTAGCTGTTAAAAATTAGAATATTTCAGAAAAAATATTAAAAAAGAAATAGAGACAGTGAGCAACAATAAGCTCATATTATTAAATGGTACATTGTGAGCCCACTCAGGTCCATTCGCTTTTCAAAGAACAACCAGCCAAAAAGTTTCTTTGGTATTCAAAGACGAAGGAGAGTGTTTTTTCTTTGAAGCTTTTTCGCTGTGTCGTTACCTGTCGATACCCTTATGAGCTACTGATAGTACTGCACTTAGTACGCACATGAATTCAAACGTTCGATAGTAAGAAAAATTAAAATGAGATAACTAAGGTTATGAAATCCTCACAACTATAAGACCATTATAAGTCTGAGTTGGCACACTAACTTCGAAGATTCCAACTTAACCGCTGAATCAGCAATTAAAGGGAAGTTAACCAAGATTTGCAACGCAGAGTCGCTTTCCTTATCTTGACCACCCAAAATTCAGTTAGTAAAAGTTCAAGTACTGAATGACGCTAATGACGGCAAGGCTATCAAGTTGCTCACAGCTACATATGTAGTTACTACTATAAAAGTCTTGCTATTTTTCAATTTCACCGCTTCGAAAAGCAAACCACAATTCGTACGAGTTCATTAATGAGTTGAACGAAAAAAAATGAGAAAATGAGATCGCCGCTAAGTGAAACAGCCCTTCATCGTCGTCGCTTACCTTCCCGCCATGGATCGATCTGTCGAAATTTCACAAAAATGTCGCTGTCAGACCTACAAACCTTCGGGACGAACACATATTCTGTATCATTCATTTATATACCAGGTGTGTTTGTTGAAGTGTGCCGGTTTCACTAGTAGATGTCGCTAGCAATATGTATAAATTTCTATGATTTGGCATGTATGTAATTTTTTTCTATTGACATTAACCTATAAAAATACGCAAGTCACATTCCGCCAAAATAATAGCGTCACATTTGTTTACCTCAGTGAATATGTCGAGTTTCGTTCCAAGTAAATCGCATTTGTGGCATTTAAAAGAGGAGATTTCGATTTGACAGACAATGAACATCCTGGTGCAGCAAAAAAGTTCGAAGACGACATGTTGATCCAACCCAATCGCAACAAAAATTGGCAGAAACACTACATGTGACTCGAGGAGCAATTTGTCAACGTTTAAAAGCCATGGGAAAGATCCAAAAGTATGGAGAATGGGTGCCACACCAGCTGAACGATAGACAAATGGAAAATCGAAAAACCGTTTGTGAAATGCTGCTTCAACGATTCGAAAGGAAATCTTTTCTGCATCAAATTGTCACGGGGGACGAAAAATGGATTTATTTTGAGAACCCGATGCGAAAAAAATCATGTCTTTCCCCTGGTGAAGCTGGCCTATCGACTGCAAGGCCAAATCGCTTTGGCTGTCAGACAATGCTCTGTGTTTGGTGGGACCAGTGTGGTGTGGTGTACTACGAGTTGGTAAAACCTGGTGAAATGGTGAACACGGATCGCTACCGACAACAAATGATCAATTTGAATCATGCGTTGATCGAAAAACGGTCGGAATGGGTCCGAAGACATGGCAAAGTTATCTTGCAACATGGCAACGCGCCGCCTCATACCGCTAAACTGGTGAAAGACACATTAAAAACACTTAATTGGGAAAGATTATCACACCCGCCGTACTCTCCAGACCTCGCCCCGGCCGGCTATCACCTTTTCGCATCGATGGGACACTCCCTTGCAAAGCAGTGCTTCGCTAATTTTGAAGTAGTCAAAAAATGGCTCGTCGAATGGCTTACCTCGAAAGCGAAAGAGTTTGTTTGGAATGGTATCCATAATTTGCCTGAGAGATGGGCGAAATGTGTAGAAACCAATGGTCAATACTTTGAATAAAAAAATTTTGAGATTCCTCTGAAAATTAAGTGTTTTCTTTATCGAAAAACCCGGCAAACTTCAATAAACACACCTGGTACATATGTCTCTCTTCACTATTCCAGCAGTTCGAAAGATACTAAAAAGTATTGTACCTTATGCCTGTAGAAGTCTTACCTTGACTAAACTTTTCACTCAAAAACCATTTCAAAATCTTTTCAAAGAATAATTTAATTTAAAATTTAAAACATAATTTTTATAAGTATTGAAATGGAATATGCATTAAATTAGTTTAATTGTAACTCTTTAAATAAGCATAAATTTTAATGAAATAGTTAAAATATTAATTATATATCTACAAACCAAATACACTTCTTGCAACTAGTGCATATATTATACAATATAATACATACCTATGTGAAGCAACTATAAACACTTGCAATTTTATTATCGGCGTCTAATCACAATGACAACAATTGCCGGTGTGACAAACTGATTCTTTCTGACACTATCATCAACGGAGCCATCACTTTGTCATTTCCGGTCGACAACTTGATATGCATATTTTGTAAACACATTCTCACTTGCATATTCCTTCGAATTGTACTTTAGAAATACTCGTGCATATGTACATACATACAGATACCATATATGGAATGATTTATGTGCACTGCGAAAAATGAAGAGAGGGAGAGAGCGAGAGAAAGAAAAAGCCAACAGTCAATGGACGATGATTTATGAACAATTATAAAATGCAATATAATAATAATGACCATTTCAAAGCATAATTAATTATTAAATAGTAAAATCATTAAATTTTTATTATTTTTTAAATGTTTTTTTTTTTTAATAAAATTATCAGTTAAGTAAAAAGTAATCCATTATTTTCCAATAGAAGGCTTTAAGTGATCAGTAACTCTCGTACCATATAGGTGATCGCATTACATTAGATGGCTTTAGAAAGAAGATTCTTTGCACTAAAAAGAATATCGAAAGGAGTGTTAATCACTTAACTCAGTAGTGTTTGGGGGCACAAAGAGGAAATACGCTAAATTCTACAATTCTGCTGCAGTCTATGGCGAAAGATCTGGCTATTGTTGACGGCCAGGAAGATTTTATTGTGTGTTTGGTGAGATTGGCAAGGAATCATCTACTTCGAGCTGCTCCCCAAGCCACTTAATTCGGACCAGTACTGCCAACGATTGGACCGTCTAAAGGAAGGAAGGAAGGGGAATTGTCGTCCAAAAACAGCCGTTGTGCCAGGAAACATCGATGCCGTACGTGAACTGATAATGCAAGACCGTCATGTAACATACCTTCAGATTGAGGCATGCCTATGGATTTCTCCCATCAGCATACATTCGATATTGGATGAACACCTGGCCGTAAAAAAGGCTCGTGTGGATTGGTGTAAAGAAATGCTGAAAAAATACGATCGCAGTGCTTCAAAAGACGTTTATAAGATCGTCACAGGTGACGAATCATGGATCTATGCGTATGAGCCAGAAACAAAACAGCAATCGAATGTGTGGGTCTTCCAAGACGAAAAAAAAACAATTTTCGTTGATAAATATTCGTATTTTCTTTATAAGGCCAAAAATATATATAGCAGCCTACGTAACACACATCGTTAGTGACTCGCGAAAAGTTCCGGGAGCTTGGTTAGGAGGTTTTTGTGTATCCACTTTATAGTCCGACCCTCGCGCCAAGAGATTACGATCTGTTTCTGTTATGACAAATGATTCGGCTGGTATAAAATTTGCCCTCAAGAAAAGCCTAAGAAAATCAATTGTCCCTCTTTTTGCCAATATCCCCCCTAGGGTTTTATGAGAGTGGCATAATGACGTTACCTTCAAAATGGCAAAAGGTTGTCGAGCAACACGGTGCATATTTGACGCAAATCGGTTAGTTGTAACTGTGGCAATCAAAGCCCTCAATTTAATGCCATAATAATGGATTACTTCTCACTAGATCAAAATATTAATAAACATAACAGACTCATATTTTTCTCGCAGTGTATGCTTATTGGACATTTATGTAATTCAGAGAAATGTCTAGTTTTCGTTTTATGTTATTATATGTAACTATTTATAGAGCCACGTGCAAGAAAAGGATGATTTTTTAAGAGCTCTCGGGCAAACATAAAGTTCAACTAAACTAGCGCTCACAGTAAAATTCTGGTCTTCGCCTTTAGTGTTTGGAAAAGTACGGCTCAATGAAGCCGCTGGCCCATAATTCACACCAAATAGTGGCTTTTTTCGGAACACTTTGTCAATGTAATGCTTCTGGTTGCTCTTCACTCCAAATATGGCAATTTTGTTTATCCATTTATCCATTCAATCAGAAATGAGACTCGAAACCCGCGTGAGCTGTCAAAAACTGTGTTGCCAAAAAAATCACTCTTTATTTTCTATGTACAAGAGTTCTAAGGTAAGTAGACGAAATTGCATGTATTTGGATTGTTATGTACCACAGTAACAGGTGTGAGTGTGTGTGTGTGCGCGTCCTTGAGTAGCTATGCCTGTACGGCCATAATTTGTGGGGAGCTTCTGCTTCATCGATTTCATGCGGTCACTGTTATATGAGTATAATAAATATATATATGTACATATAGTATAGGCATACATATACATACTTAACAGATGCACAATTATACATATTAATATACAATTACTTACATACCATATACGAATACAGGCAGCAATTATGTGGCACAGCAACAATATAATGATGGTGCACATGTTGCGCCACATTATCTTTACTTTATGTGTGTGTGTGTGTGTCAGTATGTATGATATTTTCAACCTTATGAGCTGTAAATTATATGCATACATATATACCTATATCTTACGAGTATGTAGGTATATCAGTGTATGGCTTTGTGAAATTAAGAAATATTGTTTGTCTTCACATCGGTATTAAGCATTCCGGTTGATGGCTTGCTGAGATTATGTTAATATGTATGTTAATGAAGGTCGTTATGTGTATGTGCCTGTGTGTGTGTGTGTATGTGTTTGTGTATGTTAGCTTGAATCTAATACTCTCTGACATTCAGCTTTGTCTTCGTAATCATATTCATAAATTGTTCACTGTGGCTCTGCCTGTTGCTTTGGTGGCTATGCATATGTGTGTGTGTGTGTGTGTGTGTGTGTGATTGCTGAGAGCATTTACTGTAATCAATATTAGGTATAAGGCTTGACAAATTTTACGTAACTGTGGCAGCGATGATGGTGTTATTGGGCAATAAGAATTAAGGACTTAGGTTATATCTTAGCAATATTTTCACGAGAAAAATTATCGGACTTCCTGCTCCGATGTTATCTCACACATTTTTTGATCATTTTTAAACCAATTAATTAGGCTACTAGAAGAACTCTCTGTGATATGTACCATATGTGAGAGAGACACAGAATACATCTACCAATAAGTGTCTATTTAAGAGACCTACACTTTCATAACGCCTTCGAATGGCTAATGGACTTTATTAAGAATATTTGTATAGCCTATCAGAAATACAGAAATAAAAGACAATTGTCCCACAGATAACTTCGCTAATGCACTAAATAATTGAATGAAGAGTCGTAAAGTCTGAGCTTGCGCGAGTATTGGCGCTTAAGCTTGTGAGAAGAGGAACACCATGGGATGAAGGAATCTTTTTGTCTCTTTAATGGTAATAAGCCAGTTGCTAAGGTAACGAGCCGGCGATCTGATGAAAGTGATTGGCGGATACCTCAAATATTTTTGTGATTTCTGCAAAGCGGACTAACGTAAAATACTTGGGACTGAGTTTGGACGAAAAGTTAAACTTGTCACAGAACTCGGTGGAAAGGATGCGAAAAGTGTACGGAGCAGTGATTTTGTGGCCAACAGTTGGAGGGAAGTCAACCACATCTAACTTCCTTTGGATGGATTTCTAGCATAACATAATTTCTAGCACAATATTCACTGTCTTCTCGAACGACTAGAAGATTGTTATTCCACATAAGAGCTATTAGGATAGGTAGGCAAAATGGACTAAATGTTATACGGATGAGTCAAAACTAGACAACCTGGTCGGTAGTGTAATCTACTAAAAGAAACTTGGGATCATTAGCAAGTCTTTTCGGCTAACGATTCACTGTAGTGTTTTCCAAGCGGAACTGGCGGCTTTATGTGAGGTGATTCATTAGACCTTGGTGAATTGAGCTATATCTTAACGTAAAGCCAGGCAGCACTGAAAGCCCTGCAATCGGCTGCAGTAAAATCAGAAATAATAGAGAATTGCCGCAAAACACTGAACCTGATTTTCTGATTGTCTTACAATCTAGTATTAGTGCAGGAACACAGTAACATACCAGGTGACGAGACGACGGACGAGGGTAAGTTCACTTCTTATTCATTTTTGCCATCATAGAAGAGACTCTCCACTGTCAAAGGCACGCAGAGACGCTGGACATACCATCAAACGAACGTCCTGCACAAAGATATGTCGATTACTCTGTTTTACTGACTCCACACATGGGTTTGACTATCGGATGTCAGCTAATATGATCATCAGTGATATCACCATGGCACTAAGAGAGGTTACCTAACCCAACCATCCATGAGGACCATCAAACATTGGAGAGAAGTCCAAGCAAGCAAGAAATCTTTTGACTCCAGTCAGTCTTGAATTATAATGCCTGCTTTTAATGACGGTCAAGGGAATGTACACAAAATCTACAGTACCTTTTTTATGAAACCTTCTACTCTCAGAAGGGTTAAACTGACACAACTGAAACTTTGCTTAAAACCACAAAGACGGCTCCCACAATGTTCTATGTATTGAAACTGCGCGATTTAAAAAAAAATAAACAACTTTTTGAATATTTACAAACAGAAAAACTTGAAACGATATCGTCGAGATTGTGATTTTGGAAAAATATGTTCTCAATATTTCAGACATCTATACTCTCAGAGTCTTGATCTTGGTTTACAACATTTTTACAGCCATGATGTGCATCCACCTCTGTGTAGCTAAGAACGAGCAACAGGAAATACCGTGAAAGTTCGAAGATGGAAAGCTCAATTACATAAAGAAAGAGTGTTTTTATGCTCACCTTATGGTCAGGTTTTCTCGGAGTTTTCAACAAGAGGCACAGGGAACCATACGTTCAGCTGCAACTCCGGCCTTATGGGAATAACATCGTGTGTTGCTTCATGAGAACTTGGCTTACTGGAAAACTGCTCGATACTTCTAAGAAATTTTCTCATGCTCTTCTCTCTTAAGTCGAATTTTGTTCTGTCACTTAAGCAAGTAATTAATTATTAATATGACATTTAATGCATTCCACTTATTACGGCTTATTGACTTGCATATTCAGCCGGTAGCCAGATTACCATATATATTTGGCAAGCCTCCGGTGTTATTAATTTGATTAGTTCAATAATCCGCTTGTTTATTCTGAGATTAGATTACATATATGTATATATATATATATATGAAATGACATCTCAAGTGAGTCTTACTGTCTAGCAATATATTATGTTGTTGGTGACCATATATATATATATTGCACATAATATGCAATATTACAAAAAGCAATATGGTCACCAACAACATAATATATTGCTAGACAGTAAGACTCACTTGAGATGTCATTTGCAAATTTTTACAGTTTGGATCGGTTTGTGAGCGGTGGGCTTTAGTCTTTCCTACAATACGCTAGGGTGTTATTGAGGAGGCTTAACTCAAGGTAAACTGTGTGATTCCCCTTTCTATGGACTGGGCAGAGTATACTTAGGATCCAATCGTTGGGCATGCTTTGGTCCTCGAAGCGTAAGCACGTCCAGAACAATGGAGACATCGTCCGTATATCCGTCTATCACAACATAAATCGATTTGAATTTGACTTTTTCGAACTGAAGACAACCAAGTAACTTAACGAATTTTCTGGGAGGGTAAATTTTCCTACAGTTGTGCCGAGTATACCAGGGAAATTTGCCGGTTTTTTCGATAAAGAAAACACTTAATTTTCAGAGGAATCTCAAAATTTTTTTATTCAAAGTATTGACCATTGGTTTCTACACATTTCGCCCATCTCTCAGGCAAATTATGGATACCATTCGAAAAAAAACTTTTTTTCTTTCGAGGCAAACCATTCGACGAGCCATTTTTCGACTTCTTCAAAATTAGCGAAGCACTGCTCTGCAAGGCAGTGTCCCATCGATGCGAAAAGGTTATAGTCGGACGGGGCGAGGTCTGGAGAGTACGGCGGGTGCGATAATATTTCCCAATTAAGTGTTTTTAATATGTCTTCCACCAGTTTAGCGGTATGAGACGGCGCGTTGTTATGTTACAAGATAACTTTGCCATGTCTTCGGGCCCATTCCGACCGTTTTTCGATCAACGCATGATTCAAATTGATCATTTGTTGTCGGTAGCGATTCGTGTTCACCATTTCACCAGGTTTTAACAACTCGTAGTACACCACACTGGTCCCACCAAACACAGAGCATTGTCTTACGGCCAAAGCGATTTGGCCTTGCAGTCGATGGGCCAGCTTCACCAGGAGAAAGCCATGATTTTTTTCGCTTCGGGTTCTCAAAATAAATCCATTTTTCGTCCCCCATGGCTATTCGATGCAGAAAAGATTTCCTTTCGAATCGTTGAAGCAGCATTTCACAAACGGTTTTTCGATTTTCCATTTGTCTATCGTTCAGCTGGTGTGGCACCCATTTTCCATACTTCTGGATCTTTCCCATGGCTTTTAAACGTTGGCAAATTACTCCTCGAGTCACATGTAGTGTTTCTGCCAATTGTTGTTGCGATTGGGTTGGATCAACATCCAATAACGCCTGCAATTCCTCGTCTTCGAACTTTTTCGCTGCACCAGGATGTTCATTGTTTGTCAAATCGAAACCTCCACTTTTAAATTGACGAAACCATGTCTCACATGTTCTAATCACTGGAGCATGTTCACCATAAGTTTTTACCAGCAACCGGTGAGATTCAGCTGTTTTTTTGTTTTGATGAAATAAGAAAAGCAACGAATGCCGCAAATGCGATTTACTTGGAACGAAACTCGATTTATTCACTGAGCTTAACAAATATGACGCTATTATTTTGGCGGAATGTGATTTGCGTATTTTTGTAGGTTAATGTCAATAGAAAAAAATTACACCCATGCCAAATCATAAAAATTTATACATATTGTTAGCGACATCTACTAGTAAAACCGGCAAACTTCAACTAACACACCTGGTAGTTCATGAAAGAAGCTCTCTTCACACACTTGGACTTTATAGATAGAGGGAGAGAGAGAGAGAGAGAGAGAGAGAGAAAAGAAAAACAAGCAGCGCACCTGTTCTTAGCAGTCCTTTGTTCTTTGTCCTTTATTTAATTATTTTCCTTTGACCAAAATTTACAAACAACTGTTTCCAATAAACGCAGCAGAAAAATACTACGCTTTTTCGAAAAAATAGAAAATTTTAAATTAAAAAAAAAACGCACTAATACACTGAATTAATGGAAATGAAAATGTGCATAAAATCACAAAAATGGCAAAAAACCAGAAAGAAGTCTGTATACCTTTCATAAACATAAAAAATTTCGACAATTTTCAGTGTCAATATTAATTTGAATTTCATGCTATTATGGTAAGTGCTTTTTTGACGAATTTATGGCCGTGTCATGTTTTTGTTAGTGTCTTCCGTACTGGCCGGTTCTGATAAATTAACAATACAGTCGAAAAATATATCAGACAGTGGGACATGAAAAAATCAACTCACTTCGTCGTTCTGATCCGAACGGTATAAATTCTGGTGAATCCCTCTCTCTTCTCCTTCACATACTTGCATACTTCCGCTTAGAAATAATATACCATTTCGTGTACATGAAAGGTATAAAAAGGAAGCAAAAAAAAAAAGGATTCCAGCAAGTCTCAAACACATACAAGTCATTTGCACGTAAACAACTTTAACTTTTGCAGACTCTTCAACTCTAAACAAGGACTTTTCATTTAAAAATATACAAAGATATATATGTATTTTATTTTAAATGTATATGGTATATTGTATATGGTATATTTATATGAGTGTTTGTTGTAACTCTTCAACAAGTTTAAATGCAATGCACCGCTTGCTTGCTTCTTATTCCAGCTGTTTGTTACATTATTACTTTGTTGCCACTTTCTTCACATCAACTTACTTCTAATTATAATTGCTTGAAGTGCACTTTGCAACATCAACAACAGCACCAACATCAGCAACAGCAGCAACAGTAAAAACAATAGTCTGAGCTCAGCGGCAGCACTTAATTTGACGCTGAACTTTTTGGACTTTGACTCACTCAGCCGCCGTTGCGTGCTGTGCCGCGCCTTTTGACTTTGAACGTTGAACGTTGACTTTTCTTTCACACTTTATCTTTTACTAGGTTTTTCGCGCTGACTTTTTGTCATTACCTTGGCAACAATTACACGACTTAACCACTACAACTAGCAGTTGTAAAAACACACACACACATATATTTTTACCTAGATACGTACATAGAGCAGTAAGAAAGTGCAGTGAAAGGGAAGTGAGGACAACGAAAGAGTCGTCACGGCGGTTGGGAGTTAATACTTTGACTTCTGTCATTCGCCTCATAGACACTTGTTGACGTCTTCAACTCGCCTATTTTTTTTTCTTTCCTATTACCATCAGCCACACCATTGTTTTCGCTGTTGTTGTGTCTTCAAGTTGTCTTTGCTTGTGCTTTGTGGTTGTGCAGTCAAGGTGCTGATTGCTCATAATTATCCCTGCACAAATTGCAAATTGCATGGCGGAAGTTGCCAGTTTGCCGGTAATACAGTGTGTTAAAAAGTGTGTGGGATGGAAAAAGAAAACAAATAAAAAATACAAAAATATTAAATTAATAAAAGAAAAAAAATTTAAATTAAAAGAGCAATAATAATTAGAAAATAATTGGAAATAGAAGCAAAGCAAAGCGGCGCGCCAACTGCAACAACGCTTAATGGTTGGGCCAAAAGCGTTTGCAAAAAAAAAAAAACTAATTATGAGAATTTGGTATTTGACGAATTTCCATCAGCATTTAATTGCTTTAAATTGCCAATTATAAATAATTACAAATAATATGAAGTGTAATGGCAAGTGAAATTGATGTTTCCTCTTGTTGTGCATCAGTCATTATTACCTTTCTTTATGTCTCATCAGACGTTCACTGTTTGCGCTGACAAGAGTTAGTTAGTCAAAGGGCTATGACTTAAGTCCTTCCTTTTCAGTTTTTTTTTTTGTAAACAAAATAATTTTCAAAGCTTTTCACATTGTCACAAAATGAATGCGATCTTAAATATTTAAATCATTAAATCATTGGTCTCGAAACATCGTGCTCTTACTTCTAGGCGCAAAACATAGGTCCAGTTGTGAACAAGCGCAAGACGGTTTATTACCTCTAACAGTTGTTGCTTTGAACTGAATGTTGAATATGCAGGTACTCTCTAAAGGAACAAAAAAAGGATGTGTCATCTACTGATCTTTGCTATCTTCAATGTCATTCCCATTGTGTGAAATATTCAATACATATTAGGTCTAGTAGAAAGGAATTCATTACTTTTGCATTAACTTGAAGACTTCATTTTACATACGAGAAGATTAAAAAAACTTCTGTAAGTTGATCAGAAAAAAACAATTCTTTTTGTATTTAATCGTAATCTGTGTCCTCTTTGATCTTCTCTACATAATCGCCAATTTTTTTCAATGCATTTCTTAAGCCTATAGAACCACTTCTGAAAACAGTCTTCAAAATCTTGCTTTTTAAGCTTATCAAGTTCAGCATTAACCGCATTAATTATCTCCTCGTTGCTATTAAAGACCTTTTCCTTTAATTCTCTTTTAATTTTTGGAAATAACCAGAATTCACAAAGTGCTATATCCGAGGAATATGGTGCTGGACGTATTTCTTCGATCCCAGAGATCGCAATAAAATTTATCGTTATATCAGCAGTATGAGATGGCGCGTTGTCATGATGTAAAAAGTAGCGCCGGAAATCATCTTTCTTCCTGTTTTCCAACAAATTTTTGAAAACTTTTGGTAAGCACTCTTCGGTGTACCATTTTTCAGTTACCGTCTGACCCTTTTCCAGTAGAATAGAAGTTGCGATTTTAGATAGGCTGAAGTAAATTGGCATCAATCCTTTTGTGAGCTTGCTCCTGTTGGGGTCCATATCATGGAGTGCTGTTGGTTTCTTGGATCGTACTTATAGAACCAAGATTCGTCACCAGTAACGACTTTACGAAAGTTGCTAGACTGACCATTTTCAAATTTATTTGGGAAAAATTAAGCAAAATGCACTCGAGCCTCTTTTTGAGCCTCATTTAAAATTCGTGGTACCCGTCGAGCAGATTTCTTCATGTATCCCAGATGATTACTTAATATTCGCGATACAGCCAAGGCATTCAAGCCCAATTAAATATCAATCATTTCTTGTGTTAACCGAGGCTACAGTGACGTCATCAGTGGAAGATTTTGGTCGACCTTCCCGATACTCGTCCGATAGCTTCCTTCAAATGGTCATGACGCCTGACAGTTTATGTTGATTAAACGTTTAGCCGTAGCGGAGAAGCGCATAGTGAATTATTCCTTGCCCTTATCACCAAATACACAACCAAACTTTCCTGACCTGACTTAGAGACCGTTTGTGCTGGCTCACTACTTTTAGAACACAACCGCTTTCATTTGACATTGCTGTATGAGATTCACTTTTCATCACCAGTTACCATCCGCTTCAGAAGTGGGTCGATTTTTTTAAGATTCAGCGGGGATTTGCAGGTGCAAGTTCGATCCAAAGGTTTGTCTTCTTAACTTCATACATCGAGCTTCTTGTGTGTCCCATATTTTTTAAGTGGTTACAAACTGTTTTTTGGTCAATGTTCACCTCCTAGGCAATCGAAATAGTGCTCGCATAATGGTCTTACTGAATGATTTCCTTTACTTTATCGACATTTTCGACAGTTGGCCTACCACATTTTCAACTGGCTGAAGAAAAATTATAGAATAAATCGTATTTTCTCTTTGTGGGTCTCAATCACCACTGAGTTAAGTGCTCAAGTGAGAGATCTAGAAAACTTACTACAAAATTGGTGAATGGTTAACCGCAAAAAAATTACGCACGAAATTCGGAGGAAATAACTCGCCTTCCTGGCTGATTGTGGATGGATTTGTGGAGCGAGATTGCCAAACCGGTTTGTTATCGGACGTAATGGCTCTACTTTTTTACGCTGTAACGCTGACGACATCTTTCGGGTTGGTACTAGACATTTTCGTACGGTAAGTTGCGAAAGATTTATGGGACTTTGCATACTGACAACAGGATAAACCGTAAACGACGGGGCGATAATCTACTATATGATTCTTTTTTCAAAAGAAATGAAAACTAAATTCGTAACTAATTATTTATTTCCATACAGATCATGTACCTATACTCATATTTGATTGGCGCTTATATTCGAACACATAAATTATGAAATTTGTTGATGAAAATTATAATTTTGTTTAAAAATATGCAAGTGCACTAGCAACTGGCAACATTTCGTCGCTGTTAGCAGCGTCAATAACTCGTGTATACATGTCTCACTTCCAATCGGGTGTTACGGCTGTGAGGAAGTAAAATGGGTAATTGCAGCATAACACTTCGATTGGGCTTCTGCTGTTTCGGCTATAATAGCATATACGGTGTTTAAGAGGCGATGCTTTATCTACGATCAACGTTTAATTGAGAAAGAAAAAAAAATCGCATTTGGAGTGATGATAGTCTACAAGACATTGTTGAGACGTCGTTAAATCCTCAAGAAGTCAATGTTCGACATGCTTTGTTGACAGAAGGAATAATTGGTATATATTTCTTCAAAAATGAAGCCAACCCAGAGAACTTATAATAACGGGAAGGTGCAAATGACTTCTGGTTCGATGCTTGATTGAAGATTGTACAGAGCTAAAAAATCTCGGGAAAGGGATTCACCACTCTGTTAAATTTTGGCTTTAAACTAACAAAATTGATGGTTTAACATAAGGAACTGTTATTCACTACAAATGAAATAAAACCAATGAAAATAGAATAGAAATATAATGAAAACCAATAAAAAAATATTAATATTTCAGAATTTTTCTAACTATCTATTTTATATATTTTATTTATATTTATTTATATTATATTTATTTTATATTTTTTATTTTTATATTCATTATTTACAAATCTTCAAGAAATTTATTTATTATATAAATATTTTTTTATATATAATTATAATTAAAAATAACAAAAATAAAAATGAATATGAAAAATAAATAATATAATAATTAATGTTTTATTGTGGCACCTTCGAAAGAAATTTGAGCCAGCGCCAGAAACAAAACACCAAAAATACTTTTTATTCTGAGTTATTTATTAATATACAAAAAGTATTCAGGAAAATAAATAAAAATAAAAAATTTAATTATTTTTAATAAATGTGAAGAATATTTTTTGCAAGTTCAACTAGGCGGCATATATGTATGTATGTAAGTTGTCATGGTAATGATGTGTGTTTACAAATGAAGACATAATATGCACATACAAACATATGCATGTATGCATGTTTGGCGGTGGATTGGATACCTATAGCATAAATAAAGTCGTTTAAAAGTAAATAACGTCCAATATTTTCATTCATTCATAACCACAAGCCATTCATACTATCAATCACAAAAAAAATCCATACCCGCAGCTTGTTTTACTCCTCTACGCACTTCTCTATTCAAAAAGCTATTTTCTATAAGAAGAAGATCCATAAATGCAACAAAAATAACTACCGCATACAAACCCCCTTCCCTTCTACTCTTCATCAACAAACAATTTCCTCAAGCCAAGTCAAATATTGCTAAAAATCAATTATTTTCAACTCACGCCAAAGTGAAAACACATACATTTAAGCATTTTAATATATAGGTATACGAAAAAGCGACCAATGTGTATACGAAACTCACACACATGCGCAAAAACTTGCCTATTCCCTTCCCCTAAACCCGCCGTATACAAGTAGTTTCATTCCGGCGATAGTAAAATTTGCAAAATTCAGAAATTCTAGTTGAGCTGAAGTCAAATACAAACACATTCAAAGGTCCCTGCATGTACCTATATGAAAGACCCATACATACACAAAAGTATGCCAACTTCTTTTCCCTCGTACCCCGAATCAGCAAGCAATTTCCTGGCGATGATTTAAAATTTGCCAATTTCAAAAAATAAAACGCGAAAAAGAAGCGAGAGAAGGATTTGGAACTGCGCAGCTTGGACAAAAGTCAATCGACGCAAACCATCGCGCCACTGATAACTGTGAAGTTTCGTTGGCATAATTGGTATTTATATAGATCGTTGACAACAATATTGACAAAATCTCAAATAATATTCTGAAGACATACTTCTGTGTATGACCATATTTAATTCGACATATGAACTATGAAGGAACATGGGCAATATAATATCAGTCATTCAAAGTGAAAACTCTAAAATTTTTTATTAAAATAAATATTTTGCAACTTATTTCTTTATGTTAGATTTTTTAAAATCATCTTAATATATTTAATAATTTTTAAAAATTTTACTTTTTCACATTTCAATTAATTTTTAAATTTTTAAGTTATTAATTTTTTTTAATAAAATTTTGAACTTTTTTTTAATTATTTTTTTAATACATTTCTAATCTTTTTTTCATTTTTAAAATTTTTTTCTCTATATTTTAAGTAACAGCAGATTGAAAATACTACGTTTTTAAATTCCTTTTTATTCCTATTGAAAAAAATATATTTGCGACTTCCATCTTTATATCGGTTTTTTTGAATACATTTTAATACACATACATATGTATCTAATGTTTTTTTCAAATCTTATCTTTTAACTTTTTTTAATTTATTTTTGTTTCATTCTTTTTTTAAATTTTAAAAATTAAAAATATTATTTAATTAATTACCTATTTTAAAGGAATACATAAACATAGATAAAATAATTGCACACATTTTTTCTGTTTTTGGCAGAAAATCAGTTGACTTAACTCTTAACTTTTACAGTGGCTGTTATATAAAGTGTGGTAAATCCTTTTCGCGAGATTTTTCAGAAAGTTTTTGAAGGTGGTTAGATGTTGCAACGATTTTGCACCTTCTCGTTATTATAAGTTCTCTGCCGATCATATTGTTGCCCAGGAGGTACCTGGAGCATATTGATTTGAGCGGCCCTTGGTACCAACAAAATAGCGCTACATGCCATACACCCAACGAAACAATCAATATATTAAAGAGAACTTTTGGAGAGCGCACTATTTCGCGTCACGAGCCTGCGGCGTACCCTCCATTGTGTGGTTTGTCACCGTTGGACTATTTTTGTGGGGATATGTGAAATCGCTTGCCAACACAGATAAGTGCGATATGATTGACGCCTTCGAAGCGAATATTCGCGTTATTGCTGACATTCGGCCCCAATTGGTCATAACTTTGAAATCCCAGATAATTTCGCCTATCTAGAAACCAGTTTTAACACCGCCCACAAATTGAAATTTTAAATCCCACGCAGAATCACACTTGCCGGCAGGTTCCACTGTACTTAACAAAGTACTTCATTTCAAACATATTTTATAAAGTTTAAGCTTAAAAGATTCCCAATAAAATAAATTTTCAAAAATTGGCTCTTACATAATGAATACTTTATCATTTTGTCTTTAAAACACAATCACTGATATTGAACGACTTTAAAAGCTTGAAATGGTTTTCCGTTGCAAATCATTCATTTTCCCCAGCTGTCACGTGCTTCAAATGCCATGCCGCGAAACTGTCATTCATGTGTCAATATGACACTTTAACAATAAAAGGTATCCAGTATGCCACCGTGCTAGCCAGTCGCAATATACGCTGCCAATATCAATTAAATTTTATATATGTATGTATGAGTATAAGTTAAATATTCTATTTCTAGAATACTCGTATGTAAAACGAATAGGGTTGAGTGAACAATGGAGTTTACTTGTAGGCATGAATAAATGAATGTGATCATTTGAAACAATAGAATTGTGCAAGATATATGCAGAAATTCTTTTTTTGATAAATCACTCGGCCACACTTCTTGAACACAGAGCAAAAAACCCAAATTTTCCTTACAACGTTGCATTTAGCATTCCATTTAGTACCTCCACTCATTCTCTACTTAAGCATAATTTTTGCACTGCATTAGGCTGTGGCTAAACCGTGGTTCATCACATCAGACAAAACAGAAATACTGGACAAGAGAAGCCATTTATAGTATAAGCAGTGATGTAAAAAGGCCGCCTGCATGCACTCTAACCGTTGTTATGGTGAATTCTTGCTCCATTCTGTCACTCTTTATTTCATTTTAGCACTCGTGAATGCATTTAGACGAAACAAAAAATTTGGTAATAGCTAGTGAAAAAACTGAAGGTTAACCCACTACAATACAAATATTCATACATAAACGTTAAAGTATAGACAGTTGTAATTTACACTTGAAACATTAAACCAGTAAAATTTGAATTTTACGATCAGTTGCTGATTTGTAGTTCTTAAGCGCACAGCCTTCGTCCTTAGAAGTGACCCCGATGGGACTGGCAAGTGAATGAAAATATGTACAAGCTCAATTCCTCTCTGTCAGTACTCGATGTATTATACGTACTTCTCTGTTCCATCTTTAAACAAAGATTTTCTTATCCTTCCTCTTATCATAAATTGATTATTAATATTGAAATAAATCTATTCTCAAATGCTTATTACCAGCAAGTTATGGAAGGAAACGCCTAGTGCCAAAGTCTATGAGGATGCCACCAAAAATATTGGCGATCAATTGAGTTCAATTAATTCAGGAGACTCTATGGGCAAACCTCATTTAAAAAGTATAAAGAACAACCCTGAGGATAGAAGAACGAAGGCAGAAAGGTATTGCGTGAGAGACTACAGAATGATATTAAAGGTTCTCTGCGTAGACTGGAAATATAACACCCAAAACCCACGTTTCATGGCGGTCGCGGGAACCGAGTGGTCAACATTGCGTACTGCCCTTCGGAAGGACAAGGTTTAAGTCCTGGTGTGACCAACATCCAAAAATTGTAGAAAATTAATTTAAGTAAAACTTAAGTTTAAATTTTCTAATTTCGGTCGCCCCTCGGCAGGGAATGTCAACCCCTCCGAATATGTTTATGACACGAAATAAAGGCTCCTCGTAAAAAAACCCTCAGCCGTACGGAGGCGGCTTAGTATAAACTGTAGGTCCCTCCATTTGTTGGAAAGGCATCAAGAGGCAAAACCACATATTAGAGGAGGAGCTCGAGCGGTTATATTAGGTCCAGTAAAAAGTTCGTTCGGTTTTTTATTGATTTTTCAAAATATGATAACTTTGTGTACATTTGTCCGATTTAAGTCAAAAATACGCCGTTTTGTTCGTAAACTTGTTGCCAATGAGATGCCAACTTCATGACACCCCTCTCGTAGAAGGCTGCGTCCCTATTGGCAAAAACTCGGAGAGCCAATTTTTACAGGCCTCTCTTGAGACCAATTTCTCACCATTAAGCGCGTTCGCCATGGACAGGAAAAGATGGTGATCACTTGGTGCCAGGTCAGGACTATAAGGCGGATGCATTAGAACCTCCCATCCGAGCTCTGGAGCTTCTGGCGCGTCACCAAAGACGTGTGTGGACTGGCGTTGTACTAATGGAATACAATTCGGCCTCTGTTGATCAAAGATGGCCTCTTCCGGATGAGTGCTGCCTTCAAGCGGTCCAGTTGTTGGCAGTAGAGGGCCGAATTGAGCGTTTGGCCATAGGGGAGCAGCTCGTAGTAGATGATTCCTTGCCAATCCCACCAAACACACAGCAAAACCTTCCTGGCCGTCAATTCTGGCTTGTCCACCGTTTCCGCCGTCTTACCGCGTTTCGACCACGACCGATTTCACTTGACATTGTCGTAAGTGATCCATTTTTCATTTTTTTTTTTGCGTTAGTTCGTGTGGCACCCAAACATCGAGCTTCTTTTTGAATCCAAAGTTATGCAAATGGTTCCAAACGATTTTCTGGCTTAGTTTCGCTTTCGAACGTTTCTCCTGTCAGTCATATCGAGTTAGGTATAATTACATTTCAGCCTTTCGATTTTTGTATCTTCAAATGCGCCTCGATGCCCTCTTCATCTCTCTGTAGCTTTGCCATACCAGCTGTTTTTTATTGCAGCTTGTCGAACCTTCCATATATTGTTGACAATATAATGCTACGAATCAAATTAGGACCCCGGACCATACGCGCCTCTAAGAGGAGGGAAATAATTTTAATGATAAGGGAAAGACTAAATTAAATAATACCCTTGAATTCATTCATAGAGCCGTTTGACACAAATCCATCACCAAACTTGCACTTCCTTCATATGGTCACTGTAATAAAAGTCACAAGGACTTACTTTTTTCCGTCCTTCTATCGTCCATCGCATTTTGTCTACAGCAGTGATGTCTTAGTTGTCGTGCCTTGCTTTTCATGAGAACATCAACTAGCCAACAACTCCGATTGAAGGTCTTAATTTGCCTTCCCGTAATGAAATAGATCCTTCTACTCGTATGAGCCGAATTCAGAATAAAATTTAGTACTAACAATTTAGTTATTCAGCCCAAAGGAAAGTCGGGAAAAGTATTTTCAACTGCCAAATTATTTCTTGAAGTATATTTAACAAGTCATCCTCATACACAGACAACCTTACAAATTAATTCGCTTATTCATCAACATATGAACTTTTACTCACATCCCCAAAAATAATGGATATACATAAGTGCATACATGCAGACACATACAGGCATACATGTATGAAACAGACTGCATTTAAAAAAAAAAAAAACAAAAATAACCGAAAACAGTAAATCCAAATAGCAATATAAACCAGTGAAATGAAGAAAAAAAAATCTAACAAAAATGCAATTGCGGTTGAATACAACAAAAGCAAAGCAATACAGCTCATTTTGTTAGTTCCAGATGGAAAATTGTTTGTGGCATATTTGGTATAACGTGAAGTAGCAAAGTAAAATACTCTGCATTTTGGCATTGTATGCAAATATGTGTGTGTGTGTGTGTGTGTGTGTGTGTGTGTATGTGTGTGGTGTGGCAGTTAAATTGAAAAAGTTTGATATTTGTTTGTGAGGAATGGAATGAATAGCGGCGAATGGCGTAAATGGAAAATAAAAATAAATACACCATTCAGCCGACTCATTGAAGCATTAGGCCTGAGTGCGAATATTTTTTAATGAACTCGTTATTTGCTTAATCAATTTTACCGACGGAGTAGATGAATTTCACTTCTATAAATGCTTTCACTAATCTTCTAATGCTATTTTAGCCGAAGTTGTTAAAGTTTTAATGAAGAAGTACTTAAGGGGTTATGTACAGTTATGATTTTCAAAATATTGATTTTTTTTTATTTTATTTTCTGTATCTACATATATTTAAGAATACACACAAGAAAGTTCAAATCGATTCGGCAAATATTTTCGAAGTTAAACGCACATTTGTAAAGACGTTTTGGAGCGCTTGGAAGTTTTCTCAGAAGGTGTTTTCAAAGTCGGTGACCACCATAACTCGAAACCGGCAGAACCGATTTGTCTAAAATTTTAACACAAGCTTTTTAAATATATTTTCCAGTTCTTAATCTAATGTTTTATTTTTCCGATAAATACTTTTTTTATAAACAATTTTAAATCGAAATTTCGCTGAAAAATCGACTTTTTTCTTTGAGAAGGCGCCATTTTGACAAAAAATTTTTTTTGTTTATTCCTTTGTGATTAATCACTAGAATTAACTTTACTTTAATGAAATCTGTTTGGTTTTTTTAATTTCAGATGATCCAGTTCAGAGATAGAGTGGTCAACGGAAGACATCTTTTTTCAGAGGACCTCCTGGAGATCAGCTGTAGCTGTAGTTAAGATTACTTCTTGCGTTGGCTTCACTTCACTCAATGGAATTGGTAGGTCCCTTATGATGTACTATTCTAAAAGGACTTTATCCCTTTACGACGAGTTAATTATTAAGATTAATAGAAAGCGCACTTAGACCTGCTGTGGCTGGTTGTGATACTTAGATCATTGGAATTTACAAAAGCAAGTTCTGAAAGGCAGTCGAAGCAAAACTTAATTAATTAATTAATTAATGACAATGCTTAACCAACTGCTTCTCGTTTATGTCCTCTTAGCAGAGTTGTTCGTGGTTGGGACTGTACCCTGCTATCTACATATGTGGCTCGTATGCAATACTAATGTTGCTGGCAGATAGTATTGAGAATAAAAATTTAAATTGTCTAGTGGATTCTCCAGACGTGACAAAGAAGCGAAATGAATGGTGCTGGAGGACAAGACGAAATATCTTCTGCGCTCAAACAAACAGTCATCACATTCTCAACACGGCTCCCACGTCACGACTGAGTAGGTGACTGAAAAACAAAGTCCTCTCTCGACATACTTTGGTGCCTTATTTGACCTCGCCAGCGTAGCCACTTTCTCTTCTAAAGTAAAATTTTTTAAATCTACCATTGACCACAAGCACTGTGGTAGTCCTTCAGCAACAACTTGAAGGTATACTCAACTTTCTAGAACGGATCGACTTAATTTGCGCCCTCAATACATAATTTATGGCATCTTGCTCACTTTTAAGTCCCCTCCCCCCTCATCTCATATTACTCTGCGTAAAAATTAAAAATAATGAAAGCAAATAAGTTGCATAAATATCTTTCAATATTTTTTGCCAACAGCTTCGCACTTGTTTTTTATATTTTGCCACTTTTGCTCATTAAATTTTGTTTCGCAAATTTGCAACTTTTAGAGCTACGTACTTCTATCTCACTATTTTCCGTAAAATGAACGCAAAAATAATTAATATTCGTACTCTCGAAAGTTGCTGCCGAATTTTCATTTAATAATATTCAATGTTAAGTTTTGAGAATGGTGTGCGTAAACGTATATACATGTATGTATATATGAAAAAAATAAACAAGTACATACATACCTATATGTACATACTACTCGTTTACCTCATAGGCACGTTTGAATGTTATTATACCATACATATGCGTACAAATGAGTAACTCATACGCCCCAACAACCCTCAGCTGAATATTATATGAATCGTATTGTGTGTTTGTAGTTGCACAACAACAACAATGCATTAGTGCACTAGAGCACCATAATGGAAACATTAAAAATTCCGGTAGAAAATAAATTTTATGCAATATCGAAAGTTTTCTCCAAGAATAACTGCAAAATGCAACCGTTGGCTCAGCTGTTACTTGTATAGGCATTGCCACAGTGTTGCTCCTCCACTACAAACTTACTAAATATATATTATATACTATAATATTTTTAGATAAATATATGCATACATATGTGTATGTGTGTATGTAGCTTTAAAATTTGGCAAAACAATCTCTAATGCACAGTACTTTCACCGCTTGACGGAAATTCTAATAATTATTCTTGCTCACGTGTATGTGTATATGTATGTATGTTGTTATACTATGTACGTACTTATATATATACAACTCCTTTATACAGTTAAAAGGTATGCACAAAACAAAGGTAAGTAATGGCAAATGGATATCATACTTTTGGTGCTTTAGAATTTAAGACAGGTGATCAATATTAACAAAAAAAAATGTTAATAAATAAAAGCTGTGAAGAAGAAAAGCCTTTATACCTTTTGTCGTGATAACAAATTTATGATATTTCAAATTAGAATTACATATTAAATCTCATATCTGTAAAATCGGTTGAAGAGTGTGAAAAAATCAAGTTTTCCGATTTCAATAATTTCCGGTGACAATGTTTATTTATAAATACGAATGTAAAATACAAAATTTCATGCTCTTAGGTGCGTTTCTGATGGATTACGAGTATATATCTAGAGTTCATAAATACCTTGTAAAGCTCGATTCTGTGCCATAAAGTTGGAAGAGTAAGAGTTGAATATACCTATAGTCAGATCTCTTGGTATTGTAGTTTCTCAAACACTGTTACGGAGTTTTGAAATATACCTGAATATATTATCCAGCACCTGTATAAGTAAGTAAGCAAGTAAACTGTTGAAAGTCTTTCAGATGCCTTATTACTGAGTGTTTGTAAGCATACTCGAAAACCAACTATTTCTCGGAGTGGTTAAGAGTATCTGCTACCATGCGGAAGATAGCAAAAATAATTATAGAAAATTAAATAGAAAAAAAAATAATAATAACACCAGCACACAAAAAATTAAAGTAGCTTGCATACCAGAAGCCACCAATCTGTGGACATATTTTTCATCGCTCTGCATGTTGAAGATAAGAATTCCTATTAAAAAGTTCGCCATGTCGTATGAGCAATATTTAGCCAGAAGAGTAAAAAATTCCCAAAAAAAAATTAAATTTTAAGCAAAGAAAAAATGGCTTATGGTCTAATTACGCTTTTTTAGATCAGTAAACTACAGATTTAAAAACATGAAAATTATTCAATTTTTTGCAATTAATCTGATATTGAAGGGTGTTGGGCCGAAATTGACATTGGATCAGAAAACATATCCGTAGTTAAGTGGCGGCAGGTGAACATTAAAAATTACATAAATTAAATGTTCACTAAATTATTAAAAAAAAAAAAAAAAACAAGGCAACATGCAGCAGAGACTATGAGACTGAGCTGTGAACTGTTGTTGCTGTGAAACCACAACAGTTATTGGACAAACTTGGACTGGTGAGGGGTATGAAATTCTACAGCACGGAGCAGAGAAATAACTACAGCACGGGTCGGTGATCAAAACAAGCGTGCCGCGGTGAACCTTATCTCTAGAAGGAAGGAGAAAGCAAAAATATTGTAGTCTGAAATATGCAGACAAAACTCGTCCAAGCAAATCATTTAAGCTACCAACCCATTGCAGTATCTTCCAAGCCAAAATATTTGCTATCAAAATGGCAGCAGAGCTGCTATAGGGTACTGGTTTTCATACAGCACGAAGTTAGCTGTGGTCGCACTATGTAAAGGAGAGTATACATTTACTGGGGTCCAGGTCACATAGGCATTGAAAGTAATGAGATAGCTGACGAACTTTCTAAGGAGAGTGTCATTTTAGAACAGGACATATTAATGGACCTACTAGTTAGTTCCATTCAGAGAAGTGAAGCAAATGATAGAAATAATTTTACTTAGTCAGGCTAAAAGACTCTGGAAACGTACTGCAAGGCTGCAAACTCGCGAAAACTATAAGCGAAACTTCTAATGCTAAACTTAACAAGTTTTTATTAGCGGCTTATGGCCATAATATCGTCTATGTGTGACTCGATGGCTCAGCCAGTTCAACCTAACCAAAGTTATGTAAAAGTGTCAAATTTGCCAGGTTTAGTATTGCTGATGAGATCCCTAAATACCTTATCTGTTAAGGCTAAACTTTATTCGAATTTATTTAGGATAAAAAATTCTGCTTAAATCAGGCGAAGCATTTCATGCGAAACATTATCGACTACAACTAATGCATTTGAGGCGTCCCATATGAGATTTTACCCCACCCACCGTATACTCCAGACCCTGCTCATTCCAACTACTGACTTTATCGACGTATGAAAAACGATTTGGTGGGTCACCAGTGCAAGTATTTTGAAAGAATCGAATATAGCCTCAATAAATTGGATCGAAGACAGAAAGGGTTCATTCCTTAGAGATGGTATTTGAAAATTGCCAGAGAGATGAGAATATGTAGTCGCTTTCGATAGTCAATAATAGAAATAATGCATTTTTTCCTTAAAACAAAAACTCTTTTATGAAGCGCAAAAAAAAACACCGAATAAATTTGTACTTAAAAATAGACTTGTATTAAATATATTTAAACAAATTAAATGGAATTAAAGTTACTAGAAAACTTTTTGAACTCATTTTGCGAAAAAAAATAGTACGCCAGAGAAAAAAATATTGTTAAACTTATAACCAAGCAGGTGTGAATACTACAATTACATTGATGCTTCCAACCAAAAATTGAAATGGAAATGATTTTCCATTAAAGGTGAGAAAAAAAATTACCGAATGTAATTTGAAACTACTACTCAATGCCAGTATTTCAGCGTACATATATACATACACACTAAGCACAAATGCAAGTTACAAAATTAATCAACTCAAATTTCAAACAATCCCTTTCTAAAAGCACAACACAGCCCACGGGTTAAGAGGCAATTAATTGTAGGTAAACAATATTTTTTCTTTGACTCGCAAACATTTATAAAATGAATCATCCATCAGCTATTAGGCACACAAAAGGCCGCATTCTAACTGCTAAAGCGATATTTGGCCGAGCTCATCCTCCAACACGTTGTGTGCATCTACATGCTTTTTCCAACAAATGAAGGCTCCTTCAGTTTATTCTAAGGTGACTTTGAATAGCTAATATACCGGTGTGTTTGTTGACGTTTGCCGGTTTTTTTCGATAAAGAAAACACTTAATTTTCAGAGGAATCTCAAAATTTTTTTATTCAAAGTATTGACCATTGGTTTCTACACATTTCGCCCATCTCTCAGGCAAATTATGGATACCATTCTAAAAAAACTTTTTCTCTTTCGAGGCAAACCATTCGACGAGTAATTTTTCGACTTCTTCAAAATTAGCGTAGCAATGCTCTGCAAGGGAGTGTCCCATCGATGCGAAAAGGTGATAGTCGGATGGGGCGAGGTCTGGAGAGTACGACGGGTGCGATAATATTTTCCAATTAAGTGTTATTAATGTGTCTTTCACCAGTTTAGCGATATGAGACGGCGCATTTTCATGTTGCAAGATAACTCTGCCATGTCTTCGGGCCCATTCCGACGATGCGTGTTCACCGTTTCACCAGGTTTTAACACCTCGTAGTACACCACACCACACTGGTCCCACCAAACACAGAGCATTGTCTTACGGCCAAAGCGAATTGGCCTTGCAGTCGATGGGCCAGCTTCGCCAGGGGAAAGCCATGATTTTTTTCGCTGCGGGTTCTCAAAATAAATCCATTTTTCGTCCCCCGTGACAATTCGATACAGAAAAGATTTCCTTTCGAATCGTTGAAGAAGCATTTCACAAACGGTTTTTCGCTATTCCATTTGTCTATCGTTCAGCAGGTGTGGTACCCATTTTCCATACTTCTGGATCTTTCCCATGGCTTTTAAACGTTGGCAAATTGCTCCTCGAGTCACATGTAGTGTTTCTGCCAATGTTTGTTGCGATTGGGTTGGATCAACATCCAATTCCAATAACGCCTGCAATTCCTCGTCTTCGAACTTTTTCGCTGCACCAGGATGTTCATTGTCTGTCAAATCGAAATCTCCACTTTTAAATTGACGAAACCATGTCTCACATGTTCTAATCACTGGAGCATGTTCACCATAAGTTTCTACGAGCAACCGGTGAGCTTCAGCTGCTTTTTTCTTTTGATGAAATAAGAAAAGCAACGAATGCCGCAAATGCGATTTACTTGGAACGAAACTCGACATATTCACTGAGGTAAACAAATATGACGCTATTATTTTTTGGCGGAATGTGACTTGCGTATTTTTGTAGGTTAATGTCAATAGAAAAAAATTGCGTACATGCCAAATCATAGAAATTTATTGAGATTGCTAGCGACATCTACTAGTAAAACCGGCACACTTTAACAAACACACCTGGTAAGATATTTATGAAGAGATTTTTATTCCACGTCAGAAATTCTCTCGGAGGGCTTTACTTTTACTAACGAGGAGCAACTGCAAGCACTAATTTTTATAATGATCCAACTCGTGCAAGAATCCAAGCCAAACAACCATCAAGCGCGTCACACGTTCGGTGAATGATACCAAATTGAGATGGTCACCAATCCTGATTTCCGCAAGAAAATTATGTTCAACGATTAGGCTCATTTTTGGTTGAATGTCCACGTTAATAAGCAATCCTTTGTAAGAAGCGGTAACCAACAAGTGTGAAGCATTGGATTACAGCTAAAAGAGAGGAAATTTCAGTGCGACCAATCCGGCTTACTCGGTTAAGGGGTTGGCTAAATTTTAAATCTGAATTCAACGTCTATTCACCTGCAAGCGGACATTGGTAATGTGTAAAAATATTAAAACCTACTCGCCAAACGAGTTTGAGCTGAACCCGCCAAGTAAAAACCAGCTGCAAGTAAAAAGAGATACTATTGTACAAACGAATTGAGGGCATGCACCTGGTATGTCCGGTGCCACCACCCTGAAAAAATTCGAGCTGACATCACCACCGTCCAAGTAATGAGATAGACGGGATAAGGACCCAAGAAAGTGGGTACTCGTGAAATCTTTTATAAAGGCTATATATGTAAATAATCGCGGAATTGATGTTGATTTTGTGGTGGGAGAGGGTCTTCTTCGTCTGGTACTGGAATTCACGCCGGTGCATGAATGTCTCGCCAAAATCCGCATCAAAGCGACACTTTTCAACAAATAACTGATTTGGGCGAACGCCCTGACGAACGAGAAGGACGATGTGGCCAAGCATACCTTTAATGAGCGCCTAGAACATACTCATGAGCGTTAAAATAATAACTAGTTAGCGGAAGACAAAATGGAAAGTAATTAACTTATCAAACATTTATATTCAGTTATTCAGTTTATGTCTCTCACTTTCATCGATTTAGTTTCCACTAAATATTCAAACGTATTTATTAGTTTATTTATATTTGATAATATGTAAATAGCCTTTAATATTTAAGTACGCACGTGTGAATTCCCATAATATTATTTTTTTTTTATTTTACCTTTATTCATTCGCACACACAAGTACACGTACATATTGACCTACAAAAACTCAATAAACCACGAGAAAACTCGTGTTGCTTTTAGTATTTTTACTAATATTTAATTTTCGAAATACATTTTCACCAAAAATAATACAGAGAGTAATTGTATGGCTCTATAAATATGTAGGTATATACATATGTATATATATATTTTATATAATTTTACGTGTGTCTGGACAACTATTTTACATAAAAATTTTGTCCGCATATTTGCTTCCAGAGCCCTATAAATGGCATTTTTCAAACATTTTTTACGAAGAAACTTTTAGCTTTATTATTTTTAGCATTTGTACACATATTATGGCACCTTTGAAGAGTAGTTAGCAATTTTTTTTTTGTTTATAAAAATAACAGTTTGTGAAGCTGCTGCAGCAGATATTCGGAGATCCCTTCCAAAAACGTGTTTTACGGTGACCATTGTATTTCTGAAGTGAATCATCTGAAATGAAAAAATTAAAGGGATTTCATAAAAGTAATGTATAATCTTGTGATTAATCGAAGGAATAAGCCAACAATTTTTTTTGACAAGCTGACGGCTTCTCAAAAAATTCAATTATTCTCTATATTTTTGGTCTTAAATTGCGCATTAAAAAAACTTCTCATTGGTAATGGAAAAGCTTCGATTTTGTTCTAGAAAATATTGTTCAGAAGCCCGTGTAAAAATTTGAGACTAATCGGTTTAGCCGTTCCGGAAAAATCTCACTCACCGATGGATAAAGTTTCGCTTACCGCTTTCAAATGCGCTGACGCGTCGTTACAGACATGTAACGTTTAACTTCCAAAATAGCAGTCAGTTCGACTTGAAATTTTCAGAGTATTTACTTGAATACATGTATATTACGAAAATGAAATTTGAAAAAATCGATTTTTTGAAAATTCTAACTAGATGAACCCCATAAAGCAGAGCTATTGCCTTTGTGGTGGAAGAGAATCTCACTCGTCGAATACTGGCATTTTTGCTGGTAAATAAGCGTATAGTTATAATCCACCTCAATGAAAAGCACAGAACACATCGCTTATTTGTGACGCAATATGCTGCTTATAGATATCCACTCTGATTAGTATTACTAAAGGACGCAAAGTCTTAAGTTAAAAGGACTCAAAAAAATCTTACAGAACCAACACTTCCTTAACATAATGCAATTAACCCTCATTCTCCACTCCAGTTTTCTTGGTGAGATGGATCAGACGTATAGGATATCTCGGTACTGAAACCATATAGACCGCAGGGTCAAACACCCTTACAGTTAAAAAGTATAGGATCTGCAACATTTAGGTCAAACAATAAATGCACAGACACATTTACGTTATGAGTAAATCAGTTGAAACCGAAATTTTCAAATCTAGATAAGAATATACTTTCACTGCAGTCATTGATGTAGAGGAAGCAATGCAAACATCACCGCATTGATCTGTCTTCAACTTCCTCTTATGTTCAACAGTAGACGGTGTTTACAAAATCACAAGTGGCATTTCACAAGAAGAGGTGAAGATGTCTTGCAGCAGAGATTGTGAGTATTACAGAAGGTGTTTTTGGTACACAGAAAGGCAGCAATTAAGGTAAGGAATTTTTTCACCACCCTTTTAGACTGTTAACTCAATACGCAAAGAATTCTGAACTGAAAAATTACTTTCCGAAACTTGAAAGTAAGCTAAAAAGCCGTGGGATGTCTTTAAATTCGTCATTTATAAAGAAAATCTAAATATTTACGAAAACAGTAGCCTAATTACATGAACAAAAACCTACGACCTACGACCTATGCTAATGAATTAGGAAACTGTAAAAACAGAAGGAAATTTTATATAGGATTTACACAGCCGAAAGTAGCCTAAAGGATAACACAGTAATTTATGACATAAAAGAACACAGAAAAAAATGTAATAAATATCAAAACAAAAAAATCATAATTCTCCATCAACGGAAATTGGAAGCTGAATTGCCGCAGGCAAATTGTTAATAGCAAATTCAACATTTAATAAGTTTTATTACATCAACGCTAACCATTTGCCTTGGCGTATACGTAACATCACATTAATGAGATTAGAGAAGAGTGACGGTGTGGGCAGTGCAGAAAAGGAAATTGAAAGTCCAATACGAATGCCTACCATGGGCTGAAGGAAATCAGCACGCGCATTTGGTGGTGGACGCCGATGATGATAATTTGTTTTTGATGAGCCTAATGGCAGTGTAAGAGACAGGAATGGTGAGAGAGAGGGAGAGAGGGAGGGAGAGGGAGGGAGAGGGAGGGAGAGAGAGGGAGAGAGAGACAGAGTGTGAATCGTAAGGTACTTGAAAGCTGCGTCTCTAATGACTTGGTCAACTTGTGGAATTTTTATAGGAATATGCATAACTTGTGCGCAATGTTAATTGACCATACTTGAAGCAACCACACTTCTCTCACATACATACATACATACATACATACATAAATTATTTGCCTATTAATGGCAATTATAATTAATATTAAATATTTATGTAACAACTAATAGTATGAAGCACTTCAGGCGTGTTATGTAAATGTAAAAGGCGTAATTGCAGAGCGAGAGAAGCAGTGAAATTTTGTGCAAATGCCCATTATCATTTGTCCGCAGCATGCCCACAAAAATTCCTCTTTTTTCAAATTGTCGTTCATTATCAAATGCCATTTGTAGAAGTTTTGAAGTTGTTTGATGGTTTTCGTCTTCGTTGTTGCTTTTGTTTTTTTGTGGCATTGTTTTAGTGTGGCTCAAGATGTAATTGAAATTCCCACCACATTTGTCCGTGAGCATCGAATATGCAGCACTTAGCAACCGCAGGGATTACCAACAAAACCACAGACATGTATGCGGTGGGGCTGAGCAAGTTCGAATTCATTGAGTTGCAAGGGGGCGTGGTGTAAATTAAAATCTTTTCTTTACAACTTTAATATTTATCTTTCTTCCAAAATTCCAACTCAACCCCAGAGTTCAAGCGTGTCACCGGCAGCTATAAGTTTTCCTAACCAATTTGATGGTGTCATTTGTACATGAAAAACTTCAGTGCAATTTTTATTCATTTGTTCATTTGTTTGTAAAGCCAAATACGAGTATCTACGTCTCTGAGTCTAAGAAAAATCGTATATCCGGAGTGGTAGATTTATGTGGTCAACAAAAGAACTAATGAGTTAAAGAGGAAGACAGTTAAGAAGAATGAAAGAAAAGTGTTAAACGCGTATCTTCTTCTATCCCATCGGCGTAGGTACAGCTTAAGGGGTTATAAACAGTTATGATTTTCAAAGAATCGACCTTTTTTATTTTATTTTCTGTATCTACATATATTTAAGAATACACACAAGAAATTTCAAAGCGATCCAGCAAATATTTTCGAAGTTACACGCACATTTGTAAAGACGTTTCGGAGCGCTTGGAAGTTTTCTCAGAATGGTATTTTCAAAGTCGGTGACCACTATAACTCGAAAACGGCTGAACCGATTTGTCTAAAATTTAAACACAAGCTTCTTGAATATATTTCTTAGTGATTAATCTAAGGTTTTAGTTTTCCGATAAATACCTTTTTTTTATAAACAAATTAAAATCAAAATTTCGCTGAAAAATCGACTTTTTTTTTTTTTTTTGCCTATTCCTTCATGATAAATCACTAGATTTAACATTACTTTAATGAAATCTGTTTGGTTTTTTAATTTCAGATGATCCAGTTCAGAGATAGAGTGGTCACCGCAAGACGTCTTTTTTCAGAGGACCTCCTGGAGATCAGCTATAGCTCTTCTCTAGAGAAATATTTTTACTAGTTATAAGGATCAAAATATTGTTGAATAATACCATAATAAGTATGTAAACTTTTTGAATCAATAAATTCTAAAGACTACTCAAAAAAAATTCTTAAAAATTCGCTTTTTTTTGGCACATTAACTGTATATAACCCCTTAACGCCACTGCACCATATATTGCAGAACAGGAAAAAGAGTTCAGTTTTTATTGGTCCACTGTTGACGAAAGGCGCCTAATTGGAAGAATGATTCCTCTTTGAATTTCTATGCTGATAAATTGGCATACAACTCTCTGCATCTCTCTCCTTAGCATTAAATCTTAAAAGTCACACGATAGAGGCCATCCTAATTGTGCTTCTGCTATTTTCTAACATCAGTAGAGGCGCAGAGAAAGCTCCTTTTCGCGCTGTCGAGCAGGTGAAGTGTATCGATTCTTCTTTTACGGGCCTTTGTCATGATTTAACGCATTAGGAATATCTGGTCAGTTATTAATTTTTTACCAGGTCTGAAGCCACACTGTTAAGATCCAAACAGTGATGGTGAGCATTAATATTTTATACAATACGGTGGATACGATCATAAAAACGATAATAAGTTGGCATAAACCACGATAATTGGGGTCGATTGGGAGTACTTTTATTTTGAATTGAGTTCCAATCGTCGAGCATGATTTCGACCGATCATATACTACGAAGCAGTCCAGTCTAGTGAGCAACCGATTTTGGAGCTTCATTATAGATGGGTAACGGAACATTTATTACATCATCATCAATCGAGAATTTAGATTCGTCGTTTCCATGTGTTGCATTAGGACCTATTCATCAGGCTATCGAAAACCATATTACCTGCTTGATTCCTACATGAATACACCCCGGTGTCTTGAACTCATCTGAAAGTCACCGCGTTTTTCATAGAATTTTCCAGTAGTACTACCTCTGTCGGTCAGCTCTTCCAAGCTCTTCATACTTACACATTTCGGTCTCTATATTTTTTATTACAACTACAACTGTGTCCTACTTCCCTTTCCAACACTAGTTTTTTACGCCACCTGTTATGTGTTGTGGAAATCAGGAATGCAAGTGAAGTGCGGAAAACTAGCCAACAGCTGGAATTGAATTTTTTCAGCGTCGTTCCTTAGCTATGTTTGCTAACAGACCTTTCTTAATAGACCTCGAACAAAGTCAGGAAAACACTTACATCGGAAATGTCAAGTAGCGCTTCTGTTGCTAGTTCTTATTGGCTTGCCTTGTCAATCAACAAAACCCTCATCATCATGGAAATAGTGGAAACAGATCGCCTCGGGAGCACTTATTTAATTTCTGAGGACCTAAAGATAAGTCAGAAAACCGTTTGGAACCAGTTGCATAACCTTGGATTCAAAAAGAAGCTCGATGTTTGGGTGCCACACGAACTAAAGAAAAAAAACATTATGGACCGAATTCTCATCTGCGAATCGCTGCTGGATCGCAACAAAATCAACTCGTTTCTGAAGCGTTTGGTGACTGGCGATGAAAAGTGGATCACTTGCAACAATGTCAAGCGAAATCGGTCGTGGTCGAAACGTAGTGAGCCGGCGGAAACGGTGGCCAAGCCAGGATTGACGGCCAGGAAGGTTTTGCCGTGTGTTTGGTGAGATTGGCAAGGAATCATCTTCTACGAGCTGCTCCCCTATGGCCAAACGTTCAATTCGCCTCTCTACTGCCAACAACTAGACCATTTGAAGGCAGCACTCATCCAGAAGAGGTGATCTTTGATCAACAGAGGCCGAATTGTGTTCCATTAGGACAAGACCAGGCCACACACGTCTTTGGTGACGCGCCAGAAGCTCCAGGTCGGATGGGAGATCCTAATGCACCCTCCTTATAGTCTGAACCTGGCACCAAGTGATTACCATCTTTTCCTGTCCATGGCGAACGCGCTTAATGGTGAGAAGTTGGCCTCAAGAGAGGCCTGTGAAAATTGGCTCTCCGAGTCTTCCACGAGAGGGGTATAACGAATAATATTGGCATCTCGTTGGCAACAAGCTTACGAACATCACGCCGCCGACTTAAATCGGACAAATGTACACAAAGTTATCATATTTTGAAAAATCATTAAAAAAAACCGAACGATCTTTTTACTCTACCTAATATATGGCACAATCTTTAACGATAATATTGATATCATAGGTCTTAACAATCGGGTAATTACTTCTGCCTTCTGCAGGTTGATAAAGAAACAAAGCGAATCTGTCTAGTAGTGAATGAAGACAACTAGACAATCATCGCATTTGCGACTTGGCTCCAACGTTCCTGTTGACAGTCATAACGACAGCGACGAGACACATTTCACACATTTTCTAATTGCGATCGCTCTTCGGCAGGAAATGTCAACAACTCCGAGTATACCATATTTCAGACAAAAAATAAAGCTCCTCATAAAATAAAAAATCATCAGCCGTTCGGATTAGTATAAACTGTATGTCCCTGTATGTCCATTTGTTGGAAAAAACAACAAAACAATCTGTGGATTCAACAAATACCACACTACATGAGCGAATATGGTTTTATTGTGTTTATGAGCATTTGAAAACCAAACATACCTCCAGTTGTGGCTAAATGACGTACAATATGTGCCAAAAATGGTTGAAATTTTCCTCAAGCGGATCGAAGTTCGGAAGGACTCGCGAAGCGGTCATTTAAATGATGTAGTGTTTCATATTTGATGACAATGTTCAAAGTTTATTATGAAAAAAAAATAATAACAATTTTAAATGCGTTTATTTTCGAAAGTGAAAATTGGATATCCCTGTGAAAGTTTCATTACTAAATATTATGATTCAAATACAAATACAAATTTAAATCGCCCACATTTACCGCGCAGGCAACTTTTTGCAGATATGTTAAAAGAAGAGGAGAAATTCGTATTTTTTTATATTTTTTTAAGTAAATTTTTTTATTTTATCTTCTTCTTTCCTGTTGCTCATTAATATTACGTTACATTTCTTTTACTGTAATTTAACAAATTAAATTAAACTAACGGTAGTATTTGCAGTAGCGCAAAGGTAGCTTAAAGAATTTTTTATTTATTTTTCAAATATATATATATATATATTTTTTTTTTTTTGTAATGACTCTAAAGCACTTTTTTTACACTACAGGTAAAACACATTTCCTCAAATTCAACTTAACCAACAGAACTGAAAGCAGCGTGGTTGAGGCAGGTAAAGCGAAAACAACGTGCAACAGAATGTGGCGGCGCATTAAGTGCGTTTTATGTGTTTGCCGCTTTGCTTTCCATTAACAAATTAAAAAACCTGCAATGAAATGAACATGCGAAAGTGCTAAAAACAACACCAACACCAACACCAACCCCAAATGCAACAACAGCCTTAAAAACTCGTACTCGTATGTAATAAAAATAGCATTGAAATTTGAAGAATTAAGTAAATACATACATATGTACAGCAAAAAATGGGTAAAAAAATAAGAATTAAAACAAAAATAAAATTTAAAAAAATTACAAATGTCAGTTCAACTACTTGCTGTATTAGTACGCCTGTTTCCCTTGTTGTTGTTGTTGCAGCTGCTGCTGCTGTTGTTGTTGTTGTTGTTGTTGTTGTTGTTGTTGTTGTTGTTGTTGTTGTTGTTGTTGTTGTTGTTGTTGTTGTCGTCGTCGTTGTTGTTGTTGGTGTCGGTGTTGTTGTTGTTGTTGTTGTTGTTGTTGTTGATGTTGTTGTTGTTGTTGTGATTGTTGTTGTTGTTGTTGTTGTTGTGATTGTTGCTGTTGTTGTCATTCCTATACCACCACCAGAGTGCCAGCCACACTACAACTTCTGTTTTAATTGCAATTGTTATTTTACGAAAATTACAATGCAAAAAATGAGAAGAAGTCCATGAAGAAGAAGAAGAAGGAAAAAACACTAAGTGAAAATTGATATAACAGTAATAAAAAGTAAATGTGAAATAAACAGGTTTTATATGCCAAAAGAAAGGCAAGCAAGCAGGAGATAGGAGATGCAGAAGAAAAATTAACCAGGGGCCGGGAAGAACATAGCTTTAACCCAACTTCACTCACTCACTCACTCATTCACTTACTGCTGCCGTGTGCATTCACGGCTCGAATCCTTTTCACCGCTTGCTTTTAATGTACATTTTATTTTTATGTATTTTGATTTGCTATGAAGAATGCGCGCACACTACACGCGCCTCCGTCCTCCGCCCTCCTCCTCACTAATTCCAGCGCCATTTGTCAGTGTTGCAGATGGCACAAGCTACACGTTGCCGCAGCTGTTTTGGTGGCTTTCTGCATTTGGTTTTTCGTTTTTTTCCTTGCATTCAAACTTCAGTTTTTGCACAAATTAACGGTACCTACACATTAGTTAGTCTTTCTCCTCCACTTTCAGGTTGCGATTGTAGCGGTTGCATTTTCAATTTCACTGAAGTGTGCCAAGCAAATACGTGTATGTAGGTATATCAAGCAAATGCAAAAACAACAACTGTGGATAAATGGACGAGCTTGAGTGTGGCCGGCAGTGCGTTAGCGGCAATCGTTGAAATTAAGGCAAACAACCGTGGTAAGATTGTTGTTTCGTTGGAGTAATGTATACACGTGTATGTACACGTATGTATATTTGCGGCGTAGGTATGTTTTTACGTACAATACATATTTGTATGTATATAGGTACATATATCTGGACAGTCTTGGTTTGTCTTGCTTTGCGTTAAGCAATGTAGAAGCATAGCTTAGAGAATGCTTACACACATATACATATGGTATGTGCAAATGGTCAGAAAACAAGGCTGGCTTACTACTCTACCGAAACAGTACTAGTGCATAAAATACCAAACGAGTACTAAAATATTGATTATCACCTTTATCTCATTTTCAATTTTTTTTATTTTGCGCTCATTTTTATTTTACTAACTAGTTCATTTCGAACTGGTATAAGCCTAGTTTATTACTGGTAGAATTCTGGCAACTACTTATGAAAAAATGGCAGCGTGCTTACTGATTTCGAAGTAACTTGTAAGCAGGTTAGTTAAACTCAAGAAGGGGTTCTGCGTAAAAGTCCACTTAAGTGGTGAAATGATCCGACTTATCATTTATCTGGTAGTGCCGAGAAACGACATCGGTTTCGAGGCAAACAAATGTGATATGCGTAGTGCTGAGAACCCACCATATAAAAATTCGAATAAAAAATCTGTTCCAATGAAAATGAATGATAACGAAATGCGATAGAAGGGAGAAGAACGGAAGTAGGGTGATCCTTTTGCAATCTCCTAGATTAGCTATGATGCTTGAAAAATGTATAAAAAGATTCGGCGATTTAAAGAAGGTTTCATTATTCAAGTAGGACCCAAAGTGGTGCTCTTGAAATCGATGCTCAGTATGCACTGAGTTCATACAGAGGGCACTTCGCTATCCCGTTTAATTGCAAATCCAAATTCTTGAAAAAAAGTTCACGAGAAGAGGACCAACACATACCACCACTTCCTGAATTTTAATGCGATCTTTGAAAGCACGAAATGGATTGTGTAAACAAATATACAATATTCTAAAAGACGGTACAATTGCTGGTAAACTCTGATGTTAGTGGTTACTACAATCGAACCATTAATTTTGCGTTCTCCAGTCTGCATAAGGAAGCGTGGACTAGGGAAATCTCCGTTACATTGTTAGGATCAGGTGGCGAGTGCACTAATTTCGCTCGGTATTTCCAAACAGCGAAAAGTAGAAACGTGTGACGCACTTTTGTTGATTCGGCTATAATTGGGTAAGGTTTATGCCATAGGAGGTACCTATGTTAATGAAGAAGAAGAAAAAGAGTGAATTTCACCAACAGGGTTCTCATACATAATAAATAAATCTTACGTTGGTTCGAATAGATCCGCTAATCTCGAAAAGTTACCGACCGATTGTCTTGAAATTTTGCCAAATTGTTTATATGGTTACTAGAGAGGTTGGTGTACCTATTCGAAAAACTATCATTTAGGATTCGATTTACCTAAAATTAGGTATATATCTAGCTTTTTGCTTAGATTCTGCTCTGTGAGAAGTGGACCAGGAACTGACCTCTTCGAAAATATTATATTTATGGTTGGTTTTTCTTGAAGTTCAGTACTGAGGTGAATTTTTGTCTAGATTAAGAGGAATGCTACTCTTCTCTCCGGGAAGTGAACCCGGGGCTGACCTGACCTGGTTTTTCAAGTAGATTAGCTCAGATTAGCAGGAATACAACTCTTCTCTCTGGCGTCTGAGCCGAAAAAATTGCATTTATGGATCGATGTTGAAGACTAGGCTTCACCGGGATTTGGACTAGATACCGATCTATCCGAAAATCTCTTTTTACAGGACGTGGATCGATTTATTTGAAAAAAATATACACATTCGTGGTTCGCTTTAGTTAAATTTTTAGATGAAATGCCTAAATGGAATATTTTTGTTTCCTGGAAGTGGACTAAAGACCTGGAACCAAGTTTGATTTGCTTGAAATTTAAATAGTGCTTACTTTACGGGAAAGGGATCACCGGCAGATTGGCAAAAATTAGTGACATTTGGATGTAAGCATATATTATGTGTGGGTATGTTCGCGTTAAAAGCTCTTCTTATGCGTTCAATTTAAGTGTGAATAAGTATAGAATGGTACGGTGCATTTGTCTCACTTCGAGGCATTCATATTGACATTTTCGTGGAAAACTTTAAACAGCGAAGAAGTGACCCACGCATAAAAATAAGAAGATGGATGAAAAATGTAATAAAAAACTGAATATTTTGACTTAGATAATGCTTAACTAGGGCTTGAAATCGGTCTTTTGCAATACCAATTGGAATAAAAATTTGACAAAATACCGAAAATCACTGCAATGTCTGACCGGGTCTGCTAGTTATATTTAAAAATATTTTTTATATTTTCATTTAAATTCATTTTCTTGTGTTTCTTCTAAATTTTTTTCAATAAACATGCATATTTCACTGAGCTTCAGTAAACATTTTAGTCGTAATTTAAGATACGGCTCACAATCCATACCTCAAAGAAACATCAATAAAATAGTAAACAACACACATACTCTCGTAGCGCTGGCAATATGGCACTTTATAGCCAAAAAAAAAAAACAAACAAAAAAAAACAAAAATTGCAGCAAAAGAAATTAACGAAATCGGCTTGAAAATCACAAACCGTAAATATTATTGCATGATTCGATTAAATTCGCCAGCCGACAGCAAACTCGACGACATGCCACCATGCCAGAAGCACAGTTGGAGCGTAAAGCAGAGTGCATATGTGCCCTGCAGGAAAAAAATACTAGTTGCTAACTAGAATCCAACTAGTTTATATTTTTACACCAACTAGTTCAAATGCCATCTATTTTCGATGTAAGCAACTGGTATTTTTAACACGGCAATTTCCTACGAACTGTCAATTATCAGTCTAACCATCAGCTGCATACTAGTTGTATACCAGTTCTTATATACCAGTATATTGGTTCGTTCATACCAGTTCGATTGATTCCGGCATTCCAATAGGTTAAGCAGATTTTAAAGAATTTTTTTTTTGTTTGTGTTCAGGCAGATTTGAAAATGGGTTTGAAAGAGTTCTTTAACGGCAAGTTGACTAGAGACCTACTTATTTAAAAATGGCTCACTTGACATGAAATTGCTACATTATTTCATTTTAGGAAGTGAGTCAGATATTGATGTATGTATTCGAAGCTTAATTCAGATTGTTCATAATTTTGTAAAATTTAACAAATTATAAAAAACCAAAATATTATGTGATTGATGTTGTTGTTGTTGTAGCAACAAATCTAATAACGCGAGGTCGGTGCTTCTAGTTACTTATGATACGTTCATTTTTTTGAAAAATGACAAACTAGTATGAATTTGTCTTTTAAATACTAGTATAATTCTAGTTGACAACAGACTAGTGTAATTTCGTCTAATACTACTATTTCTCGTTAAATTTTTTTAAATTTTTACATACTAGTCTACCTTTTCCCTGCAGGGTATATGTATATATACTCGTTCGTGTATGTGAAAGCTACAGTCAAACTTCACACAACGGCTACTTAAGGGGCTTGAGTGCAAGACTGAGTTTCAATAGAAAAAACAGTAAGAAAGTGTAGGCAAGATGGTCAGTGCTACAGTTACATATACATTTGGTACATACATACGAGTACATAGGTAAGTGCTTGTGTGTGGCTAGCGTTTATGATTCCTTCTTCTGCTTACACTCAAGAAGTCACTTGCAGCTTTGACTTTGGCGTTTGGTTTATTGCACAGGCTATTTTTATTTTATTTTATTTTATTTTATTTTTCTATATATTTTATTTTTCTTTTTTTGGTTATAATTTATTTCGCTTTTCGTAGCAAGAAACAAGGCACCAGAAGAACAACAAAAGCTAAGCTTTAACCTGACTTAATGAGTTGGCGCGCTCGAGCGCTCAGCGTAACATTCAGCGAAGCATATCTTTGGACAATAAACGAGTTTTTATGCATTGCGTTGTTAAAGTGTGAAAGGAAATACACTCGTTATCACTTTAAGGAAGAAAATGCTGTGAGATAATTTTTTTTTTTTCATAAGCTAGTGTTTATGTAATCAAAGATTCGATTCGTACATAGATTTTTTTCGGTACTCCCAAACAAGCCATTCCCCTGGGAGAACAATTCTTATTTATATGATTCAAGTTCTTCATAAAAAATCGTCAGCCGTTCGGAGGCGGTTTAATATAAACTGTAGGTTCATCCATTTGTTGGAAAAACATCAATACGCAAAACCACAAATTGGATGAGGAGCTCGGCCGATCGCATCGCTTTAACGGTTACAAAGCGTCAATTATATGTATACACATCCAGGTCCTAGGATCTATACGCACCACTATCTAGAAACAGCCAGAACACGCCTCCGTCTAGTAGCAGCACTTCAAAAGTATAAAGAGCTTTCGATGCCTTTGCACTTGACTTCCACACCTGTTGCGTGGAAACACTCGCCAACAACTCTACAGATTTACATACGAAAATAAATTGTAACGTAGCCGAGTGGTTAGCATTGCGTCCTGCCATTCGGAAGACTCGGGTTCATATCCCGGTGCCACCAACATCCAAAAGTTATGGAAAATTAATTTAAATTAAAAATTAAATTAAATTTTCTAATTGCGGTCGCCCCTCGGCAGGGAATGTCCATCCCTCCGAGTGTATTTCGGACATGAAATAAAGCTCCTCGTCAAAAAAACCATCAGCCGTTCGGAGGCGGCTTAGTATAAACTGTAGGTCCCTCCATTTGTTGGAAAAACATCAAGACGCAAAACCACAAATTGGAGTAGGAGCTCGGCCGAAAATCGCTTCAGCGGTTACAAAGCGCCAATTATATATATATATATATTCACCCTGTTCATAGAAGTTTTGACTAAGATAAGCCGAAACTTATCACCAGTGTAAGAGACAGGTGTACCCACGACCTATCACGATTGATCTCGGTTTCAGACTATCATTATTATTTGGTAAACATTCTATTGGTTCTTACGTTTATTCTCAGACATCTGCAAGCCCCACAAATTGATGTGAATTACATTGCATCAATGGTTGCCATTGCACTAAAATTTCACCTTTTCAAAACAGTTTGTTCATAGCTCAACTATGTATATTTGCTCGATTATTCACGGTTTACTCATAATTAGGAAAATATCTGTAGCCGACTCGCAATATCATCCACAGCCATTCAGCGCGTGGCCACTTCGTTAGCACTTTCGTTACCATTCTCATACATATGTACCCATTACCAACACCCAGTTAGTTAGTTAGTTAGTTAATTGTTTTGGTTGACAGATCACGGGTGCTTGAGCAAGCATACTTGAACTTATTGGCTCAATGTTGGGCCTTTGTATCACCTTTTGCGATATTCAAACTATTGAAAAAACTCATCAATCAGTCAAGGTAAAAATATTCAAGTAAAAGTTTTCGAGCTGAGCTGGTCAGCGGCAGATTATTATACCATTTCTAATGATGATAAGATCCGGGTTTAAAGTAGTAGTATGGAAAAATCATTAAAAAATCATTAAATTAAAATGATGTTCATGTTTCCCTAAAATGGTGTAAAGTTTAATATTTTGGGTTTTACGAGGGTCAAGCTAAGCCTTATGACGGGAAGGTTAAGGAGTGTTATAAGAGTTTTACGTAAAATCAGATGAGTCTTTTAAAAAATACCGACTTATAGGCTAATCGCCAGAAATAGTAACTCTACATTGGCTTTCGGTCTAATAAAAATTGGATTATTACTTATGAAATTAATAGCTTTAGTGATCTTTATCTGGCGTTCCATAAGTGCGAACAGATTACGCATTAGAAATGTGATATTTTTTACTGAACCAGACAATAGGAGAAGTTTTGACTACTTAACTCAGTAGTGTTTAAGCGCATGTCAAAGATGGACGCAAGTCAGGTAGCTGAAAACAGTCAAAGATCAATTGCCCAAAAAGTCGATAAAGTAATTGAAATTGTCGAGTCCGAGCGTCATGGGAGCACTGTATCAATTACCCAGGAGCGAATCATTGCACAGAAAATAGTTTGAAAACACTTCAAAAAGACTGGATACACAAAGAAGCTCAATGCATCGCTACAACAACATGAGTTAACGATAAAAAATCTCATGGAATGAATTTACGTTCGCAAAACGCTGCTGAATCGTCACAAAATCGTCGCATTTCTGAAGCGGATGGTGACTGGTAATGAAAAGTGGATCAATTACAGCAACGTCAAACGAAAGCGATCGTCTTCGCATGGCAACGAGCGGGCACAAACGGTTTTTCATGAACGTCCAGGAAGGATTTGTTGTGTGTTTAGTGGGATTGTGTAAGATTCCTTGCCTTCGGTTGTATTGTCAACCATCATGAAGCGTCAGAAAGAAGCAAAAGGCCAAAAGCGCCCAACTTTGGCCGACAGCAGAAGAATTGTGTTTCATCAGGACAATACCAGACCACACGCATCGATAAAGACTCGCTAGAAGCTCCGAGAGCTTAGTTGAGATATCCTTATGCATCCACCTTTTAGTCCAAACCAAGTAATTGTGATCTGTTCTTGGCTGATGAAGAATTGGTCTCAAGAGAAGTCCGTGAAAATCGAATGTTCCAATATTTTGCCAATACCGCCAAGGGTTTCCCTCTAATAGACATAATAATATTACCCTAAAAATGGTAAAAAAAATTACATACGTACCATACACGTGCAGCCACTCGACTGTGCGCCATTCAAAGCTGTTATGAAGCATCAATTTATTGCCTCAGCCGCAAACACAAACTGCGAAGGCATAGCTTATGAAATTCGCGCACCATTTACACCCCGACGATGACTTTCGAAAAAATAAAAAATAAAAAATAAAAATAAAAATAAAACCAACGGAAAAGTGTGTAAAAATATCAAGCAACAAAGAAGTAGAAGTACGAAGTGAAAAGTGGTGAAAAGAGGTGAAAAGAAATAGGTTTCATAAAACCGGATAACAAAAATAACGAGCAAGCGGCACACTAATGTGAGTTTTCAACAGCAACACTTGTGAACTCCACGTGTGTGTGTATTGGTGTGCGAGTTTGTTAAAAGTTGTTGAAAGGATTTAAAATTCAACGAAGCCGAACTTCGCCACAGTTTGGCGCTTTCCTTACACCTTTTGCCCAATTGTGTTGTTTCTTCGCTTTGCGCACTTTCCGTAAGCGCCACGCGCCGCGTCTTCCACCTCTTCACTGCACTCCTCTGCTCTGCTCGGCTCCCGCTCCTTCGTTCGTTCGTTCACTTTGCCTTGTCTGCACGGGAAATACTTTATGTGCTACTAAAGCGCGTTTATACGCTATTCACTCCTTATAGTGAATTGTGGTCGTAATCGCTGTAGTGGTTGCCTTTGCCTTCTTGTTGTTGTTGTTGTTATAGTTGTTGTTGTTGCTGGCTTTTGGTGCAATTGTTAAAATGTGCTTAAGCCATTTTCAAACAGAATCAAGTGTAAAGTTTGCGCAAACTTTTGCAACTCCATGTAATGCGAGATGATGGATGAGTTGATGCGCGAGCGACTTTATATATATATGTACATATGTATGTATGTATATTTATCTGTATGCTTATATCTCTGTATGTATGAATGGTGACGTTCGCCTATACGAATATTTCAGAAGCATAGTAAACTGTCAATTTTTAAAAAATTGTCAAACCGAATATTCGAATTAGTAACGAAAAACAAAGCGAGGTGAAGAGTAGCGATTAATATGTTTACAGTTTTTTAAATAATGTTTGAAATAAGATTATGTTAACAATTATAAACAGAAAAAAACTAGGAATAGGTAAATTGGAAGAATAACAAGAAAAAATTGTAAAATCAAAAATACAAAGCGGCTGAAAAGTTCGCGACCTAACGTAGTTAGAGATGACACATCATCTCCTTACTGATAAAATCCATTGGGGGAACTCATTATTAGTATAAATAAGTTGTTATAAGGTTATAAGGTTCCTTAACATTTCGTTCCTGGATCTAGCAACAACACTATGCCAACGAAAAATGGAAATTCTAGCAATTTGTGTGATTAAATTTCTTGTACAAGGGGTGTTTGTTGAAGTGTGCCGGTTTTACTAGTAGATGTCGCTAGCAATATGTATAAATTTCTATGATTTAGCATGTATGCAATTTTTTTCTATTGACATTAACTTACAAAAATACACAAGTCACATTCCGCCAAAATAATAGCGTCATATTTGTTTACCTCAGTGAATATGTCGAGTTTCGTTCCAAGTAAATCGCATTTGCGGCATTCGTTGCTTTTCTTATTTCATAAAAAGAAAACAGCAGCTGAAGCTCACCGGTTGCTGATAGAAACTTATGGTGAACATGCTCCAGTGATTAGAACATGTGAGACATGGTTTCGTCAATTTAAAAGTGGAGATTTCGATTTGACAGACAATGAACATCATGGTGCAGCGAAAAAGTTCGAAGACGAGGAATTGCATGTTGATCCAACCCAATCGCAGCAAAAATTGGCAGAAACACTATATGTGACTCGAGGAGCAATTTGCTAACGTTTAAAAGACATGGGAAAGATCCAGAAGTATGGAAAATGGGTGTCACACCAGCTGAACGATAGACAAATGGAAAATCGAAAAATCGTTTGAGAAATGCTACTTCAACGATTCGAAAGGAAATCTTTTCTGCATAGAATTGTCACAGGGGACGAAAAATGGATTTATTTTGAGAACCCGAAGCGAAAAAAATCATCGACTGCAAGGTCAAATCGCTTTGGCCGTAAGACAATGCTCTGGAGGGACCAATGTGGTGTGGTGTTTGGAGGGACCAATGTGGTGTGGTGTACTACGAGTTGTTAAAACCTGGTGAAACGGTGAACACGGATCGTTACCGACAACAAGTGATCAATTTGAATCATGCGTTGATCGAAAAACGGTCGGAATGGGCCCGAAGACATGGCAAAGTTATCTTGCAACATGACAACGCGTCGTCTCATACCGCTAAACTGGTGAAAGACAAATTAAAAACACTTAATTGGGAAATATGATCACACCCGCCGTACTCTCCAGACCTCGCCCCGCCCGACTATAACATTTTCGCATTGATGGGACACTCCCTTGCAGAGCAGTGCTTCGCTAATTTTGAAGAAGTCGAAAAATGACTCGTCGAATGGTTTACCTTGAAAGAGAAAAAGTTTTTTTTGGAATGGTATCCATAATTACTAATACTTTGAATAAAAAAATTTTGAGATTCCTCTGAAAATTAAGTGTTTTCTTTATCGAAAAAACCGGCAAATTTCAACCCTGGTAAATAAAGGAAGTACGCCGAAAGAAATTTTTAACGAGATGTCATCGGTTCTTCAGGACTCTGCCCCTTCATATACGATGGTGACAATATGGGCTCGGCTGTTTCAACCAGGAAGAGAGACTTATGAACTCAATACGTTGACGGTCGTGACCGAAGAAAATGTTCAGAAAGATGAAAAATTAGTATTGCCTGATCAAAGGATTAAACTAGGGGAGACAACCGAAGATTTACAGATTAGCAAAGAACGAGCTGGAGTGATATTGCATGAAGATTTCTTTCGACATACTTCCTTTTTTACAAGAAATTTAAACACAGCGTGGTGCGAGAATTCCCAGTTTTTGTTGTTTCTTGTTCCAGTAACCTAATAAAGAACAAAATTGTGTTATTTATACTAATAATGAGTCCCGCAATTGATATTATCAGTAACGAGATAATATGTCATCTCTAACTACCTTAGGTCACGACATACGACGTTATCAGCCGCCCCTCGTACATGTAGAAATACAGTCCGCAATTTTTAAGAATTATTTCTTTTCCTTCAGCAATGCTCACATTAACAATATCTTTAAACGAAATATTGTAGAGAAGTAAAAACAAGAGAAATATATTCGTATTACTTTCTCCTAGATAAACGGCAGTGCAGAATTCTTGAATTTCGATTATGAAAAATTGAAGGGAATATTGGAGAGCGAAGAGTTGAATGTATCAAGTGAAGAGAATGTCTTTGCCGCGATTAAACATTGGTACGAATATGATACTGTGAACCGAAAACGCCATTTGCCTGACCTCATTGGTTGCTTGCGACTCTTGCAATTCGATGCAAATTTCATAATGACAAATATTCATCCATTACCAGGATATGAGTTGCTGGCTCTGAAAGCTATAGCGTGGATCAATGAACCCCTGACACGTGCAAAAATATCACTAAAATTCACCAAACTGCGAAAATCCTTACGTAAACAGCTTGAAGATACAACAATTTTGGCGTTGGAAAGAAGTGGAGTGAGTATTAAATTACTAGTTGCATTATTATCTTTATAAACAAATGTAGAATTACTAAACAGTATAGACTTAATATCATTTCTTAAACAGGATTATTTCAAGCGTATCTTACAATACAATAAATCTGCAGATAAATTGCTGAAATGCGGATCTTTAGGTCCTCAAGATACCTCCACTTTCAGAGCCATACTGAAACATGATCATTTAATCTTCACCGGTGGACGAAAAAACGGACAATGTATAAATAAAGTTAAAACATTGAACTTGCGTACCAAAACATGGAATCAACTGCCAGTAATGATTTGCCCACGAGAAGAACACAGTGTTGCACTTTTAGATGGCAAAATGTACGCGATTGGTGGATGGAATAGATACGATCCACATAGACATGAATGGACGAGGGTTAGTTGACTAATTTTTATGGATTTTTTCAAACAAAATTACCATTAATTTATATATAAAATTATTCACAGATTTGTTCTTTGCCTACTAAAAATGAGAACCCTGCTTGTTATTGCTTGAACAATCAATTAAGGGCTATCGGTGGTGTGTATCATGTAACAAAAAACCACTCTTATATTTATGACGAGGAAAGCGATCGGTGGGTGAAAAAGGCTCGTCTACCTATACCTGGTGCATACTTTTGCTTCACAGTCCCTGAAACTTTCTTTTAATTTAAAGAAATTAAAGAATAAAATATGAAGTTCTTAAAATATTTTTTTTATAAATAAATAATTAGATAAAAGCGGCAAAATAGATAATTTGTAGCAATCTAGATAAAATTTTGGAAAAAGCACAAAATTGTTGGAGAGCCAACAACACGCGGTGTTCCCAAGCGGTCCCCCATCTAAGTACTAACCGCGCCCCTTCGCCCGACGCTGCTTAATTTCGGTGATCGGACGAGAACCGATGTATTCAGCGTGGTATGGTCGTTGGCGATTTTACCTTAGACAGCGCTGAATATGGCATTTTCGAGTATACTGGGACCATCAGGCTCAATAAGCTACTCTAATACGTCACTCGATAACCAAAATACCAAAACAAGCTCCAACATAACACATGTACACAAACAAATGCCATCGATTATATGTAGTATGTATGCAACTTTTTTAAAATCGTTTGTATGCTTATTACGCTTCTGACTAATGGTTTGCTGCCTTTTTTAAGTAATGTAAATAGTAATACTATGTTTTTTTATAACAAAAACAAAAAAAAAATAGAAGAAATTGGGAAAAATTGGAAAAAATGACAAAATAGGTAACCTGAAGGAATCATGATAAATTTTTGGAAAAAACAAAAAGTTGTTGGAGAGCCAACAGCCAACAACACGCGGTGTTCCCAAGCGGTCCCCCATCTAAGTACTAACCGCGCCCCTTCGCCGGACGCTGCTTAATTTCGGTGATCGGACGAGAACCGATGTATTCAGCGTGGTATGGTCGTTGGCGATTTTACTTTAGACAGCGCTGAATATGGCATTTTCGAGTATACTGGGACCATCAGGCTCAATAAGCTACTCTAATACGTCACTCGATAACCAAAATACCAAAACAAGCTCCAACATAACACATGTACACAAACAAATGCCATCGATTATATGTAGTATGTATGCAACTTTTATAAAATCGTTTGTATGCTTATTACGCTTCTGACTAATGGTTTGCTGCCTTTTTCAAGTAATGTAAATAATAATACTAAGTTTTTTATAACAAAAACAAAAAAAAAATCGAAGAAATTGGGAAAATTTGGAAAAAATGGCAAAATAGGTAACCTGAAGGAATCATGATAAATTTTTGGAAAAAGCAAAAAGTTGTTGGAGAGCCAACAACACGCGGTGTTCCCAAGCGGTCCCCCATCTAAGTACTAACCGCGCCCGACGCTGCTTAATTTCGGTGATCGGACGAGAACCGATGTATTCAGCGTGGTATGGTCGTTGGCGATTTTACCTTAGACAAAGCTGAATATGGCATTTTCGAGTATACTGGGACCATCAGGCTCAATAAGCTACTCTAATACGTCACTCGATAACCAAAATACCAAAACAAGCTCCAACATAACACATGTACACAAACAAATGCCATCGATTATATGTAGTAGGTATGCAACTTTTATAAAATCGTTTGTATGCTTATTACGCTTCTGACTTATGGTTTGCTGCCTTTTTTAAGTAATGTAAATAATAATACTATGTTTCTTATAACAAAAACAAAAAAAAATAGAAGAAATTGGGAAAAATTGGAAAAAATGGCAAAATAGGTAACCTGAAGGAATCATGATAAATTTTTGGAAAAAGCAAAAAGTTGTTGGAGAGCCAACAACACGCGGTGTTCCCAAGCGGTCCCCCATCTTAGTACTAACCGCGCCCGACGCTGCTTAATTTCGGTGATCGGACGAGAACCGATGTATTCAGCGTGGTATGGTCGTTGGCGATTTTACCTTAGACAGCGCTGAATATGGCATTTTCGAGTATACTGGGACCATCAGGCTCAATAAGCTACTCTAATACGTCACTCGATAACCAAAATACCTAAACAAGCTCCAACATAACACATGTACACAAACAAATGCCATCGATTATATGTAGTATGTATGCAACTTTTATAAAATCGTTTGTATGCTTATTACGCTTCTGACTTATGGTTTGCTGCCTTTTTTAAGTAATGTAAATAATAATACTATGTTTCTTATAACAAAAACAAAAAAAAATAGAAGAAATTGGGAAAAATTGGAAAAAATGGCAATATAGGTAACCTGAAGGAATCATGATAAATTTTTGGAAAAAGCAAAAAGTTGTTGGAGAGCCAACAACACGCGGTGTTCCCAAGCGGTCCCCCATCTAAGTACTAACCGCGCCCCTTCGCCCGACGCTGCTTAATTTCGGTGATCGGACGAGAACCGATGTATTCAGCGTGGTATGGTCGTTGGCGATTTTACCTTAGACAGCGCTGAATATGGCATTTTCGAGTATACTGGGACCATCAGGCTCAATAAGCTACTCTAATACGTCACTCGATAACCAAAATACCTAAACAAGCTCCAACATAACACATGTACACAAACAAATGCCATCGATTATATGTAGTATGTATGCAACTTTTATAAAATCGTTTGCATGCTTATTACGCTTCTGACTTATGGTTTGCTGCCTTTTTTAAGTAATGTAAATAATAATACTATGTTTCTTATAACAAAAACAAAAAAAAATAGAAGAAATTGGGAAAAATTGGAAAAAATGGCAAAATAGGTAACCTGAAGGAATCATGATAAATTTTTGGAAAAAGCAAAAAGTTGTTGGAGAGCCAACAACACGCGGTGTTCCCAAGCGGTCCCCCATCTAAGTACTAACCGCGCCCCTTCGCCCGACGCTGCTTAATTTCGGTGATCGGACGAGAACCGATGTATTCAGCGTGGTATGGTCGTTGGCGATTTTACCTTAGACAGCGCTGAATATGGCATTTTCGAGTATACTGGGACCATCAGGCTCAATAAGCTACTCTAATACGTCACTCGATAACCAAAATACCTAAACAAGCTCCAACATAACACATGTACACAAACAAATGCCATCGATTATATGTAGTATGTATGCAACTTTTATAAAATCGTTTGCATGCTTATTACGCTTCTGACTTATGGTTTGCTGCCTTTTTTAAGTAATGTAAATAGTAATACTATGTTTTTTTATAACAAAAACAAAAAAAAAAATAGAAGAAATTGGGAAAAATTGGAAAAAATGGCAAAATAGGTAACCTGAAGGAATCATGATAAATTTTTGGAAAAAGCAAAAAGTTGTTGGAGAGCCAACAACACGCGGTGTTCCCAAGCGGTCCCCCATCTAAGTACTAACCGCGCCCCTTCGCCCGACGCTGCTTAATTTCGGTAATCGGACGAGAACCGATGTATTCAGCGTGGTATGGTCGTTGGCGATTTTACCTTAGACAGCGCTGAATATGGCATTTTCGAGTATACTGGGACCATCAGGCTCAATAAGCTACTCTAATACGTCACTCGATAACCAAAATACCTAAACAAGCTCCAACATAACACATGTACACAAACAAATGCCATCGATTATATGTAGTATGTATGCAACTTTTATAAAATCGTTTGCATGCTTATTACGCTTCTGACTTATGGTTTGCTGCCTTTTTTAAGTAATGTAAATAATAATACTATGTTTCTTATAACAAAAACAAAAAAAAATAGAAGAAATTGGGAAAAATTGGAAAAAATGGCAAAATAGGTAACCTGAAGGAATCATGATAAATTTTTGGAAAAAGCAAAAAGTTGTTGGAGAGCCAACAACACGCGGTGTTCCCAAGCGGTCCCCCATCTAAGTACTAACCGCGCCCCTTCGCCCGACGCTGCTTAATTTCGGTGATCGGACGAGAACCGATGTATTCAGCGTGGTATGGTCGTTGGCGATTTTACCTTAGACAGCGCTGAATATGGCATTTTCGAGTATACTGGGACCATCAGGCTCAATAAGCTACTCTAATACGTCACTCGATAACCAAAATACCTAAACAAGCTCCAACATAACACATGTACACAAACAAATGCCATCGATTATATGTAGTATGTATGCAACTTTTATAAAATCGTTTGCATGCTTATTACGCTTCTGACTTATGGTTTGCTGCCTTTTTTAAGTAATGTAAATAGTAATACTATGTTTTTTTATAACAAAAACAAAAAAAAAAATAGAAGAAATTGGGAAAAATTGGAAAAAATGGCAAAATAGGTAACCTGAAGGAATCATGATAAATTTTTGGAAAAAGCAAAAAGTTGTTGGAGAGCCAACAACACGCGGTGTTCCCAAGCGGTCCCCCATCTAAGTACTAACCGCGCCCCTTCGCCCGACGCTGCTTAATTTCGGTGATCGGACGAGAACCGATGTATTCAGCGTGGTATGGTCGTTGGCGATTTTACCTTAGACAGCGCTGAATATGGCATTTTCGAGTATACTGGGACCATCAGGCTCAATAAGCTACTCTAATACGTCACTCGATAACCAAAATACCTAAACAAGCTCCAACATAACACATGTACACAAACAAATGCCATCGATTATATGTAGTATGTATGCAACTTTTATAAAATCGTTTGCATGCTTATTACGCTTCTGACTTATGGTTTGCTGCCTTTTTTAAGTAATGTAAATAGTAATACTATGTTTTTTTATAACAAAAACAAAAAAAAAAATAGAAGAAATTGGGAAAAATTGGAAAAAATGGCAAAATAGGTAACCTGAAGGAATCATGATAAATTTTTGGAAAAAGCAAAAAGTTGTTGGAGAGCCAACAACACGCGGTGTTCCCAAGCGGTCCCCCATCTAAGTACTAACCGCGCCCGACGCTGCTTAATTTCGGTGATCGGACGAGAACCGATGTATTCAGCGTGGTATGGTCGTTGGCAATTTTACCTTAGACAGCGCTGAATATGGCATTTTCGAGTATACTGGGACCATCAGGCTCAATAAGCTACTCTAATACGTCACTCGATAACCAAAATACCAAAACAAGCTCCAACATAACACATGTACACAAACAAATGCCATCGATTATATGTAGTATGTATGCAACTTTTATAAAATCGTTTGTATGCTTATTACGCTTCTGACTTATGGTTTGCTGCCTTTTTCAAGTAATGTAAATAATAATACTAAGTTTTTTATAACAAAAACAAAAAAAAAAATCGAAGAAATTGGGAAAATTTGGAAAAAATGGCAAAATAGGTAACCTGAAGGAATCATGATAAATTTTTGGAAAAAGCAAAAAGTTGTTGGAGAGCCAACAGCCAACAACACGCGGTGTTCCCAAGCGGTCCCCCATCTAAGTACTAACCGCGCCCCTTCGCCCGACGCTGCTTAATTTCGGTGATCGGACGAGAACCGATGTATTCAGCGTGGTATGGTCGTTGGCGATTTTACCTTAGACAGCGCTGAATATGGCATTTTCGAGTATACTGGGACCATCAGGCTCAATAAGCTACTCTAATACGTCACTCGATAACCAAAATACCTAAACAAGCTCCAACATAACACATGTACACAAACAAATGCCATCGATTATATGTAGTATGTATGCAACTTTTATAAAATCGTTTGTATGCTTATTACGCTTCTGACTTATGGTTTGCTGCCTTTTTTAAGTAATGTAAATAATAATACTATGTTTCTTATAACAAAAACAAAAAAAAATAGAAGAAATTGGGAAAAATTGGAAAAAATGGCAAAATAGGTAACCTGAAGGAATCATGATAAATTTTTGGAAAAAGCAAAAAGTTGTTGGAGAGCCAACAACACGCGGTGTTCCCAAGCGGTCCCCCATCTAAGTACTAACCGCGCCCCTTCGCCCGACGCTGCTTAATTTCGGTGATCGGACGAGAACCGATGTATTCAGCGTGGTATGGTCGTTGGCGATTTTACCTTAGACAGCGCTGAATATGGCATTTTCGAGTATACTGGGACCATCAGGCTCAATAAGCTACTCTAATACGTCACTCGATAACCAAAATACCTAAACAAGCTCCAACATAACACATGTACACAAACAAATGCCATCGATTATATGTAGTATGTATGCAACTTTTATAAAATCGTTTGCATGCTTATTACGCTTCTGACTTATGGTTTGCTGCCTTTTTTAAGTAATGTAAATAATAATACTATGTTTCTTATAACAAAAACAAAAAAAAATAGAAGAAATTGGGAAAAATTGGAAAAAATGGCAAAATAGGTAACCTGAAGGAATCATGATAAATTTTTGGAAAAAGCAAAAAGTTGTTGGAGAGCCAACAACACGCGGTGTTCCCAAGCGGTCCCCCATCTAAGTACTAACCGCGCCCCTTCGCCCGACGCTGCTTAATTTCGGTGATCGGACGAGAACCGATGTATTCAGCGTGGTATGGTCGTTGGCGATTTTACCTTAGACAGCGCTGAATATGGCATTTTCGAGTATACTGGGACCATCAGGCTCAATAAGCTACTCTAATACGTCACTCGATAACCAAAATACCTAAACAAGCTCCAACATAACACATGTACACAAACAAATGCCATCGATTATATGTAGTATGTATGCAACTTTTATAAAATCGTTTGCATGCTTATTACGCTTCTGACTTATGGTTTGCTGCCTTTTTTAAGTAATGTAAATAATAATACTATGTTTCTTATAACAAAAACAAAAAAAAATAGAAGAAATTGGGAAAAATTGGAAAAAATGGCAAAATAGGTAACCTGAAGGAATCATGATAAATTTTTGGAAAAAGCAAAAAGTTGTTGGAGAGCCAACAACACGCGGTGTTCCCAAGCGGTCCCCCATCTAAGTACTAACCGCGCCCCTTCGCCCGACGCTGCTTAATTTCGGTGATCGGACGAGAACCGATGTATTCAGCGTGGTATGGTCGTTGGCGATTTTACCTTAGACAGCGCTGAATATGGCATTTTCGAGTATACTGGGGCCATCAGGCTCAATAAGCTACTCTAATACGTCACTCGATAACCAAAATACCTAAACAAGCTCCAACATAACACATGTACACAAACAAATGCCATCGATTATATGTAGTATGTATGCAACTTTTATAAAATCGTTTGTATGCTTATTACGCTTCTGACTAATGGTTTGATGCCTTTTTTAAGTAATGTAAATAGTGATACTATGTTTTTTATAACAAAAACAAAAAAAAAAAAATAGAAGAAATTGGGAAAAATTGGAAAAAATGGCAAAATAGGTAACCTGAAGGAATCATGATAAATTTTTGGAAAAAGCAAAAAGTTGTTGGAGAGCCAACAACACGCGGTGTTCCCAAGCGGTCCCCCATCTAAGTACTAACAGCGCCCGACGCCCGACGCTGCTTAATTTCGGTGATCGGACGAGAACCGATGTATTCAGCGTGGTATGGTCGTTGGCAATTTTACCTTAGACAGCGCTGAATATGGCATTTTCGAGTATACTGGGACCATCAGGCGCAATAAGCTACTCTAATACGTCACTCGATAACCAAAATACCTAAACAAGCTCCAACATAACACATGTACACAAACAAATGCCATCGATTATATGTAGTATGTATGCAACTTTTATAAAATCGTTTGTATGCTTATTACGCTTCTGACTAATGGTTTGATGCCTTTTTTAAGTAATGTAAATAGTAATACTATGTTTTTTATAACAAAAACAAAAAAAAAAAATAGAAGAAATTGGGAAAATTTGGAAAAAATGGCAAAATAGGTAACCTGAAGGAATCATGATAAATTTTTGGAAAAAGCAAAAAGTTGTTGGAGAGCCAACAACACGCGGTGTTTCCAAGCGGTCCCCCATCTAAGTACTAACCGCGCCCGACGCCCGACGCTGCTTAATTTCGGTGATCGGACGAGAACCGATGTATTCAGCGTGGTATGGTCGTTGGCGATTTTACCTTAGACAGCGCTGAATATGGCATTTTCGAGTATACTGGGACCATCAGGCTCAATAAGCTACTCTAATACGTCACTCGATAACCAAAATACCTAAACAAGCTCCAACATAACACATGTACACAAACAAATGCCATCGATTATATGTAGTATGTATGCAACTTTTATAAAATCGTTTGTATGCTTATTACGCTTCTGACTTATGGTTTGCTGCCTTTTTTAAGTAATGTAAATAATAATACTATGTTTCTTATAACAAAAACAAAAAAAAATAGAAGAAATTGGGAAAAATTGGAAAAAATGGCAAAATAGGTAACCTGAAGGAATCATGATAAATTTTTGGAAAAAGCAAAAAGTTGTTGGAGAGCCAACAACACGCGGTGTTCCCAAGCGGTCCCCCATCTAAGTACTAACCGCGCCCGACGCTGCTTAATTTCGGTGATCGGACGAGAACCGATGTATTCAGCGTGGTATGGTCGTTGGCGATTTTACCTTAGACAGCGCTGAATATGGCATTTTCGAGTATACTGGGACCATCAGGCGCAATAAGCTACTCTAATACGTCACTCGATAACCAAAATACCTAAACAAGCTCCAACATAACACATGTACACAAACAAATGCCATCGATTATATGTAGTATGTATGCAACTTTTATAAAATCGTTTGTATGCTTATTACGCTTCTGACTAATGGTTTGATGCCTTTTTTAAGTAATGTAAATAGTAATACTATGTTTTTTATAACAAAAACAAAAAAAAAAAATTGAAGAAATTGGGAAAATTTGGAAAAAATGGCAAAATAGGTAACCTGAAGGAATCATGATAAATTTTTGGAAAAAGCAAAAAGTTGTTGGAGAGCCAACAACACGCGGTGTTCCCAAGCGGTCCCCCATCTAAGTACTAACCGCGCCCCTTCGCCCGACGCTGCTTAATTTCGGTGATCGGTCGAGAACCGATGTATTCAGCGTGGTATGGTCGTTGGCGATTTTACCTTAGACAGCGCTGAATATGGCATTTTCGAGTATACTGGGACCATCAGGCGCAATAAGCTACTCTAATACGTCACTCGATAACCAAAATACCTAAACAAGCTCCAACATAACACATGTACACAAACAAATGCCATCGATTATATGTAGTATGTATGCAACTTTTATAAAATCGTTTGTATGCTTATTACGCTTCTGACTAATGGTTTGATGCCTTTTTTAAGTAATGTAAATAGTAATACTATGTTTTTTATAACAAAAACAAAAAAAAAATTGAAGAAATTGGGAAAATTTGGAAAAAATGGCAAAATAGGTAACCTGAAGGAATCATGATAAATTTTTGGAAAAAGCAAAAAGTTGTTGGAGAGCCAACAACACGCGGTGTTCCCAAGCGGTCCCCCATCTAAGTACTAACCGCGCCCCTTCGCCCGACGCTGCTTAATTTCGGTGATCGGTCGAGAACCGATGTATTCAGCGTGGTATGGTCGTTGGCGATTTTACCTTAGACAGCGCTGAATATGGCATTTTCGAGTATACTGGGACCATCAGGCGCAATAAGCTACTCTAATACGTCACTCGATAACCAAAATACCTAAACAAGCTCCAACATAACACATGTACACAAACAAATGCCATCGATTATATGTAGTATGTATGCAACTTTTATAAAATCGTTTGCATGCTTATTACGCTTCTGACTTATGGTTTGCTGCCTTTTTTAAGTAATGTAAATAATAATACTATGTTTCTTATAACAAAAACAAAAAAAAATAGAAGAAATTGGGAAAAATTGGAAAAAATGGCAAAATAGGTAACCTGAAGGAATCATGATAAATTTTTGGAAAAAGCAAAAAGTTGTTGGAGAGCCAACAACACGCGGTGTTCCCAAGCGGTCCCCCATCTAAGTACCAACCGCGCCCGACGCTGCTTAATTTCGGTGATCGGACGAGAACCGATGTATTCAGCGTGGTATGGTCGTTGGCGATTTTACCTTAGACAGCGCTGAATATGGCATTTTCGAGTATACTGGGACCATCAGGCTCAATAAGCTACTCTAATACGTCACTCGATAACCAAAATACCTAAACAAGCTCCAACATAACACATGTACACAAACAAATGCCATCGATTATATGTAGTATGTATGCAACTTTTATAAAATCGTTTGTATGCTTATTACGCTTCTGACTAATGGTTTGATGCCTTTTTTAAGTAATGTAAATAGTAATACTATGTTTTTTATAACAAAAACAAAAAAAAAAAATAGAAGAAATTGGGAAAAATTGGAAAAAATGGCAAAATAGGTAACCTGAAGGAATCATGATAAATTTTTGGAAAAAGCAAAAAGTTGTTGGAGAGCCAACAACACGCGGTGTTCCCAAGCGGTCCCCCATCTAAGTACTAACCGCGCCCCTTCGCCCGACGCTGCTTAATTTCGGTGATCGGACGAGAACCGATGTATTCAGCGTGGTATGGTCGTTGGCGATTTTACCTTAGACAGCGCTGAATATGGCATTTTCGAGTATACTGGGACCATCAGGCGCAATAAGCTACTCTAATACGTCACTCGATAACCAAAATACCTAAACAAGCTCCAACATAACACATGTACACAAACAAATGCCATCGATTATATGTAGTATGTATGCAACTTTTATAAAATCGTTTGTATGCTTATTACGCTTCTGACTAATGGTTTGATGCCTTTTTTAAGTAATGTAAATAGTAATACTATGTTTTTTATAACAAAAACAAAAAAAAAAAAATAGAAGAAATTGGGAAAAATTGGAAAAAATGGCAAAATAGGTAACCTGAAGGAATCATGATAAATTTTTGGAAAAAGCAAAAAGTTGTTGGAGAGCCAACAACACGCGGTGTTCCCAAGCGGTCCCCCATCTAAGTACTAACCGCGCCCCTTCGCCCGACGCTGCTTAATTTCGGTGATCGGACGAGAACCGATGTATTCAGCGTGGTATGGTCGTTGGCGATTTTACCTTAGACAGCGCTGAATATGGCATTTTCGAGTATACTGGGACCATCAGGCGCAATAAGCTACTCTAATACGTCACTCGATAACCAAAATACCTAAACAAGCTCCAACATAACACATGTACACAAACAAATGCCATCGATTATATGTAGTATGTATGCAACTTTTATAAAATCGTTTGTATGCTTATTACGCTTCTGACTAATGGTTTGATGCCTTTTTTAAGTAATGTAAATAGTAATACTATGTTTTTTATAACAAAAACAAAAAAAAAAAATTGAAGAAATTGGGAAAATTTGGAAAAAATGGCAAAATAGGTAACCTGAAGGAATCATGATAAATTTTTGGAAAAAGCAAAAAGTTGTTGGAGAGCCAACAACACGCGGTGTTCCCAAGCGGTCCCCCATCTAAGTACTAACCGCGCCCCTTCGCCCGACGCTGCTTAATTTCGGTGATCGGACGAGAACCGATGTATTCAGCGTGGTATGGTCGTTGGCGATTTTACCTTAGACAGCGCTGAATATGGCATTTTCGAGTATACTGGGACCATCAGGCGCAATAAGCTACTCTAATACGTCACTCGATAACCAAAATACCTAAACAAGCTCCAACATAACACATGTACACAAACAAATGCCATCGATTATATGTAGTATGTATGCAACTTTTATAAAATCGTTTGTATGCTTATTACGCTTCTGACTAATGGTTTGATGCCTTTTTTAAGTAATGTAAATAGTAATACTATGTTTTTTATAACAAAAACAAAAAAAAAAAATTGAAGAAATTGGGAAAATTTGGAAAAAATGGCAAAATAGGTAACCTGAAGGAATCATGATAAATTTTTGGAAAAAGCAAAAAGTTGTTGGAGAGCCAACAACACGCGGTGTTCCCAAGCGGTCCCCCATCTAAGTACTAACCGCGCCCCTTCGCCCGACGCTGCTTAATTTCGGTGATCGGACGAGAACCGATGTATTCAGCGTGGTATGGTCGTTGGCGATTTTACCTTAGACAGCGCTGAATATGGCATTTTCGAGTATACTGGGACCATCAGGCTCAATAAGCTACTCTAATACGTCACTCGATAACCAAAATACCTAAACAAGCTCCAACATAACACATGTACACAAACAAATGCCATCGATTATATGTAGTATGTATGCAACTTTTATAAAATCGTTTGTATGCTTATTACGCTTCTGACTTATGGTTTGCTGCCTTTTTTAAGTAATGTAAATAGTAATACTATGTTTTTTATAACAAAAACAAAAAAAAAAAATAGAAGAAATTGGGAAAAATTGGAAAAAATGGCAAAATAGGTAACCTGAAGGAATCATGATAAATTTTTGGAAAAAGCAAAAAGTTGTTGGAGAGCCAACAACACGCGGTGTTCCCAAGCGGTCCCCCATCTAAGTACTAACCGCGCCCCTTCGCCCGACGCTGCTTAATTTCGGTGATCGGACGAGAACCGATGTATTCAGCGTGGTATGGTCGTTGGCGATTTTACCTTAGACAGCGCTGAATATGGCATTTTCGAGTATACTGGGACCATCAGGCGCAATAAGCTACTCTAATACGTCACTCGATAACCAAAATACCTAAACAAGCTCCAACATAACACATGTACACAAACAAATGCCATCGATTATATGTAGTATGTATGCAACTTTTATAAAATCGTTTGTATGCTTATTACGCTTCTGACTAATGGTTTGATGCCTTTTTTAAGTAATGTAAATAGTAATACTATGTTTTTTATAACAAAAACAAAAAAAAAAAAATAGAAGAAATTGGGAAAAATTGGAAAAAATGGCAAAATAGGTAACCTGAAGGAATCATGATAAATTTTTGGAAAAAGCAAAAAGTTGTTGGAGAGCCAACAACACGCGGTGTTCCCAAGCGGTCCCCCATCTAAGTACTAACCGCGCCCGACGCCCGACGCTGCTTAATTTCGGTGATCGGACGAGAACCGATGTATTCAGCGTGGTATGGTCGTTGGCAATTTTACCTTAGACAGCGCTGAATATGGCATTTTCGAGTATACTGGGACCATCAGGCGCAATAAGCTACTCTAATACGTCACTCGATAACCAAAATACCTAAACAAGCTCCAACATAACACATGTACACAAACAAATGCCATCGATTATATGTAGTATGTATGCAACTTTTATAAAATCGTTTGTATGCTTATTACGCTTCTGACTAATGGTTTGATGCCTTTTTTAAGTAATGTAAATAGTAATACTATGTTTTTTATAACAAAAACAAAAAAAAAAAATAGAAGAAATTGGGAAAAATTGGAAAAAATGACAAAATAGGTAACCTGAAGGAATCATGATAAATTTTTGGAAAAAGCAAAAAGTTGTTGGAGAGCCAACAACACGCGGTGTTCCCAAGCGGTCCCCCATCTAAGTACTAACCGCGCCCCTTCGCCCGACGCTGCTTAATTTCGGTGATCGGACGAGAACCGATGTATTCAGCGTGGTATGGTCGTTGGCGATTTTACCTTAGACAGCGCTGAATATGGCATTTTCGAGTATACTGGGACCATCAGGCGCAATAAGCTACTCTAATACGTCACTCGATAACCAAAATACCTAAACAAGCTCCAACATAACACATGTACACAAACAAATGCCATCGATTATATGTAGTATGTATGCAACTTTTATAAAATCGTTTGTATGCTTATTACGCTTCTGACTAATGGTTTGATGCCTTTTTTAAGTAATGTAAATAGTAATACTATGTTTTTTATAACAAAAACAAAAAAAAAAAATAGAAGAAATTGGGAAAAATTGGAAAAAATGGCAAAATAGGTAACCTGAAGGAATCATGATAAATTTTTGGAAAAAGCAAAAAGTTGTTGGAGAGCCAACAACACGCGGTGTTCCCAAGCGGTCCCCCATCTAAGTACTAACCGCGCCCCTTCGCCCGACGCTGCTTAATTTCGGTGATCGGACGAGAACCGATGTATTCAGCGTGGTATGGTCGTTGGCGATTTTACCTTAGACAGCGCTGAATATGGCATTTTCGAGTATACTGGGACCATCAGGCGCAATAAGCTACTCTAATACGTCACTCGATAACCAAAATACCTAAACAAGCTCCAACATAACACATGTACACAAACAAATGCCATCGATTATATGTAGTATGTATGCAACTTTTATAAAATCGTTTGTATGCTTATTACGCTTCTGACTAATGGTTTGATGCCTTTTTTAAGTAATGTAAATAGTAATACTATGTTTTTTATAACAAAAACAAAAAAAAAATAGAAGAAATTGGGAAAATTTGGAAAAAATGGCAAAATAGGTAACCTGAAGGAATCATGATAAATTTTTGGAAAAAGCAAAAAGTTGTTGGAGAGCCAACAACACGCGGTGTTTCCAAGCGGTCCCCCATCTAAGTACTAACCGCGCCCGACGCCCGACGCTGCTTAATTTCGGTGATCGGACGAGAACCGATGTATTCAGCGTGGTATGGTCGTTGGCGATTTTACCTTAGACAGCGCTGAATATGGCATTTTCGAGTATACTGGGACCATCAGGCGCAATAAGCTACTCTAATACGTCACTCGATAACCAAAATACCTAAACAAGCTCCAACATAACACATGTACACAAACAAATGCCATCGATTATATGTAGTATGTATGCAACTTTTATAAAATCGTTTGTATGCTTATTACGCTTCTGACTTATGGTTTGCTGCCTTTTTTAAGTAATGTAAATAATAATACTATGTTTCTTATAACAAAAACAAAAAAAAAAAATTGAAGAAATTGGGAAAATTTGGAAAAAATGGCAAAATAGGTAACCTGAAGGAATCATGATAAATTTTTGGAAAAAGCAAAAAGTTGTTGGAGAGCCAACAACACGCGGTGTTCCCAAGCGGTCCCCCATCTAAGTACTAACCGCGCCCCTTCGCCCGACGCTGCTTAATTTCGGTGATCGGACGAGAACCGATGTATTCAGCGTGGTATGGTCGTTGGCGATTTTACCTTAGACAGCGCTGAATATGGCATTTTCGAGTATACTGGGACCATCAGGCGCAATAAGCTACTCTAATACGTCACTCGATAACCAAAATACCTAAACAAGCTCCAACATAACACATGTACACAAACAAATGCCATCGATTATATGTAGTATGTATGCAACTTTTATAAAATCGTTTGTATGCTTATTACGCTTCTGACTAATGGTTTGATGCCTTTTTTAAGTAATGTAAATAGTAATACTATGTTTTTTATAACAAAAACAAAAAAAAAAAAATAGAAGAAATTGGGAAAATTTGGAAAAAATGGCAAAATAGGTAACCTGAAGGAATCATGATAAATTTTTGGAAAAAGCAAAAAGTTGTTGGAGAGCCAACAACACGCGGTGTTCCCAAGCGGTCCCCCATCTAAGTACTAACCGCGCCCCTTCGCCCGACGCTGCTTAATTTCGGTGATCGGACGAGAACCGATGTATTCAGCGTGGTATGGTCGTTGGCGATTTTACCTTAGACAGCGCTGAATATGGCATTTTCGAGTATACTGGGACCATCAGGCGCAATAAGCTACTCTAATACGTCACTCGATAACCAAAATACCTAAACAAGCTCCAACATAACACATGTACACAAACAAATGCCATCGATTATATGTAGTATGTATGCAACTTTTATAAAATCGTTTGTATGCTTATTACGCTTCTGACTAATGGTTTGATGCCTTTTTTAAGTAATGTAAATAGTAATACTATGTTTTTTATAACAAAAACAAAAAAAAAAATAGAAGAAATTGGGAAAATTTGGAAAAAATGGCAAAATAGGTAACCTGAAGGAATCATGATAAATTTTTGGAAAAAGCAAAAAGTTGTTGGAGAGCCAACAACACGCGGTGTTCCCAAGCGGTCCCCCATCTAAGTACTAACCGCGCCCCTTCGCCCGACGCTGCTTAATTTCGGTGATCGGACGAGAACCGATGTATTCAGCGTGGTATGGTCGTTGGCGATTTTACCTTAGACAGCGCTGAATATGGCATTTTCGAGTATACTGGGACCATCAGGCGCAATAAGCTACTCTAATACGTCACTCGATAACCAAAATACCTAAACAAGCTCCAACATAACACATGTACACAAACAAATGCCATCGATTATATGTAGTATGTATGCAACTTTTATAAAATCGTTTGTATGCTTATTACGCTTCTGACTAATGGTTTGATGCCTTTTTTAAGTAATGTAAATAGTAATACTATGTTTTTTATAACAAAAACAAAAAAAAAAAATAGAAGAAATTGGGAAAATTTGGAAAAATGGCAAAATAGGTAACCTGAAGGAATCATGATAAATTTTTGGAAAAAGCAAAAAGTTGTTGGAGAGCCAACAACACGCGGTGTTCCCAAGCGGTCCCCCATCTAAGTACTAACCGCGCCCCTTCGCCCGACGCTGCTTAATTTCGGTGATCGGACGAGAACCGATGTATTCAGCGTGGTATGGTCGTTGGCGATTTTACCTTAGACAGCGCTGAATATGGCATTTTCGAGTATACTGGGACCATCAGGCTCAATAAGCTACTCTAATACGTCACTCGATAACCAAAATACCTAAACAAGCTCCAACATAACACATGTACACAAACAAATGCCATCGATTATATGTAGTATGTATGCAACTTTTATAAAATCGTTTGTATGCTTATTACGCTTCTGACTAATGGTTTGATGCCTTTTTTAAGTAATGTAAATAGTAATACTATGTTTTTTATAACAAAAACAAAAAAAAAATAGAAGAAATTGGGAAAAATTGGAAAAAATGGCAAAATAGGTAACCTGAAGGAATCATGATAAATTTTTGGAAAAAGCAAAAAGTTGTTGGAGAGCCAACAACACGCGGTGTTCCCAAGCGGTCCCCCATCTAAGTACTAACCGCGCCCCTTCGCCCGACGCTGCTTAATTTCGGTGATCGGACGAGAACCGATGTATTCAGCGTGGTATGGTCGTTGGCGATTTTACCTTAGACAGCGCTGAATATGGCATTTTCGAGTATACTGGGACCATCAGGCTCAATAAGCTACTCTAATACGTCACTCGATAACCAAAATACCTAAACAAGCTCCAACATAACACATGTACACAAACAAATGCCATCGATTATATGTAGTATGTATGCAACTTTTATAAAATCGTTTGTATGCTTATTACGCTTCTGACTAATGGTTTGATGCCTTTTTTAAGTAATGTAAATAGTAATACTATGTTTTTTATAACAAAAACAAAAAAAAAATAGAAGAAATTGGGAAAATTTGGAAAAAATGGCAAAATAGGTAACCTGAAGGAATCATGATAAATTTTTGGAAAAAGCAAAAAGTTGTTGGAGAGCCAACAACACGCGGTGTTCCCAAGCGGTCCCCCATCTAAGTACTAACCGCGCCCCTTCGCCCGACGCTGCTTAATTTCGGTGATCGGACGAGAACCGATGTATTCAGCGTGGTATGGTCGTTGGCGATTTTACCTTAGACAGCGCTGAATATGGCATTTTCGAGTATACTGGGACCATCAGGCTCAATAAGCTACTCTAATACGTCACTCGATAACCAAAATACCTAAACAAGCTCCAACATAACACATGTACACAAACAAATGCCAATCGATTATATGTAGTATGTATGCAACTTTTATAAAATCGTTTGTATGCTTATTACGCTTCTGACTAATGGTTTGATGCCTTTTTTAAGTAATGTTAATAGTAATACTATGTTTTTTATAACAAAAACAAAAAAAAAATAGAAGAAATTGGGAAAATTTGGAAAAAATGGCAAAATAGGTAACCTGACGGAATCATGATAAATTTTTGGAAAAAGCAAAAAGTTGTTGGAGAGCCAACAACACGCGGTGTTCCCAAGCGGTCCCCCATCTAAGTACTAACCGCGCCCCTTCGCCCGACGCTGCTTAATTTCGGTGATCGGACGAGAACCGATGTATTCAGCGTGGTATGGTCGTTGGCGATTTTACCTTAGACAGCGCTGAATATGGCATTTTCGAGTATACTGGGACCATCAGGCTCAATAAGCTACTCTAATACGTCACTCGATAACCAAAATACCTAAACAAGCTCCAACATAACACATGTACACAAACAAATGCCATCGATTATATGTAGTATGTATGCAACTTTTATAAAATCGTTTGTATGCTTATTACGCTTCTGACTAATGGTTTGATGCCTTTTTTAAGTAATGTTAATAGTAATACTATGTTTTTTATAACAAAAACAAAAAAAAAATAGAAGAAATTGGGAAAATTTGGAAAAAATGGCAAAATAGGTAACCTGACGGAATCATGATAAATTTTTGGAAAAAGCAAAAAGTTGTTGGAGAGCCAACAACACGCGGTGTTCCCAAGCGGTCCCCCATCTAAGTACTAACCGCGCCCCTTCGCCCGACGCTGCTTAATTTCGGTGATCGGACGAGAACCGATGTATTCAGCGTGGTATGGTCGTTGGCGATTTTACCTTAGACAGCGCTGAATATGGCATTTTCGAGTATACTGGGACCATCAGGCTCAATAAGCTACTCTAATACGTCACTCGATAACCAAAATACCTAAACAAGCTCCAACATAACACATGTACACAAACAAATGCCATCGATTATATGTAGTATGTATGCAACTTTTATAAAATCGTTTGTATGCTTATTACGCTTCTGACTAATGGTTTGATGCCTTTTTTAAGTAATGTAAATAGTAATACTATGTTTTTTATAACAAAAACAAAAAAAAAATAGAAGAAATTGGGAAAATTTGGAAAAAATGGCAAAATAGGTAACCTGAAGGAATCATGATAAATTTTTGGAAAAAGCAAAAAGTTGTTGGAGAGCCAACAACACGCGGTGTTCCCAAGCGGTCCCCCATCTAAGTACTAACCGCGCCCCTTCGCCCGACGCTGCTTAATTTCGGTGATCGGACGAGAACCGATGTATTCAGCGTGGTATGGTCGTTGGCGATTTTACCTTAGACAGCGCTGAATATGGCATTTTCGAGTATACTGGGACCATCAGGCTCAATAAGCTACTCTAATACGTCACTCGATAACCAAAATACCTAAACAAGCTCCAACATAACACATGTACACAAACAAATGCCATCGATTATATGTAGTATGTATGCAACTTTTATAAAATCGTTTGTATGCTTATTACGCTTCTGACTAATGGTTTGATGCCTTTTTTAAGTAATGTTAATAGTAATACTATGTTTTTTATAACAAAAACAAAAAAAAAATAGAAGAAATTGGGAAAATTTGGAAAAAATGGCAAAATAGGTAACCTGAAGGAATCATGATAAATTTTTGGAAAAAGCAAAAAGTTGTTGGAGAGCCAACAACACGCGGTGTTCCCAAGCGGTCCCCCATCTAAGTACTAACCGCGCCCCTTCGCCCGACGCTGCTTAATTTCGGTGATCGGACGAGAACCGATGTATTCAGCGTGGTATGGTCGTTGGCGATTTTACCTTAGACAGCGCTGAATATGGCATTTTCGAGTATACTGGGACCATCAGGCGCAATAAGCTACTCTAATACGTCACTCGATAACCAAAATACCTAAACAAGCTCCAACATAACACATGTACACAAACAAATGCCATCGATTATATGTAGTATGTATGCAACTTTTATAAAATCGTTTGTATGCTTATTACGCTTCTGACTAATGGTTTGATGCCTTTTTTAAGTAATGTAAATAGTAATACTATGTTTTTTATAACAAAAACAAAAAAAAAAAATAGAAGAAATTGGGAAAATTTGGAAAAAATGGCAAAATAGGTAACCTGAAGGAATCATGATAAATTTTTGGAAAAAGCAAAAAGTTGTTGGAGAGCCAACAACACGCGGTGTTCCCAAGCGGTCCCCCATCTAAGTACTAACCGCGCCCCTTCGCCCGACGCTGCTTAATTTCGGTGATCGGACGAGAACCGATGTATTCAGCGTGGTATGGTCGTTGGCGATTTTACCTTAGACAGCGCTGAATATGGCATTTTCGAGTATACTGGGACCATCAGGCGCAATAAGCTACTCTAATACGTCACTCGATAACCAAAATACCTAAACAAGCTCCAACATAACACATGTACACAAACAAATGCCATCGATTATATGTAGTATGTATGCAACTTTTATAAAATCGTTTGTATGCTTATTACGCTTCTGACTAATGGTTTGATGCCTTTTTTAAGTAATGTAAATAGTAATACTATGTTTTTTATAACAAAAACAAAAAAAAAAAATAGAAGAAATTGGGAAAATTTGGAAAAAATGGCAAAATAGGTAACCTGAAGGAATCATGATAAATTTTTGGAAAAAGCAAAAAGTTGTTGGAGAGCCAACAACACGCGGTGTTCCCAAGCGGTCCCCCATCTAAGTACTAACCGCGCCCCTTCGCCCGACGCTGCTTAATTTCGGTGATCGGACGAGAACCGATGTATTCAGCGTGGTATGGTCGTTGGCGATTTTACCTTAGACAGCGCTGAATATGGCATTTTCGAGTATACTGGGACCATCAGGCGCAATAAGCTACTCTAATACGTCACTCGATAACCAAAATACCTAAACAAGCTCCAACATAACACATGTACACAAACAAATGCCATCGATTATATGTAGTATGTATGCAACTTTTATAAATCGTTTGTATGCTTATTACGCTTCTGACTAATGGTTTGATGCCTTTTTTAAGTAATGTAAATAGTAATACTATGTTTTTTATAACAAAAACAAAAAAAAAAATAGAAGAAATTGGGAAAATTTGGAAAAAATGGCAAAATAGGTAACCTGAAGGAATCATGATAAATTTTGGAAAAAGCAAAAAGTTGTTGGAGAGCCAACAACACGCGGTGTTCCCAAGCGGTCCCCCATCTAAGTACTAACCGCGCCCCTTCGCCCGACGCTGCTTAATTTCGGTGATCGGACGAGAACCGATGTATTCAGCGTGGTATGGTCGTTGGCGATTTTACCTTAGACAGCGCTGAATATGGCATTTTCGAGTATACTGGGACCATCAGGCTCAATAAGCTACTCTAATACGTCACTCGATAACCAAAATACCTAAACAAGCTCCAACATAACACATGTACACAAACAAATGCCATCGATTATATGTAGTATGTATGCAACTTTTATAAAATCGTTTGTATGCTTATTACGCTTCTGACTAATGGTTTGATGCCTTTTTTAAGTAATGTAAATAGTAATACTATGTTTTTTATAACAAAAACAAAAAAAAAATAGAAGAAATTGGGAAAAATTGGAAAAAATGGCAAAATAGGTAACCTGAAGGAATCATGATAAATTTTTGGAAAAAGCAAAAAGTTGTTGGAGAGCCAACAACACGCGGTGTTCCCAAGCGGTCCCCCATCTAAGTACTAACCGCGCCCCTTCGCCCGACGCTGCTTAATTTCGGTGATCGGACGAGAACCGATGTATTCAGCGTGGTATGGTCGTTGGCGATTTTACCTTAGACAGCGCTGAATATGGCATTTTCGAGTATACTGGGACCATCAGGCTCAATAAGCTACTCTAATACGTCACTCGATAACCAAAATACCTAAACAAGCTCCAACATAACACATGTACACAAACAAATGCCATCGATTATATGTAGTATGTATGCAACTTTTATAAAATCGTTTGTATGCTTATTACGCTTCTGACTAATGGTTTGATGCCTTTTTTAAGTAATGTAAATAGTAATACTATGTTTTTTATAACAAAAACAAAAAAAAAATAGAAGAAATTGGGAAAATTTGGAAAAAATGGCAAAATAGGTAACCTGAAGGAATCATGATAAATTTTTGGAAAAAGCAAAAAGTTGTTGGAGAGCCAACAACACGCGGTGTTCCCAAGCGGTCCCCCATCTAAGTACTAACCGCGCCCCTTCGCCCGACGCTGCTTAATTTCGGTGATCGGACGAGAACCGATGTATTCAGCGTGGTATGGTCGTTGGCGATTTTACCTTAGACAGCGCTGAATATGGCATTTTCGAGTATACTGGGACCATCAGGCTCAATAAGCTACTCTAATACGTCACTCGATAACCAAAATACCTAAACAAGCTCCAACATAACACATGTACACAAACAAATGCCATCGATTATATGTAGTATGTATGCAACTTTTATAAAATCGTTTGTATGCTTATTACGCTTCTGACTAATGGTTTGATGCCTTTTTTAAGTAATGTTAATAGTAATACTATGTTTTTTATAACAAAAACAAAAAAAAAATAGAAGAAATTGGGAAAATTTGGAAAAAATGGCAAAATAGGTAACCTGACGGAATCATGATAAATTTTTGGAAAAAGCAAAAAGTTGTTGGAGAGCCAACAACACGCGGTGTTCCCAAGCGGTCCCCCATCTAAGTACTAACCGCGCCCCTTCGCCCGACGCTGCTTAATTTCGGTGATCGGACGAGAACCGATGTATTCAGCGTGGTATGGTCGTTGGCGATTTTACCTTAGACAGCGCTGAATATGGCATTTTCGAGTATACTGGGACCATCAGGCTCAATAAGCTACTCTAATACGTCACTCGATAACCAAAATACCTAAACAAGCTCCAACATAACACATGTACACAAACAAATGCCATCGATTATATGTAGTATGTATGCAACTTTTATAAAATCGTTTGTATGCTTATTACGCTTCTGACTAATGGTTTGATGCCTTTTTTAAGTAATGTTAATAGTAATACTATGTTTTTTATAACAAAAACAAAAAAAAAATAGAAGAAATTGGGAAAATTTGGAAAAAATGGCAAAATAGGTAACCTGACGGAATCATGATAAATTTTTGGAAAAAGCAAAAAGTTGTTGGAGAGCCAACAACACGCGGTGTTCCCAAGCGGTCCCCCATCTAAGTACTAACCGCGCCCCTTCGCCCGACGCTGCTTAATTTCGGTGATCGGACGAGAACCGATGTATTCAGCGTGGTATGGTCGTTGGCGATTTTACCTTAGACAGCGCTGAATATGGCATTTTCGAGTATACTGGGACCATCAGGCTCAATAAGCTACTCTAATACGTCACTCGATAACCAAAATACCTAAACAAGCTCCAACATAACACATGTACACAAACAAATGCCATCGATTATATGTAGTATGTATGCAACTTTTATAAAATCGTTTGTATGCTTATTACGCTTCTGACTAATGGTTTGATGCCTTTTTTAAGTAATGTAAATAGTAATACTATGTTTTTTATAACAAAAACAAAAAAAAAATAGAAGAAATTGGGAAAATTTGGAAAAAATGGCAAAATAGGTAACCTGAAGGAATCATGATAAATTTTTGGAAAAAGCAAAAAGTTGTTGGAGAGCCAACAACACGCGGTGTTCCCAAGCGGTCCCCCATCTAAGTACTAACCGCGCCCCTTCGCCCGACGCTGCTTAATTTCGGTGATCGGACGAGAACCGATGTATTCAGCGTGGTATGGTCGTTGGCGATTTTACCTTAGACAGCGCTGAATATGGCATTTTCGAGTATACTGGGACCATCAGGCTCAATAAGCTACTCTAATACGTCACTCGATAACCAAAATACCTAAACAAGCTCCAACATAACACATGTACACAAACAAATGCCATCGATTATATGTAGTATGTATGCAACTTTTATAAAATCGTTTGTATGCTTATTACGCTTCTGACTAATGGTTTGATGCCTTTTTTAAGTAATGTTAATAGTAATACTATGTTTTTTATAACAAAAACAAAAAAAAAATAGAAGAAATTGGGAAAATTTGGAAAAAATGGCAAAATAGGTAACCTGACGGAATCATGATAAATTTTTGGAAAAAGCAAAAAGTTGTTGGAGAGCCAACAACACGCGGTGTTCCCAAGCGGTCCCCCATCTAAGTACTAACCGCGCCCCTTCGCCCGACGCTGCTTAATTTCGGTGATCGGACGAGAACCGATGTATTCAGCGTGGTATGGTCGTTGGCGATTTTACCTTAGACAGCGCTGAATATGGCATTTTCGAGTATACTGGGACCATCAGGCTCAATAAGCTACTCTAATACGTCATTCGATAACCAAAATACCTAAACAAGCTCCAACATAACACATGTACACAAACAAATGCCATCGATTATATGTAGTATGTATGCAACTTTTATAAAATCGTTTGTATGCTTATTACGCTTCTGACTAATGGTTTGATGCCTTTTTTAAGTAATGTTAATAGTAATACTATGTTTTTTATAACAAAAACAAAAAAAAAATAGAAGAAATTGGGAAAATTTGGAAAAAATGGCAAAATAGGTAACCTGAAGGAATCATGATAAATTTTTGGAAAAAGCAAAAAGTTGTTGGAGAGCCAACAACACGCGGTGTTCCCAAGCGGTCCCCCATCTAAGTACTAACCGCGCTCCTTCGCCCGACGCTGCTTAATTTCGGTGATCGGACGAGAACCGATGTATTCAGCGTGGTATGGTCGTTGGCGATTTTACCTTAGACAGCGCTGAATATGGCATTTTCGAGTATACTGGGACCATCAGGCTCAATAAGCTACTCTAATACGTCACTCGATAACCAAAATACCTAAACAAGCTCCAACATAACACATGTACACAAACAAATGCCATCGATTATATGTAGTATGTATGCAACTTTTATAAAATCGTTTGTATGCTTATTACGCTTCTGACTAATGGTTTGATGCCTTTTTTAAGTAATGTTAATAGTAATACTATGTTTTTTATAACAAAAACAAAAAAAAAAATAGAAGAAATTGGGAAAATTTGGAAAAAATGGCAAAATAGGTAACCTGAAGGAATCATGATAAATTTTTGGAAAAAGCAAAAAGTTGTTGGAGAGCCAACAACACGCGGTGTTCCCAAGCGGTCCCCCATCTAAGTACTAACCGCGCCCCTTCGCCCGACGCTGCTTAATTTCGGTGATCGGACGAGAACCGATGTATTCAGCGTGGTATGGTCGTTGGCAATTTTACCTTAGACAGCGCTGAATATGGCATTTTCGAGTATACTGGGACCATCAGGCTCAATAAGCTACTCTAATACGTCACTCGATAACCAAAATACCTAAACAAGCTCCAACATAACACATGTACACAAACAAATGCCATCGATTATATGTAGCATGTATGCAACTTTTATAAAATCGTTTGTATGCTTATTACGCTTCTGACTAATGGTTTGATGCCTTTTTTAAGTAATGTAAATAGTAATACTATGTTTTTTATAACAAAAACAAAAAAAAAAATAGAAGAAATTGGGAAAATTTGGAAAAAATGGCAAAATAGGTAACCTGAAGGAATCATGATAAATTTTTGGAAAAAGCAAAAAGTTGTTGGAGAGCCAACAACACGCGGTGTTCCCAAGCGGTCCCCCATCTAAGTACTAACCGCGCCCGACGCTGCTTAATTTCGGTGATCGGACGAGAACCGATGTATTCAGCGTGGTATGGTCGTTGGCGATTTTACCTTAGACAGCGCTGAATATGGCATTTTCGAGTATACTGGGACCATCAGGCTCAATAAGCTACTCTAATACGTCACTCGATAACCAAAATACCTAAACAAGCTCCAACATAACACATGTACACAAACAAATGCCATCGATTATATGTAGTATGTATGCAACTTTTATAAAATCGTTTGTATGCTTATTACGCTTCTGACTAATGGTTTGATGCCTTTTTTAAGTAATGTAAATAGTAATACTATGTTTTTTATAACAAAAACAAAAAAAAAAAATAGAAGAAATTGGGAAAATTTGGAAAAAATGGCAAAATAGGTAACCTGAAGGAATCATGATAAATTTTTGGAAAAAGCAAAAAGTTGTTGGAGAGCCAACAACACGCGGTGTTCCCAAGCGGTCCCCCATCTAAGTACTAACCGCGCCCCTTCGCCCGACGCTGCTTAATTTCGGTGATCGGACGAGAACCGATGTATTCAGCGTGGTATGGTCGTTGGCGATTTTACCTTAGACAGCGCTGAATATGGCATTTTCGAGTATACTGGGACCATCAGGCTCAATAAGCTACTCTAATACGTCACTCGATAACCAAAATACCTAAACAAGCTCCAACATAACACATGTACACAAACAAATGCCATCGATTATATGTAGTATGTATGCAACTTTTATAAAATCGTTTGTATGCTTATTACGCTTCTGACTAATGGTTTGATGCCTTTTTTAAGTAATGTAAATAGTAATACTATGTTTTTTATAACAAAAACAAAAAAAAATAGAAGAAATTGGGAAAATTTGGAAAAAATGGCAAAATAGGTAACCTGAAGGAATCATGATAAATTTTTGGAAAAAGCAAAAAGTTGTTGGAGAGCCAACAACACGCGGTGTTCCCAAGCGGTCCCCCATCTAAGTACTAACCGCGCCCCTTCGCCCGACGCTGCTTAATTTCGGTGATCGGACGAGAACCGATGTATTCAGCGTGGTATGGTCGTTGGCGATTTTACCTTAGACAGCGCTGAATATGGCATTTTCGAGTATACTGGGACCTTCAGGCTCAATAAGCTACTCTAATACGTCACTCGATAACCAAAATACCTAAACAAGCTCCAACATAACACATGTACACAAACAAATGCCATCGATTATATGTAGTATGTATGCAACTTTTATAAAATCGTTTGTATGCTTATTACGCTTCTGACTAATGGTTTGATGCCTTTTTTAAGTAATGTAAATAGTAATACTATGTTTTTTATAACAAAAACAAAAAAAAATAGAAGAAATTGGGAAAATTTGGAAAAAATGGCAAAATAGGTAACCTGAAGGAATCATGATAAATTTTTGGAAAAAGCAAAAAGTTGTTGGAGAGCCAACAACACGCGGTGTTCCCAAGCGGTCCCCCATCTAAGTACTAACCGCGCCCGACGCTGCTTAATTTCGGTGATCGGACGAGAACCGATGTATTCAGCGTGGTATGGTCGTTGGCGATTTTACCTTAGACAGCGCTGAATATGGCATTTTCGAGTATACTGGGACCTTCAGGCTCAATAAGCTACTCTAATACGTCACTCGATAACCAAAATACCTAAACAAGCTCCAACATAACACATGTACACAAACAAATGCCATCGATTATATGTAGTATGTATGCAACTTTTATAAAATCGTTTGTATGCTTATTACGCTTCTGACTAATGGTTTGATGCCTTTTTTAAGTAATGTAAATAGTAATACTATGTTTTTTATAACAAAAACAAAAAAAAAAAATAGAAGAAATTGGGAAAAATTGGAAAAAATGGCAAAATAGGTAACCTGAAGGAATCATGATAAATTTTTGGAAAAAGCAAAAAGTTGTTGGAGAGCCAACAACACGCGGTGTTCCCAAGCGGTCCCCCATCTAAGTACTAACCGCGCCCCTTCGCCCGACGCTGCTTAATTTCGGTGATCGGACGAGAACCGATGTATTCAGCGTGGTATGGTCGTTGGCGATTTTACCTTAGACAGCGCTGAATATGGCATTTTCGAGTATACTGGGACCTTCAGGCTCAATAAGCTACTCTAATACGTCACTCGATAACCAAAATACCTAAACAAGCTCCAACATAACACATGTACACAAACAAATGCCATCGATTATATGTAGTATGTATGCAACTTTTATAAAATCGTTTGTATGCTTATTACGCTTCTGACTAATGGTTTGATGCCTTTTTTAAGTAATGTAAATAGTAATACTATGTTTTTTATAACAAAAACAAAAAAAAAAAATAGAAGAAATTGGGAAAAATTGGAAAAAATGGCAAAATAGGTAACCTGAAGGAATCATGATAAATTTTTGGAAAAAGCAAAAAGTTGTTGGAGAGCCAACAACACGCGGTGTTCCCAAGCGGTCCCCCATCTAAGTACTAACCGCGCCCCTTCGCCCGACGCTGCTTAATTTCGGTGATCGGACGAGAACCGATGTATTCAGCGTGGTATGGTCGTTGGCGATTTTACCTTAGACAGCGCTGAATATGGCATTTTCGAGTATACTGGGACCATCAGGCTCAATAAGCTACTCTAATACGTCACTCGATAACCAAAATACCTAAACAAGCTCCAACATAACACATGTACACAAACAAATGCCATCGATTATATGTAGTATGTATGCAACTTTTATAAAATCGTTTGTATGCTTATTACGCTTCTGACTAATGGTTTGATGCCTTTTTTAAGTAATGTAAATAGTAATACTATGTTTTTTATAACAAAAACAAAAAAAAATAGAAGAAATTGGGAAAATTTGGAAAAAATGGCAAAGTAGGTAACCTGAAGGAATCATGATAAATTTTTGGAAAAAGCAAAAAGTTGTTGGAGAGCCAACAACACGCGGTGTTCCCAAGCGGTCCCCCATCTAAGTACTAACCGCGCCCGACGCTGCTTAATTTCGGTGATCGGACGAGAACCGATGTATTCAGCGTGGTATGGTCGTTGACGATTTTACCTTAGACAGCGCTGAATATGGCATTTTCGAGTATACTGGGACCATCAGGCTCAATAAGCTACTCTAATACGTCACTCGATAACCAAAATACCTAAACAAGCTCCAACATAACACATGTACACAAACAAATGCCATCGATTATATGTAGTATGTATGCAACTTTTATAAAATCGTTTGTATGCTTATTACGCTTCTGACTAATGGTTTGATGCCTTTTTTAAGTAATGTAAATAGTAATACTATGTTTTTTATAACAAAAACAAAAAAAAAAAATAGAAGAAATTGGGAAAAATTGGAAAAAATGGCAAAGTAGGTAACCTGAAGGAATCATGATAAATTTTTGGAAAAAGCAAAAAGTTGTTGGAGAGCCAACAACACGCGGTGTTCCCAAGCGGTCCCCCATCTAAGTACTAACCGCGCCCCTTCGCCCGACGCTGCTTAATTTCGGTGATCGGACGAGAACCGATGTATTCAGCGTTGTATGGTCGTTGGCGATTTTACCTTAGACAAAGCTGAATAAGGCATTTTCGAGTATACTGGGACCATCAGGCTCAATAAGCTACTCTAATACGTCACTCGATAACCAAAATACCAAAACAAGCTCCAACATAACACATGTACACAAACAAATGCCATCGATTATATGTAGCATGTATGCAACTTTTATAAAATCGTTTGTATGCTTATTACGCTTCTGACTTATGGTTTGCTGCCTTTTTCAATTAATGTAAATAATAATACTATGTTTTTTATAACAAAAACAAAAAAAAAATAGAAGAAATTGGGAAAATTTGGAAAAAATGGCAAAATAGGTAACCTGAAGGAATCATGATAAATTTTTGGAAAAAGCAAAAAGTTGTTGGAGAGCCAACAACACGCGGTGTTCCCAAGCGGTCCCCCATCTAAGTACTAACCGCGCCCCTTCGCCCGACGCTGCTTAATTTCGGTGATCGGACGAGAACCGATGTATTCAGCGTTGTATGGTCGTTGGCGATTTTACCTTAGACAAAGCTGAATATGGCATTTTCGAGTATACTGGGACCATCAGGCTCAATAAGCTACTCTAATACGTCACTCGATAACCAAAATACCTAAACAAGCTCCAACATAACACATGTACACAAACAAATGCCATCGATTATATGTAGTATGTATGCAACTTTTATAAAATCGTTTGTATGCTTATTACGCTTCTGACTAATGGTTTGATGCCTTTTTTAAGTAATGTAAATAGTAATACTATGTTTTTTATAACAAAAACAAAAAAAAAATAGAAGAAATTGGGAAAATTTGGAAAAAATGGCAAAATAGGTAACCTGAAGGAATCATGATAAATTTTTGGAAAAAGCAAAAAGTTGTTGGAGAGCCAACAACACGCGGTGTTCCCAAGCGGTCCCCCATCTAAGTACTAACCGCGCCCCTTCGCCCGACGCTGCTTAATTTCGGTGATCGGAAGAGAACCGATGTATTCAGCGTGGTATGGTCGTTGGCGATTTTACCTTAGACAAAGCTGAATATGGCATTTTCGAGTATACTGGGACCATCAGGCTCAATAAGCTACTCTAATACGTCACTCGATAACCAAAATACCAAAACAAGCTCCAACATAACACATGTACACAAACAAATGCCATCGATTATATGTAGCATGTATGCAACTTTTATAAAATCGTTTGTATGCTTATTACGCTTCTGACTTATGGTTTGCTGCCTTTTTCAATTAATGTAAATAATAATACTATGTTTTTTATAACAAAAACAAAAAAAAAAATAGAAGAAATTGGGAAAATTTGGAAAAAATGGCAAAATAGGTAACCTGAAGGAATCATGATAAATTTTTGGAAAAAGCAAAAAGTTGTTGGAGAGCCAACAACACGCGGTGTTCCCAAGCGGTCCCCCATCTAAGTACTAACCGCGCCCTTTCGCCCGACGCTGCTTAATTTCGGTGATCGGACGAGAACCGATGTATTCAGCGTGGTATGGTCGTTGGCAATTTTACCTTAGACAGCGCTGAATATGGCATTTTCGAGTATACTGGGACCATCAGGCTCAATAAGCTACTCTAATACGTCACTCGATAACCAAAATACCTAAACAAGCTCCAACATAACACATGTACACAAACAAATGCCATCGATTATATGTAGTATGTATGCAACTTTTATAAAATCGTTTGTATGCTTATTACGCTTCTGACTTATTGTTTGCTGCCTTTTTCAAGTAATGTAAATAATAATACTATGTTTTTTATAACAAAAACAAAAAAAAAATAGAACAAATTGGGAAAATTTGGAAAAAATGGCAAAATAGGTAACCTGAAGGAATCACGATAAATTTTTGGAAAAAGCAAAAAGTTGTTGGAGAGCCAACAACACGCGGTGTTCCCAAGCGGTCCCCCATCTAAGTACTAACCGCGCCCGACGCTGCTTAATTTCGGTGATCGGACGAGAACCGATGTATTCAGCGTGGTATGGTCGTTGGCAATTTTACCTTAGACAGCGCTGAATATGGCATTTTCGAGTATACTGGGACCATCAGGCGCAATAAGCTACTCTAATACGTCACTCGATAACCAAAATACCTAAACAAGCTCCAACATAACACATGTACACAAACAAATGCCATCGATTATATGTAGTATGTATGCAACTTTTATAAAATCGTTTGTATGCTTATTACGCTTCTGACTTATTGTTTGCTGCCTTTTTCAAGTAATGTAAATAATAATACTATGTTTTTTATAACAAAAACAAAAAAAAAATAGAACAAATTGGGAAAATTTGGAAAAAATGGCAAAATAGGTAACCTGAAGGAATCACGATAAATTTTTGGAAAAAGCAAAAAGTTGTTGGAGAGCCAACAACACGCGGTGTTCCCAAGCGGTCCCCCATCTAAGTACTAACCGCGCCCGACGCTGCTTAATTTCGGTGATCGGACGAGAACCGATGTATTCAGCGTGGTATGGTCGTTGGCGATTTTACCTTAGACAGCGCTGAATATGGCATTTTCGAGTATACTGGGACCTTCAGGCTCAATAAGCTACTCTAATACGTCACTCGATAACCAAAATACCTAAACAAGCTCCAACATAACACATGTACACAAACAAATGCCATCGATTATATGTAGTATGTATGCAACTTTTATAAAATCGTTTGTATGCTTATTACGCTTCTGACTAATGGTTTGATGCCTTTTTTAAGTAATGTAAATAGTAATACTATGTTTTTTATAACAAAAACAAAAAAAAAAAATAGAAGAAATTGGGAAAAATTGGAAAAAATGGCAAAATAGGTAACCTGAAGGAATCATGATAAATTTTTGGAAAAAGCAAAAAGTTGTTGGAGAGCCAACAACACGCGGTGTTCCCAAGCGGTCCCCCATCTAAGTACTAACCGCGCCCCTTCGCCCGACGCTGCTTAATTTCGGTGATCGGACGAGAACCGATGTATTCAGCGTGGTATGGTCGTTGGCGATTTTACCTTAGACAGCGCTGAATATGGCATTTTCGAGTATACTGGGACCTTCAGGCTCAATAAGCTACTCTAATACGTCACTCGATAACCAAAATACCTAAACAAGCTCCAACATAACACATGTACACAAACAAATGCCATCGATTATATGTAGTATGTATGCAACTTTTATAAAATCGTTTGTATGCTTATTACGCTTCTGACTAATGGTTTGATGCCTTTTTTAAGTAATGTAAATAGTAATACTATGTTTTTTATAACAAAAACAAAAAAAAAAAATAGAAGAAATTGGGAAAAATTGGAAAAAATGGCAAAATAGGTAACCTGAAGGAATCATGATAAATTTTTGGAAAAAGCAAAAAGTTGTTGGAGAGCCAACAACACGCGGTGTTCCCAAGCGGTCCCCCATCTAAGTACTAACCGCGCCCCTTCGCCCGACGCTGCTTAATTTCGGTGATCGGACGAGAACCGATGTATTCAGCGTGGTATGGTCGTTGGCGATTTTACCTTAGACAGCGCTGAATATGGCATTTTCGAGTATACTGGGACCATCAGGCTCAATAAGCTACTCTAATACGTCACTCGATAACCAAAATACCTAAACAAGCTCCAACATAACACATGTACACAAACAAATGCCATCGATTATATGTAGTATGTATGCAACTTTTATAAAATCGTTTGTATGCTTATTACGCTTCTGACTAATGGTTTGATGCCTTTTTTAAGTAATGTAAATAGTAATACTATGTTTTTTATAACAAAAACAAAAAAAAATAGAAGAAATTGGGAAAATTTGGAAAAAATGGCAAAGTAGGTAACCTGAAGGAATCATGATAAATTTTTGGAAAAAGCAAAAAGTTGTTGGAGAGCCAACAACACGCGGTGTTCCCAAGCGGTCCCCCATCTAAGTACTAACCGCGCCCGACGCTGCTTAATTTCGGTGATCGGACGAGAACCGATGTATTCAGCGTGGTATGGTCGTTGACGATTTTACCTTAGACAGCGCTGAATATGGCATTTTCGAGTATACTGGGACCATCAGGCTCAATAAGCTACTCTAATACGTCACTCGATAACCAAAATACCTAAACAAGCTCCAACATAACACATGTACACAAACAAATGCCATCGATTATATGTAGTATGTATGCAACTTTTATAAAATCGTTTGTATGCTTATTACGCTTCTGACTAATGGTTTGATGCCTTTTTTAAGTAATGTAAATAGTAATACTATGTTTTTTATAACAAAAACAAAAAAAAAAAATAGAAGAAATTGGGAAAAATTGGAAAAAATGGCAAAGTAGGTAACCTGAAGGAATCATGATAAATTTTTGGAAAAAGCAAAAAGTTGTTGGAGAGCCAACAACACGCGGTGTTCCCAAGCGGTCCCCCATCTAAGTACTAACCGCGCCCCTTCGCCCGACGCTGCTTAATTTCGGTGATCGGACGAGAACCGATGTATTCAGCGTTGTATGGTCGTTGGCGATTTTACCTTAGACAAAGCTGAATAAGGCATTTTCGAGTATACTGGGACCATCAGGCTCAATAAGCTACTCTAATACGTCACTCGATAACCAAAATACCAAAACAAGCTCCAACATAACACATGTACACAAACAAATGCCATCGATTATATGTAGCATGTATGCAACTTTTATAAAATCGTTTGTATGCTTATTACGCTTCTGACTTATGGTTTGCTGCCTTTTTCAATTAATGTAAATAATAATACTATGTTTTTTATAACAAAAACAAAAAAAAAATAGAAGAAATTGGGAAAATTTGGAAAAAATGGCAAAATAGGTAACCTGAAGGAATCATGATAAATTTTTGGAAAAAGCAAAAAGTTGTTGGAGAGCCAACAACACGCGGTGTTCCCAAGCGGTCCCCCATCTAAGTACTAACCGCGCCCCTTCGCCCGACGCTGCTTAATTTCGGTGATCGGACGAGAACCGATGTATTCAGCGTTGTATGGTCGTTGGCGATTTTACCTTAGACAAAGCTGAATATGGCATTTTCGAGTATACTGGGACCATCAGGCTCAATAAGCTACTCTAATACGTCACTCGATAACCAAAATACCTAAACAAGCTCCAACATAACACATGTACACAAACAAATGCCATCGATTATATGTAGTATGTATGCAACTTTTATAAAATCGTTTGTATGCTTATTACGCTTCTGACTAATGGTTTGATGCCTTTTTTAAGTAATGTAAATAGTAATACTATGTTTTTTATAACAAAAACAAAAAAAAAATAGAAGAAATTGGGAAAATTTGGAAAAAATGGCAAAATAGGTAACCTGAAGGAATCATGATAAATTTTTGGAAAAAGCAAAAAGTTGTTGGAGAGCCAACAACACGCGGTGTTCCCAAGCGGTCCCCCATCTAAGTACTAACCGCGCCCCTTCGCCCGACGCTGCTTAATTTCGGTGATCGGAAGAGAACCGATGTATTCAGCGTGGTATGGTCGTTGGCGATTTTACCTTAGACAAAGCTGAATATGGCATTTTCGAGTATACTGGGACCATCAGGCTCAATAAGCTACTCTAATACGTCACTCGATAACCAAAATACCAAAACAAGCTCCAACATAACACATGTACACAAACAAATGCCATCGATTATATGTAGCATGTATGCAACTTTTATAAAATCGTTTGTATGCTTATTACGCTTCTGACTTATGGTTTGCTGCCTTTTTCAATTAATGTAAATAATAATACTATGTTTTTTATAACAAAAACAAAAAAAAAATAGAAGAAATTGGGAAAATTTGGAAAAAATGGCAAAATAGGTAACCTGAAGGAATCATGATAAATTTTTGGAAAAAGCAAAAAGTTGTTGGAGAGCCAACAACACGCGGTGTTCCCAAGCGGTCCCCCATCTAAGTACTAACCGCGCCCTTTCGCCCGACGCTGCTTAATTTCGGTGATCGGACGAGAACCGATGTATTCAGCGTGGTATGGTCGTTGGCAATTTTACCTTAGACAGCGCTGAATATGGCATTTTCGAGTATACTGGGACCATCAGGCTCAATAAGCTACTCTAATACGTCACTCGATAACCAAAATACCTAAACAAGCTCCAACATAACACATGTACACAAACAAATGCCATCGATTATATGTAGTATGTATGCAACTTTTATAAAATCGTTTGTATGCTTATTACGCTTCTGACTTATTGTTTGCTGCCTTTTTCAAGTAATGTAAATAATAATACTATGTTTTTTATAACAAAAACAAAAAAAAAATAGAACAAATTGGGAAAATTTGGAAAAAATGGCAAAATAGGTAACCTGAAGGAATCACGATAAATTTTTGGAAAAAGCAAAAAGTTGTTGGAGAGCCAACAACACGCGGTGTTCCCAAGCGGTCCCCCATCTAAGTACTAACCGCGCCCGACGCTGCTTAATTTCGGTGATCGGACGAGAACCGATGTATTCAGCGTGGTATGGTCGTTGGCAATTTTACCTTAGACAGCGCTGAATATGGCATTTTCGAGTATACTGGGACCATCAGGCGCAATAAGCTACTCTAATACGTCACTCGATAACCAAAATACCTAAACAAGCTCCAACATAACACATGTACACAAACAAATGCCATCGATTATATGTAGTATGTATGCAACTTTTATAAAATCGTTTGTATGCTTATTACGCTTCTGACTTATTGTTTGCTGCCTTTTTCAAGTAATGTAAATAATAATACTATGTTTTTTATAACAAAAACAAAAAAAAAATAGAACAAATTGGGAAAATTTGGAAAAAATGGCAAAATAGGTAACCTGAAGGAATCACGATAAATTTTTGGAAAAAGCAAAAAGTTGTTGGAGAGCCAACAACACGCGGTGTTCCCAAGCGGTCCCCCATCTAAGTACTAACCGCGCCCGACGCTGCTTAATTTCGGTGATCGGACGAGAACCGATGTATTCAGCGTGGTATGGTCGTTGGCAATTTTACCTTAGACAGCGCTGAATATGGCATTTTCGAGTATACTGGGACCATCAGGCGCAATAAGCTACTCTAATACGTCACTCGATAACCAAAATACCTAAACAAGCTCCAACATAACACATGTACACAAACAAATGCCATCGATTATATGTAGTATGTATGCAACTTTTATAAAATCGTTTGTATGCTTATTACGCTTCTGACTTATTGTTTGCTGCCTTTTTCAAGTAATGTAAATAATAATACTATGTTTTTTATAACAAAAACAAAAAAAAATAGAACAAATTGGGAAAATTTGGAAAAAATGGCAAAATAGGTAACCTGAAGGAATCACGATAAATTTTTGGAAAAAGCAAAAAGTTGTTGGAGAGCCAACAACACGCGGTGTTCCCAAGCGGTCCCCCATCTAAGTACTAACCGCGCCCCTTCGCCCGACGCTGCTTAATTTCGGTGATCGGACGAGAACCGATGTATTCAGCGTGGTATGGTCGTTGGCAATTTTACCTTAGACAGCGCTGAATATGGCATTTTCGAGTATACTGGGACCATCAGGCTCAATAAGCTACTCTAATACGTCACTCGATAACCAAAATACCTAAACAAGCTCCAACATAACACATGTACACAAACAAATGCCATCGATTATATGTAGTATGTATGCAACTTTTATAAAATCGTTTGTATGCTTATTACGCTTCTGACTTATTGTTTGCTGCCTTTTTCAAGTAATGTAAATAATAATACTATGTTTTTTATAACAAAAACAAAAAAAATAGAACAAATTGGGAAAATTTGGAAAAAATGGCAAAATAGGTAACCTGAAGGAATCACGATAAATTTTTGGAAAAAGCAAAAAGTTGTTGGAGAGCCAACAACACGCGGTGTTCCCAAGCGGTCCCCCATCTAAGTACTAACCGCGCCCCTTCGCCCGACGCTGCTTAATTTCGGTGATCGGACGAGAACCGATGTATTCAGCGTGGTATGGTCGTTGGCAATTTTACCTTAGACAGCGCTGAATATGGCATTTTCGAGTATACTGGGACCATCAGGCTCAATAAGCTACTCTAATACGTCACTCGATAACCAAAATACCTAAACAAGCTCCAACATAACACATGTACACAAACAAATGCCATCGATTATATGTAGTATGTATGCAACTTTTATAAAATCGTTTGTATGCTTATTACGCTTCTGACTTATTGTTTGCTGCCTTTTTCAAGTAATGTAAATAATAATAATACTATGTTTTTTATAACAAAAACAAAAAAAAAATAGAACAAATTGGGAAAATTTGGAAAAAATGGCAAAATAGGTAACCTGAAGGAATCATGATAAATTTTTGGAAAAAGCAAAAAGTTGTTGGAGAGCCAACAACACGCGGTGTTCCCAAGCGGTCCCCCATCTAAGTACTAACCGCGCCCGACGCTGCTTAATTTCGGTGATCGGACGAGAACCGATGTATTCAGCGTGGTATGGTCGTTGGCAATTTTACCTTAGACAGCGCTGAATATGGCATTTTCGAGTATACTGGGACCATCAGGCTCAATAAGCTACTCTAATACGTCACTCGATAACCAAAATACCTAAACAAGCTCCAACATAACACATGTACACAAACAAATGCCATCGATTATATGTAGTATGTATGCAACTTTTATAAAATCGTTTGTATGCTTATTACGCTTCTGACTTATTGTTTGCTGCCTTTTTCAAGTAATGTAAATAATAATAATACTATGTTTTTTATAACAAAAACAAAAAAAAAATAGAACAAATTGGGAAAATTTGGAAAAAATGGCAAAATAGGTAACCTGAAGGAATCATGATAAATTTTTGGAAAAAGCAAAAAGTTGTTGGAGAGCCAACAACACGCGGTGTTCCCAAGCGGTCCCCCATCTAAGTACTAACCGCGCCCCTTCGCCCGACGCTGCTTAATTTCGGTGATCGGACGAGAACCGATGTATTCAGCGTGGTATGGTCGTTGGCAATTTTACCTTAGACAGCGCTGAATATGGCATTTTCGAGTATACTGGGACCATCAGGCTCAATAAGCTACTCTAATACGTCACTCGATAACCAAAATACCTAAACAAGCTCCAACATAACACATGTACACAAACAAATGCCATCGATTATATGTAGTATGTATGCAACTTTTATAAAATCGTTTGTATGCTTATTACGCTTCTGACTTATTGTTTGCTGCCTTTTTCAAGTAATGTAAATAATAATACTATGTTTTTTATAACAAAAACAAAAAAAAAATAGAACAAATTGGGAAAATTTGGAAAAAATGGCAAAATAGGTAACCTGAAGGAATCATGATAAATTTTTGGAAAAAGCAAAAAGTTGTTGGAGAGCCAACAACACGCGGTGTTCCCAAGCGGTCCCCCATCTAAGTACTAACCGCGCCCCTTCGCCCGACGCTGCTTAATTTCGGTGATCGGACGAGAACCGATGTATTCAGCGTGGTATGGTCGTTGGCAATTTTACCTTAGACAGCGCTGAATATGGCATTTTCGAGTATACTGGGACCATCAGGCTCAATAAGCTACTCTAATACGTCACTCGATAACCAAAATACCTAAACAAGCTCCAACATAACACATGTACACAAACAAATGCCATCGATTATATGTAGTATGTATGCAACTTTTATAAAATCGTTTGTATGCTTATTACGCTTCTGACTTATTGTTTGCTGCCTTTTTCAAGTAATGTAAATAATAATACTATGTTTTTTATAACAAAAACAAAAAAAAAATAGAACAAATTGGGAAAATTTGGAAAAAATGGCAAAATAGGTAACCTGAAGGAATCATGATAAATTTTTGGAAAAAGCAAAAAGTTGTTGGAGAGCCAACAACACGCGGTGTTCCCAAGCGGTCCCCCATCTAAGTACTAACCGCGCCCCTTCGCCCGACGCTGCTTAATTTCGGTGATCGGACGAGAACCGATGTATTCAGCGTGGTATGGTCGTTGGCAATTTTACCTTAGACAGCGCTGAATATGGCATTTTCGAGTATACTGGGACCATCAGGCTCAATAAGCTACTCTAATACGTCACTCGATAACCAAAATACCTAAACAAGCTCCAACATAACACATGTACACAAACAAATGCCATCGATTATATGTAGTATGTATGCAACTTTTATAAAATCGTTTGTATGCTTATTACGCTTCTGACTTATTGTTTGCTGCCTTTTTCAAGTAATGTAAATAATAATACTATGTTTTTTATAACAAAAACAAAAAAAAAATAGAACAAATTGGGAAAATTTGGAAAAAATGGCAAAATAGGTAACCTGAAGGAATCATGATAAATTTTTGGAAAAAGCAAAAAGTTGTTGGAGAGCCAACAACACGCGGTGTTCCCAAGCGGTCCCCCATCTAAGTACTAACCGCGCCCGACGCTGCTTAATTTCGGTGATCGGACGAGAACCGATGTATTCAGCGTGGTATGGTCGTTGGCAATTTTACCTTAGACAGCGCTGAATATGGCATTTTCGAGTATACTGGGACCATCAGGCTCAATAAGCTACTCTAATACGTCACTCGATAACCAAAATACCTAAACAAGCTCCAACATAACACATGTACACAAACAAATGCCATCGATTATATGTAGTATGTATGCAACTTTTATAAAATCGTTTGTATGCTTATTACGCTTCTGACTTATTGTTTGCTGCCTTTTTCAAGTAATGTAAATAATAATACTATGTTTTTTATAACAAAAACAAAAAAAAAATAGAACAAATTGGGAAAATTTGGAAAAAATGGCAAAATAGGTAACCTGAAGGAATCATGATAAATTTTTGGAAAAAGCAAAAAGTTGTTGGAGAGCCAACAACACGCGGTGTTCCCAAGCGGTCCCCCATCTAAGTACTAACCGCGCCCCTTCGCCCGACGCTGCTTAATTTCGGTGATCGGACGAGAACCGATGTATTCAGCGTGGTATGGTCGTTGGCAATTTTACCTTAGACAGCGCTGAATATGGCATTTTCGAGTATACTGGGACCATCAGGCTCAATAAGCTACTCTAATACGTCACTCGATAACCAAAATACCTAAACAAGCTCCAACATAACACATGTACACAAACAAATGCCATCGATTATATGTAGTATGTATGCAACTTTTATAAAATCGTTTGTATGCTTATTACGCTTCTGACTTATTGTTTGCTGCCTTTTTCAAGTAATGTAAATAATAATACTATGTTTTTTATAACAAAAACAAAAAAAAAATAGAACAAATTGGGAAAATTTGGAAAAAATGGCAAAATAGGTAACCTGAAGGAATCATGATAAATTTTTGGAAAAAGCAAAAATTTGTTGGAGAGCCAACAACACGCGGTGTTCCCAAGCGGTCCCCCATCTAAGTACTAACCGCGCCCCTTCGCCCGACGCTGCTTAATTTCGGTGATCGGACGAGAACCGATGTATTCAGCGTGGTATGGTCGTTGGCAATTTTACCTTAGACAGCGCTGAATATGGCATTTTCGAGTATACTGGGACCATCAGGCTCAATAAGCTACTCTAATACGTCACTCGATAACCAAAATACCTAAACAAGCTCCAACATAACACATGTACACAAACAAATGCCATCGATTATATGTAGTATGTATGCAACTTTTATAAAATCGTTTGTATGCTTATTACGCTTCTGACTTATTGTTTGCTGCCTTTTTCAAGTAATGTAAATAATAATACTATGTTTTTTATAACAAAAACAAAAAAAAAATAGAACAAATTGGGAAAATTTGGAAAAAATGGCAAAATAGGTAACCTGAAGGAATCATGATAAATTTTTGGAAAAAGCAAAAAGTTGTTGGAGAGCCAACAACACGCGGTGTTCCCAAGCGGTCCCCCATCTAAGTACTAACCGCGCCCCTTCGCCCGACGCTGCTTAATTTCGGTGATCGGACGAGAACCGATGTATTCAGCGTGGTATGGTCGTTGGCAATTTTACCTTAGACAGCGCTGAATATGGCATTTTCGAGTATACTGGGACCATCAGGCTCAATAAGCTACTCTAATACGTCACTCGATATCCAAAATACCTAAACAAGCTCCAACATAACACATGTACACAAACAAATGCCATCGATTATATGTAGTATGTATGCAACTTTTATAAAATCGTTTGTATGCTTATTACGCTTCTGACTTATTGTTTGCTGCCTTTTTCAAGTAATGTAAATAATAATACTATGTTTTTTATAACAAAAACAAAAAAAAAATAGAACAAATTGGGAAAATTTGGAAAAAATGGCAAAATAGGTAACCTGAAGGAATCATGATAAATTTTTGGAAAAAGCAAAAAGTTGTTGGAGAGCCAACAACACGCGGTGTTCCCAAGCGGTCCCCCATCTAAGTACTAACCGCGCCCCTTCGCCCGACGCTGCTTAATTTCGGTGATCGGACGAGAACCGATGTATTCAGCGTGGTATGGTCGTTGGCAATTTTACCTTAGACAGCGCTGAATATGGCATTTTCGAGTATACTGGGACCATCAGGCTCAATAAGCTACTCTAATACGTCACTCGATAACCAAAATACCTAAACAAGCTCCAACATAACACATGTACACAAACAAATGCCATCGATTATATGTAGTATGTATGCAACTTTTATAAAATCGTTTGTATGCTTATTACGCTTCTGACTTATTGTTTGCTGCCTTTTTCAAGTAATGTAAATAATAATACTATGTTTTTTATAACAAAAACAAAAAAAAAATAGAACAAATTGGGAAAATTTGGAAAAAATGGCAAAATAGGTAACCTGAAGGAATCATGATAAATTTTTGGAAAAAGCAAAAAGTTGTTGGAGAGCCAACAACACGCGGTGTTCCCAAGCGGTCCCCCATCTAAGTACTAACCGCGCCCCTTCGCCCGACGCTGCTTAATTTCGGTGATCGGACGAGAACCGATGTATTCAGCGTGGTATGGTCGCTGGCAATTTTACCTTAGACAGCGCTGAATATGGCATTTTCGAGTATACTGGGACCATCAGGCTCAATAAGCTACTCTAATACGTCACTCGATAACCAAAATACCTAAACAAGCTCCAACATAACACATGTACACAAACAAATGCCATCGATTATATGTAGTATGTATGCAACTTTTATAAAATCGTTTGTATGCTTATTACGCTTCTGACTTATTGTTTGCTGCCTTTTTCAAGTAATGTAAATAATAATACTATGTTTTTTATAACAAAAACAAAAAAAAATAGAACAAATTGGGAAAATTTGGAAAAAATGGCAAAATAGGTAACCTGAAGGAATCATGATAAATTTTTGGAAAAAGCAAAAAGTTGTTGGAGAGCCAACAACACGCGGTGTTCCCAAGCGGTCCCCCATCTAAGTACTAACCGCGCCCCTTCGCCCGACGCTGCTTAATTTCGGTGATCGGACGAGAACCGATGTATTCAGCGTGGTATGGTCGTTGGCAATTTTACCTTAGACAGCGCTGAATATGGCATTTTCGAGTATACTGGGACCATCAGGCTCAATAAGCTACTCTAATACGTCACTCGATAACCAAAATACCTAAACAAGCTCCAACATAACACATGTACACAAACAAATGCCATCGATTATATGTAGTATGTATGCAACTTTTATAAAATCGTTTGTATGCTTATTACGCTTCTGACTTATTGTTTGCTGCCTTTTTCAAGTAATGTAAATAATAATACTATGTTTTTTATAACAAAAACAAAAAAAAAATAGAACAAATTGGGAAAATTTGGAAAAAATGGCAAAATAGGTAACCTGAAGGAATCATGATAAATTTTTGGAAAAAGCAAAAAGTTGTTGGAGAGCCAACAACACGCGGTGTTCCCAAGCGGTCCCCCATCTAAGTACTAACCGCGCCCCTTCGCCCGACGCTGCTTAATTTCGGTGATCGGACGAGAACCGATGTATTCAGCGTGGTATGGTCGTTGGCAATTTTACCTTAGACAGCGCTGAATATGGCATTTTCGAGTATACTGGGACCATCAGGCTCAATAAGCTACTCTAATACGTCACTCGATAACCAAAATACCTAAACAAGCTCCAACATAACACATGTACACAAACAAATGCCATCGATTATATGTAGTATGTATGCAACTTTTATAAAATCGTTTGTATGCTTATTACGCTTCTGACTTATTGTTTGCTGCCTTTTTCAAGTAATGTAAATAATAATACTATGTTTTTTATAACAAAAACAAAAAAAAAAATAGAACAAATTGGGAAAATTTGGAAAAAATGGCAAAATAGGTAACCTGAAGGAATCATGATAAATTTTTGGAAAAAGCAAAAAGTTGTTGGAGAGCCAACAACACGCGGTGTTCCCAAGCGGTCCCCCATCTAAGTACTAACCGCGCCCGACGCTGCTTAATTTCGGTGATCGGACGAGAACCGATGTATTCAGCGTGGTATGGTCGTTGGCAATTTTACCTTAGACAGCGCTGAATATGGCATTTTCGAGTATACTGGGACCATCAGGCTCAATAAGCTACTCTAATACGTCACTCGATAACCAAAATACCTAAACAAGCTCCAACATAACACATGTACACAAACAAATGCCATCGATTATATGTAGTATGTATGCAACTTTTATAAAATCGTTTGTATGCTTATTACGCTTCTGACTTATTGTTTGCTGCCTTTTTCAAGTAATGTAAATAATAATACTATGTTTTTTATAACAAAAACAAAAAAAAAATAGAAGAAATTGGGAAAATTTGGAAAAAATGGCAAAATAGGTAACCTGAAGGAATCATGATAAATTTTTGGAAAAAGCAAAAAGTTGTTGGAGAGCCAACAACACGCGGTGTTCCCAAGCGGTCCCCCATCTAAGTACTAACCGCGCCCCTTCGCCCGACGCTGCTTAATTTCGGTGATCGGACGAGAACCGATGTATTCAGCGTGGTATGGTCGTTGGCAATTTTACCTTAGACAGCGCTGAATATGGCATTTTCGAGTATACTGGGACCATCAGGCTCAATAAGCTACTCTAATACGTCACTCGATAACCAAAATACCTAAACAAGCTCCAACATAACACATGTACACAAACAAATGCCATCGATTATATGTAGTATGTATGCAACTTTTATAAAATCGTTTGTATGCTTATTACGCTTCTGACTTATTGTTTGCTGCCTTTTTCAAGTAATGTAAATAATAATACTATGTTTTTTATAACAAAAACAAAAAAAAATAGAAGAAATTGGGAAAATTTGGAAAAAATGGCAAAATAGGTAACCTGAAGGAATCATGATAAATTTTTGGAAAAAACAAAAAGTTGTTGGAGAGCCAACAACACGCGGTGTTCCCAAGCGGTCCCCCATCTAAGTACTAACCGCGCCCGACGCTGCTTAATTTCGGTGATCGGACGAGAACCGATGTATTCAGCGTGGTATGGTCGTTGGCAATTTTACCTTAGACAGCGCTGAATATGGCATTTTCGAGTATACTGGGACCATCAGGCTCAATAAGCTACTCTAATACGTCACTCGATAACCAAAATACCTAAACAAGCTCCAACATAACACATGTACACAAACAAATGCCATCGATTATATGTAGTATGTATGCAACTTTTATAAAATCGTTTGTATGCTTATTACGCTTCTGACTTATTGTTTGCTGCCTTTTTCAAGTAATGTAAATAATAATACTATGTTTTTTATAACAAAAACAAAAAAAAAATAGAAGAAATTGGGAAAATTTGGAAAAAATGGCAAAATAGGTAACCTGAAGGAATCATGATAAATTTTTGGAAAAAGCAAAAAGTTGTTGGAGAGCCAACAACACGCGGTGTTCCCAAGCGGTCCCCCATCTAAGTACTAACCGCGCCCCTTCGCCCGACGCTGCTTAATTTCGGTGATCGGACGAGAACCGATGTATTCAGCGTGGTATGGTCGTTGGCAATTTTACCTTAGACAGCGCTGAATATGGCATTTTCGAGTATACTGGGACCATCAGGCTCAATAAGCTACTCTAATACGTCACTCGATAACCAAAATACCTAAACAAGCTCCAACATAACACATGTACACAAACAAATGCCATCGATTATATGTAGTATGTATGCAACTTTTATAAAATCGTTTGTATGCTTATTACGCTTCTGACTTATTGTTTGCTGCCTTTTTCAAGTAATGTAAATAATAATACTATGTTTTTTATAACAAAAACAAAAAAAAAATAGAACAAATTGGGAAAATTTGGAAAAAATGGCAAAATAGGTAACCTGAAGGAATAATGATAAATTTTTGGAAAAAGCAAAAAGTTGTTGGAGAGCCAACAACACGCGGTGTTCCCAAGCGGTCCCCCATCTAAGTACTAACCGCGCCCCTTCGCCCGACGCTGCTTAATTTCGGTGATCGGACGAGAACCGATGTATTCAGCGTGGTATGGTCGTTGGCAATTTTACCTTAGACAGCGCTGAATATGGCATTTTCGAGTATACTGGGACCATCAGGCTCAATAAGCTACTCTAATACGTCACTCGATAACCAAAATACCTAAACAAGCTCCAACATAACACATGTACACAAACAAATGCCATCGATTATATGTAGTATGTATGCAACTTTTATAAAATCGTTTGTATGCTTATTACGCTTCTGACTTATTGTTTGCTGCCTTTTTCAAGTAATGTAAATAATAATACTATGTTTTTTATAACAAAAACAAAAAAAAAATAGAACAAATTGGGAAAATTTGGAAAAAATGGCAAAATAGGTAACCTGAAGGAATAATGATAAATTTTTGGAAAAAGCAAAAAGTTGTTGGAGAGCCAACAACACGCGGTGTTCCCAAGCGGTCCCCCATCTAAGTACTAACCGCGCCCCTTCGCCCGACGCTGCTTAATTTCGGTGATCGGACGAGAACCGATGTATTCAGCGTGGTATGGTCGTTGGCAATTTTACCTTAGACAGCGCTGAATATGGCATTTTCGAGTATACTGGGACCATCAGGCTCAATAAGCTACTCTAATACGTCACTCGATAACCAAAATACCTAAACAAGCTCCAACATAACACATGTACACAAACAAATGCCATCGATTATATGTAGTATGTATGCAACTTTTATAAAATCGTTTGTATGCTTATTACGCTTCTGACTTATTGTTTGCTGCCTTTTTCAAGTAATGTAAATAATAATACTATGTTTTTTATAACAAAAACAAAAAAAAAATAGAACAAATTGGGAAAATTTGGAAAAAATGGCAAAATAGGTAACCTGAAGGAATCATGATAAATTTTTGGAAAAAGCAAAAAGTTGTTGGAGAGCCAACAACACGCGGTGTTCCCAAGCGGTCCCCCATCTAAGTACTAACCGCGCCCCTTCGCCCGACGCTGCTTAATTTCGGTGATCGGACGAGAACCGATGTATTCAGCGTGGTATGGTCGTTGGCAATTTTACCTTAGACAGCGCTGAATATGGCATTTTCGAGTATACTGGGACCATCAGGCTCAATAAGCTACTCTAATACGTCACTCGATAACCAAAATACCTAAACAAGCTCCAACATAACACATGTACACAAACAAATGCCATCGATTATATGTAGTATGTATGCAACTTTTATAAAATCGTTTGTATGCTTATTACGCTTCTGACTTATTGTTTGCTGCCTTTTTCAAGTAATGTAAATAATAATACTATGTTTTTTATAACAAAAACAAAAAAAAAAATAGAACAAATTGGGAAAATTTGGAAAAAATGGCAAAATAGGTAACCTGAAGGAATAATGATAAATTTTTGGAAAAAGCAAAAAGTTGTTGGAGAGCCAACAACACGCGGTGTTCCCAAGCGGTCCCCCATCTAAGTACTAACCGCGCCCCTTCGCCCGACGCTGCTTAATTTCGGTGATCGGACGAGAACCGATGTATTCAGCGTGGTATGGTCGTTGGCAATTTTACCTTAGACAGCGCTGAATATGGCATTTTCGAGTATACTGGGACCATCAGGCTCAATAAGCTACTCTAATACGTCACTCGATAACCAAAATACCTAAACAAGCTCCAACATAACACATGTACACAAACAAATGCCATCGATTATATGTAGTATGTATGCAACTTTTATAAAATCGTTTGTATGCTTATTACGCTTCTGACTTATTGTTTGCTGCCTTTTTCAAGTAATGTAAATAATAATACTATGTTTTTTATAACAAAAACAAAAAAAAAAATAGAACAAATTGGGAAAATTTGGAAAAAATGGCAAAATAGGTAACCTGAAGGAATCATGATAAATTTTTGGAAAAAGCAAAAAGTTGTTGGAGAGCCAACAACACGCGGTGTTCCCAAGCGGTCCCCCATCTAAGTACTAACCGCGCCCCTTCGCCCGACGCTGCTTAATTTCGGTGATCGGACGAGAACCGATGTATTCAGCGTGGTATGGTCGTTGGCAATTTTACCTTAGACAGCGCTGAATATGGCATTTTCGAGTATACTGGGACCATCAGGCTCAATAAGCTACTCTAATACGTCACTCGATAACCAAAATACCTAAACAAGCTCCAACATAACACATGTACACAAACAAATGCCATCGATTATATGTAGTATGTATGCAACGTTTATAAAATCGTTTGTATGCTTATTACGCTTCTGACTTATGGTTTGCTGACTTTTTCAAGTAATGTAAATAATAATACTATGTTTTTTATAACAAAAACAAAAAAAAAATAGAACAAATTGGGAAAATTTGGAAAAAATGGCAAAATAGGTAACCTGAAGGAATCATGATAAATTTTTGGAAAAAGCAAAAAGTTGTTGGAGAGCCAACAACACGCGGTGTTCCCAAGCGGTCCCCCATCTAAGTACTAACCGCGCCCGACGCTGCTTAATTTCGGTGATCGGACGAGAACCGATGTATTCAGCGTGGTATGGTCGTTGGCAATTTTACCTTAGACAGCGCTGAATATGGCATTTTCGAGTATACTGGGACCATCAGGCTCAATAAGCTACTCTAATACGTCACTCGATAACCAAAATACCTAAACAAGCTCCAACATAACACATGTACACAAACAAATGCCATCGATTATATGTAGTATGTATGCAACGTTTATAAAATCGTTTGTATGCTTATTACGCTTCTGACTTATGGTTTGCTGACTTTTTCAAGTAATGTAAATAATAATACTATGTTTTTTATAACAAAAACAAAAAAAAATAGAACAAATTGGGAAAATTTGGAAAAAATGGCAAAATAGGTAACCTGAAGGAATCATGATAAATTTTTGGAAAAAGCAAAAAGTTGTTGGAGAGCCAACAACACGCGGTGTTCCCAAGCGGTCCCCCATCTAAGTACTAACCGCGCCCGACGCTGCTGAATTTCGGTGATCGGACGAGAACCGATGTATTCAGCGTGGTATGGTCGTTGGCAATTTTACCTTAGACAGCGCTGAATATGGCATTTTCGAGTATACTGGGACCATCAGGCTCAATAAGCTACTCTAATACGTCACTCGATAACCAAAATACCTAAACAAGCTCCAACATAACACATGTACACAAACAAATGCCATCGATTATATGTAGTATGTATGCAACTTTTATAAAATCGTTTGTATGCTTATTACGCTTCTGACTTATTGTTTGCTGCCTTTTTCAAGTAATGTAAATAATAATACTATGTTTTTTATAACAAAAACAAAAAAAAAATAGAACAAATTGGGAAAATTTGGAAAAAATGGCAAAATAGGTAACCTGAAGGAATCATGATAAATTTTTGGAAAAAGCAAAAAGTTGTTGGAGAGCCAACAACACGCGGTGTTCCCAAGCGGTCCCCCATCTAAGTACTAACCGCGCCCGACGCTGCTTAATTTCGGTGATCGGACGAGAACCGATGTATTCAGCGTGGTATGGTCGTTGGCAATTTTACCTTAGACAGCGCTGAATATGGCATTTTCGAGTATACTGGGACCATCAGGCTCAATAAGCTACTCTAATACGTCACTCGATAACCAAAATACCTAAACAAGCTCCAACATAACACATGTACACAAACAAATGCCATCGATTATATGTAGTATGTATGCAACTTTTATAAAATCGTTTGTATGCTTATTACGCTTCTGACTTATTGTTTGCTGCCTTTTTCAAGTAATGTAAATAATAATACTATGTTTTTTATAACAAAAACAAAAAAAAAATAGAACAAATTGGGAAAATTTGGAAAAAATGGCAAAATAGGTAACCTGAAGGAATCATGATAAATTTTTGGAAAAAGCAAAAAGTTGTTGGAGAGCCAACAACACGCGGTGTTCCCAAGCGGTCCCCCATCTAAGTACTAACCGCGCCCCTTCGCCCGACGCTGCTTAATTTCGGTGATCGGACGAGAACCGATGTATTCAGCGTGGTATGGTCGTTGGCAATTTTACCTTAGACAGCGCTGAATATGGCATTTTCGAGTATACTGGGACCATCAGGCTCAATAAGCTACTCTAATACGTCACTCGATAACCAAAATACCTAAACAAGCTCCAACATAACACATGTACACAAACAAATGCCATCGATTATATGTAGTATGTATGCAACTTTTATAAAATCGTTTGTATGCTTATTACGCTTCTGACTTATTGTTTGCTGCCTTTTTCAAGTAATGTAAATAATAATACTATGTTTTTTATAACAAAAACAAAAAAAAAATAGAACAAATTGGGAAAATTTGGAAAAAATGGCAAAATAGGTAACCTGAAGGAATCATGATAAATTTTTGGAAAAAGCAAAAAGTTGTTGGAGAGCCAACAACACGCGGTGTTCCCAAGCGGTCCCCCATCTAAGTACTAACCGCGCCCGACGCTGCTTAATTTCGGTGATCGGACGAGAACCGATGTATTCAGCGTGGTATGGTCGTTGGCAATTTTACCTTAGACAGCGCTGAATATGGCATTTTCGAGTATACTGGGACCATCAGGCTCAATAAGCTACTCTAATACGCCACTCGATAACCAAAATACCTAAACAAGCTCCAACATAACACATGTACACAAACAAATGCCATCGATTATATGTAGTATGTATGCAACTTTTATAAAATCGTTTGTATGCTTATTACGCTTCTGACTTATTGTTTGCTGCCTTTTTCAAGTAATGTAAATAATAATACTATGTTTTTTATAACAAAAACAAAAAAAAAAATAGAACAAATTGGGAAAATTTGGAAAAAATGGCAAAATAGGTAACCTGAAGGAATCATGATAAATTTTTGGAAAAAGCAAAAAGTTGTTGGAGAGCCAACAACACGCGGTGTTCCCAAGCGGTCCCCCATCTAAGTACTAACCGCGCCCCTTCGCCCGACGCTGCTTAATTTCGGTGATCGGACGAGAACCGATGTATTCAGCGTGGTATGGTCGTTGGCAATTTTACCTTAGACAGCGCTGAATATGGCATTTTCGAGTATACTGGGACCATCAGGCTCAATAAGCTACTCTAATACGTCACTCGATAACCAAAATACCTAAACAAGCTCCAACATAACACATGTACACAAACAAATGCCATCGATTATATGTAGTATGTATGCAACTTTTATAAAATCGTTTGTATGCTTATTACGCTTCTGACTTATTGTTTGCTGCCTTTTTCAAGTAATGTAAATAATAATACTATGTTTTTTATAACAAAAACAAAAAAAAAAATAGAACAAATTGGGAAAATTTGGAAAAAATGGCAAAATAGGTAACCTGAAGGAATCATGATAAATTTTTGGAAAAAGCAAAAAGTTGTTGGAGAGCCAACAACACGCGGTGTTCCCAAGCGGTCCCCCATCTAAGTACTAACCGCGCCCCTTCGCCCGACACTGCTTAATTTCGGTGATCGGACGAGAACCGATGTATTCAGCGTGGTATGGTCGTTGGCAATTTTACCTTAGACAGCGCTGAATATGGCATTTTCGAGTATACTGGGACCATCAGGCTCAATAAGCTACTCTAATACGTCACTCGATAACCAAAATACCTAAACAAGCTCCAACATAACACATGTACACAAACAAATGCCATCGATTATATGTAGTATGTATGCAACTTTTATAAAATCGTTTGTATGCTTATTACGCTTCTGACTTATTGTTTGCTGCCTTTTTCAAGTAATGTAAATAATAATACTATGTTTTTTATAACAAAAACAAAAAAAAAATAGAACAAATTGGGAAAATTTGGAAAAAATGGCAAAATAGGTAACCTGAAGGAATCATGATAAATTTTTGGAAAAAGCAAAAAGTTGTTGGAGAGCCAACAACACGCGGTGTTCCCAAGCGGTCCCCCATCTAAGTACTAACCGCGCCCGACGCTGCTTAATTTCGGTGATCGGACGAGAACCGATGTATTCAGCGTGGTATGGTCGTTGGCAATTTTACCTTAGACAGCGCTGAATATGGCATTTTCGAGTATACTGGGACCATCAGGCTCAATAAGCTACTCTAATACGTCACTCGATAACCAAAATACCTAAACAAGCTCCAACATAACACATGTACACAAACAAATGCCATCGATTATATGTAGTATGTATGCAACTTTTATAAAATCGTTTGTATGCTTATTACGCTTCTGACTTATTGTTTGCTGCCTTTTTCAAGTAATGTAAATAATAATACTATGTTTTTTATAACAAAAACAAAAAAAAAATAGAACAAATTGGGAAAATTTGGAAAAAATGGCAAAATAGGTAACCTGAAGGAATCATGATAAATTTTTGGAAAAAGCAAAAAGTTGTTGGAGAGCCAACAACACGCGGTGTTCCCAAGCGGTCCCCCATCTAAGTACTAACCGCGCCCGACGCTGCTTAATTTCGGTGATCGGACGAGAACCGATGTATTCAGCGTGGTATGGTCGTTGGCAATTTTACCTTAGACAGCGCTGAATATGGCATTTTCGAGTATACTGGGACCATCAGGCTCAATAAGCTACTCTAATACGTCACTCGATAACCAAAATACCTAAACAAGCTCCAACATAACACATGTACACAAACAAATGCCATCGATTATATGTAGTATGTATGCAACTTTTATAAAATCGTTTGTATGCTTATTACGCTTCTGACTTATTGTTTGCTGCCTTTTTCAAGTAATGTAAATAATAATAATATGTTTTTTATAACAAAAACAAAAAAAAAAATAGAACAAATTGGGAAAATTTGGAAAAAATGGCAAAATAGGTAACCTGAAGGAATCATGATAAATTTTTGGAAAAAGCAAAAAGTTGTTGGAGAGCCAACAACACGCGGTGTTCCCAAGCGGTCCCCCATCTAAGTACTAACCGCGCCCCTTCGCCCGACGCTGCTTAATTTCGGTGATCGGACGAGAACCGATGTATTCAGCGTGGTATGGTCGTTGGCAATTTTACCTTAGACAGCGCTGAATATGGCATTTTCGAGTATACTGGGACCATCAGGCTCAATAAGCTACTCTAATACGTCACTCGATAACCAAAATACCTAAACAAGCTCCAACATAACACATGTACACAAACAAATGCCATCGATTATATGTAGTATGTATGCAACTTTTATAAAATCGTTTGTATGCTTATTACGCTTCTGACTTATTGTTTGCTGCCTTTTTCAAGTAATGTAAATAATAATACTATGTTTTTTTATAACAAAAACAAAAAAAAAATAGAACAAATTGGGAAAATTTGGAAAAAATGGCAAAATAGGTAACCTGAAGGAATAATGATAAATTTTTGGAAAAAGCAAAAAGTTGTTGGAGAGCCAACAACACGCGGTGTTCCCAAGCGGTCCCCCATCTAAGTACTAACCGCGCCCGACGCTGCTTAATTTCGGTGATCGGACGAGAACCGATGTATTCAGCGTGGTATGGTCGTTGGCAATTTTACCTTAGACAGCGCTGAATATGGCATTTTCGAGTATACTGGGACCATCAGGCTCAATAAGCTACTCTAATACGTCACTCGATAACCAAAATACCTAAACAAGCTCCAACATAACACATGTACACAAACAAATGCCATCGATTATATGTAGTATGTATGCAACGTTTATAAAATCGTTTGTATGCTTATTACGCTTCTGACTTATGGTTTGCTGACTTTTTCAAGTAATGTAAATAATAATACTATGTTTTTTATAACAAAAACAAAAAAAAAATAGAACAAATTGGGAAAATTTGGAAAAAATGGCAAAATAGGTAACCTGAAGGAATCATGATAAATTTTTGGAAAAAGCAAAAAGTTGTTGGAGAGCCAACAACACGCGGTGTTCCCAAGCGGTCCCCCATCTAAGTACTAACCGCGCCCGACGCTGCTTAATTTCGGTGATCGGACGAGAACCGATGTATTCAGCGTGGTATGGTCGTTGGCAATTTTACCTTAGACAGCGCTGAATATGGCATTTTCGAGTATACTGGGACCATCAGGCTCAATAAGCTACTCTAATACGTCACTCGATAACCAAAATACCTAAACAAGCTCCAACATAACACATGTACACAAACAAATGCCATCGATTATATGTAGTATGTATGCAACTTTTATAAAATCGTTTGTATGCTTATTACGCTTCTGACTTATTGTTTGCTGCCTTTTTCAAGTAATGTAAATAATAATACTATGTTTTTTTATAACAAAAACAAAAAAAAAATAGAACAAATTGGGAAAATTTGGAAAAAATGGCAAAATAGGTAACCTGAAGGAATCATGATAAATTTTTGGAAAAAGCAAAAAGTTGTTGGAGAGCCAACAACACGCGGTGTTCCCAAGCGGTCCCCCATCTAAGTACTAACCGCGCCCCTTCGCCCGACGCTGCTTAATTTCGGTGATCGGACGAGAACCGATGTATTCAGCGTGGTATGGTCGTTGGCAATTTTACCTTAGACAGCGCTGAATATGGCATTTTCGAGTATACTGGGACCATCAGGCTCAATAAGCTACTCTAATACGTCACTCGATAACCAAAATACCTAAACAAGCTCCAACATAACACATGTACACAAACAAATGCCATCGATTATATGTAGTATGTATGCAACTTTTATAAAATCGTTTGTATGCTTATTACGCTTCTGACTTATTGTTTGCTGCCTTTTTCAAGTAATGTAAATAATAATACTATGTTTTTTATAACAAAAACAAAAAAAAAATAGAACAAATTGGGAAAATTTGGAAAAAATGGCAAAATAGGTAACCTGAAGGAATAATGATAAATTTTTGGAAAAAGCAAAAAGTTGTTGGAGAGCCAACAACACGCGGTGTTCCCAAGCGGTCCCCCATCTAAGTACTAACCGCGCCCGACGCTGCTTAATTTCGGTGATCGGACGAGAACCGATGTATTCAGCGTGGTATGGTCGTTGGCAATTTTACCTTAGACAGCGCTGAATATGGCATTTTCGAGTATACTGGGACCATCAGGCTCAATAAGCTACTCTAATACGTCACTCGATAACCAAAATACCTAAACAAGCTCCAACATAACACATGTACACAAACAAATGCCATCGATTATATGTAGTATGTATGCAACTTTTATAAAATCGTTTGTATGCTTATTACGCTTCTGACTTATTGTTTGCTGCCTTTTTCAAGTAATGTAAATAATAATACTATGTTTTTTATAACAAAAACAAAAAAAAAATAGAACAAATTGGGAAAATTTGGAAAAAATGGCAAAATAGGTAACCTGAAGGAATAATGATAAATTTTTGGAAAAAGCAAAAAGTTGTTGGAGAGCCAACAACACGCGGTGTTTCCAAGCGGTCCCCCATCTAAGTACTAACCGCGCCCGACGCTGCTTAATTTCGGTGATCGGACGAGAACCGATGTATTCAGCGTGGTATGGTCGTTGGCAATTTTACCTTAGACAGCGCTGAATATGGCATTTTCGAGTATACTGGGACCATCAGGCTCAATAAGCTACTCTAATACGTCACTCGATAACCAAAATACCTAAACAAGCTCCAACATAACACATGTACACAAACAAATGCCATCGATTATATGTAGTATGTATGCAACTTTTATAAAATCGTTTGTATGCTTATTACGCTTCTGACTTATTGTTTGCTGCCTTTTTCAAGTAATGTAAATAATAATACTATGTTTTTTATAACAAAAACAAAAAAAAAATAGAACAAATTGGGAAAATTTGGAAAAAATGGCAAAATAGGTAACCTGAAGGAATAATGATAAATTTTTGGAAAAAGCAAAAAGTTGTTGGAGAGCCAACAACACGCGGTGTTCCCAAGCGGTCCCCCATCTAAGTACTAACCGCGCTCCTTCGCCCGACGCTGCTTAATTTCGGTGATCGGACGAGAACCGATGTATTCAGCGTGGTATGGTCGTTGGCAATTTTACCTTAGACAGCGCTGAATATGGCATTTTCGAGTATACTGGGACCATCAGGCTCAATAAGCTACTCTAATACGTCACTCGATAACCAAAATACCTAAACAAGCTCCAACATAACACATGTACACAAACAAATGCCATCGATTATATGTAGTATGTATGCAACTTTTATAAAATCGTTTGTATGCTTATTACGCTTCTGACTTATTGTTTGCTGCCTTTTTCAAGTAATGTAAATAATAATACTATGTTTTTTATAACAAAAACAAAAAAAAAATAGAACAAATTGGGAAAATTTGGAAAAAATGGCAAAATAGGTAACCTGAAGGAATAATGATAAATTTTTGGAAAAAGCAAAAAGTTGTTGGAGAGCCAACAACACGCGGTGTTTCCAAGCGGTCCCCCATCTAAGTACTAACCGCGCCCGACGCTGCTTAATTTCGGTGATCGGACGAGAACCGATGTATTCAGCGTGGTATGGTCGTTGGCAATTTTACCTTAGACAGCGCTGAATATGGCATTTTCGAGTATACTGGGACCATCAGGCTCAATAAGCTACTCTAATACGTCACTCGATAACCAAAATACCTAAACAAGCTCCAACATAACACATGTACACAAACAAATGCCATCGATTATATGTAGTATGTATGCAACTTTTATAAAATCGTTTGTATGCTTATTACGCTTCTGACTTATTGTTTGCTGCCTTTTTCAAGTAATGTAAATAATAATACTATGTTTTTTATAACAAAAACAAAAAAAAAATAGAACAAATTGGGAAAATTTGGAAAAAATGGCAAAATAGGTAACCTGAAGGAATAATGATAAATTTTTGGAAAAAGCAAAAAGTTGTTGGAGAGCCAACAACACGCGGTGTTTCCAAGCGGTCCCCCATCTAAGTACTAACCGCGCCCGACGCTGCTTAATTTCGGTGATCGGACGAGAACCGATGTATTCAGCGTGGTATGGTCGTTGGCAATTTTACCTTAGACAGCGCTGAATATGGCATTTTCGAGTATACTGGGACCATCAGGCTCAATAAGCTACTCTAATACGTCACTCGATAACCAAAATACCTAAACAAGCTCCAACATAACACATGTACACAAACAAATGCCATCGATTATATGTAGTATGTATGCAACTTTTATAAAATCGTTTGTATGCTTATTACGCTTCTGACTTATTGTTTGCTGCCTTTTTCAAGTAATGTAAATAATAATACTATGTTTTTTATAACAAAAACAAAAAAAAAATAGAACAAATTGGGAAAATTTGGAAAAAATGGCAAAATAGGTAACCTGAAGGAATAATGATAAATTTTTGGAAAAAGCAAAAAGTTGTTGGAGAGCCAACAACACGCGGTGTTCCCAAGCGGTCCCCCATCTAAGTACTAACCGCGCCCCTTCGCCCGACGCTGCTTAATTTCGGTGATCGGACGAGAACCGATGTATTCAGCGTGGTATGGTCGTTGGCAATTTTACCTTAGACAGCGCTGAATATGGCATTTTCGAGTATACTGGGACCATCAGGCTCAATAAGCTACTCTAATACGTCACTCGATAACCAAAATACCTAAACAAGCTCCAACATAACACATGTACACAAACAAATGCCATCGATTATATGTAGTATGTATGCAACTTTTATAAAATCGTTTGTATGCTTATTACGCTTCTGACTTATTGTTTGCTGCCTTTTTCAAGTAATGTAAATAATAATACTATGTTTTTTATAACAAAAACAAAAAAAAAATAGAACAAATTGGGAAAATTTGGAAAAAATGGCAAAATAGGTAACCTGAAGGAATAATGATAAATTTTTGGAAAAAGCAAAAAGTTGTTGGAGAGCCAACAACACGCGGTGTTTCCAAGCGGTCCCCCATCTAAGTACTAACCGCGCCCGACGCTGCTTAATTTCGGTGATCGGACGAGAACCGATGTATTCAGCGTGGTATGGTCGTTGGCAATTTTACCTTAGACAGCGCTGAATATGGCATTTTCGAGTATACTGGGACCATCAGGCTCAATAAGCTACTCTAATACGTCACTCGATAACCAAAATACCTAAACAAGCTCCAACATAACACATGTACACAAACAAATGCCATCGATTATATGTAGTATGTATGCAACTTTTATAAAATCGTTTGTATGCTTATTACGCTTCTGACTTATTGTTTGCTGCCTTTTTCAAGTAATGTAAATAATAATACTATGTTTTTTATAACAAAAACAAAAAAAAAATAGAACAAATTGGGAAAATTTGGAAAAAATGGCAAAATAGGTAACCTGAAGGAATAATGATAAATTTTTGGAAAAAGCAAAAAGTTGTTGGAGAGCCAACAACACGCGGTGTTCCCAAGCGGTCCCCCATCTAAGTACTAACCGCGCCCCTTCGCCCGACGCTGCTTAATTTCGGTGATCGGACGAGAACCGATGTATTCAGCGTGGTATGGTCGTTGGCAATTTTACCTTAGACAGCGCTGAATATGGCATTTTCGAGTATACTGGGACCATCAGGCTCAATAAGCTACTCTAATACGTCACTCGATAACCAAAATACCTAAACAAGCTCCAACATAACACATGTACACAAACAAATGCCATCGATTATATGTAGTATGTATGCAACTTTTATAAAATCGTTTGTATGCTTATTACGCTTCTGACTTATTGTTTGCTGCCTTTTTCAAGTAATGTAAATAATAATACTATGTTTTTTATAACAAAAACAAAAAAAAAATAGAACAAATTGGGAAAATTTGGAAAAAATGGCAAAATAGGTAACCTGAAGGAATAATGATAAATTTTTGGAAAAAGCAAAAAGTTGTTGGAGAGCCAACAACACGCGGTGTTCCCAAGCGGTCCCCCATCTAAGTACTAACCGCGCCCGACGCTGCTTAATTTCGGTGATCGGACGAGAACCGATGTATTCAGCGTGGTATGGTCGTTGGCAATTTTACCTTAGACAGCGCTGAATATGGCATTTTCGAGTATACTGGGACCATCAGGCTCAATAAGCTACTCTAATACGTCACTCGATAACCAAAATACCTAAACAAGCTCCAACATAACACATGTACACAAACAAATGCCATCGATTATATGTAGTATGTATGCAACTTTTATAAAATCGTTTGTATGCTTATTACGCTTCTGACTTATTGTTTGCTGCCTTTTTCAAGTAATGTAAATAATAATACTATGTTTCTTATAACAAAAACAAAAAAAATAGAAGAAATTGGGAAAAATTGGAAAAAATGGCAAAATAGGTAACCTGAAGGAATCATGATAAATTTTTGGAAAAAGCAAAAAGTTGTTGGAGAGCCAACAACACGCGGTGTTCCCAAGCGGTCCCCCATCTAAGTACTAACCGCGCCCGACGCTGCTTAATTTCGGTGATCGGACGAGAACCGATGTATTCAGCGTGGTATGGTCGTTGGCAATTTTACCTTAGACAGCGCTGAATATGGCATTTTCGAGTATACTGGGACCATCAGGCTCAATAAGCTACTCTAATACGTCACTCGATAACCAAAATACCTAAACAAGCTCCAACATAACACATGTACACAAACAAATGCCATCGATTATATGTAGTATGTATGCAACTTTTATAAAATCGTTTGTATGCTTATTACGCTTCTGACTTATTGTTTGCTGCCTTTTTCAAGTAATGTAAATAATAATACTATGTTTTTTATAACAAAAACAAAAAAAAAAATAGAACAAATTGGGAAAATTTGGAAAAAATGGCAAAATAGGTAACCTGAAGGAATAATGATAAATTTTTGGAAAAAGCAAAAAGTTGTTGGAGAGCCAACAACACGCGGTGTTCCCAAGCGGTCCCCCATCTAAGTACTAACCGCGCCCGACGCTGCTTAATTTCGGTGATCGGACGAGAACCGATGTATTCAGCGTGGTATGGTCGTTGGCAATTTTACCTTAGACAGCGCTGAATATGGCATTTTCGAGTATACTGGGACCATCAGGCTCAATAAGCTACTCTAATACGTCACTCGATAACCAAAATACCTAAACAAGCTCCAACATAACACATGTACACAAACAAATGCCATCGATTATATGTAGTATGTATGCAACTTTTATAAAATCGTTTGTATGCTTATTACGCTTCTGACTTATTGTTTGCTGCCTTTTTCAAGTAATGTAAATAATAATACTATGTTTTTTATAACAAAAACAAAAAAAAATAGAACAAATTGGGAAAATTTGGAAAAAATGGCAAAATAGGTAACCTGAAGGAATCATGATAAATTTTTGGAAAAAGCAAAAAGTTGTTGGAGAGCCAACAACACGCGGTGTTCCCAAGCGGTCCCCCATCTAAGTACTAACCGCGCCCCTTCGCCCGACGCTGCTTAATTTCGGTGATCGGACGAGAACCGATGTATTCAGCGTGGTATGGTCGTTGGCAATTTTACCTTAGACAGCGCTGAATATGGCATTTTCGAGTATACTGGGACCATCAGGCTCAATAAGCTACTCTAATACGTCACTCGATAACCAAAATACCTAAACAAGCTCCAACATAACACATGTACACAAACAAATGCCATCGATTATATGTAGTATGTATGCAACTTTTATAAAATCGTTTGTATGCTTATTACGCTTCTGACTAATGGTTTGATGCCTTTTTTAAGTAATGTAAATAGTAATACTATGTTTTTTATAACAAAAACAAAAAAAAAAAATAGAAGAAATTGGGAAAAATTGGAAAAAATGGCAAAATAGGTAACCTGAAGGAATCATGATAAATTTTTGGAAAAAGCAAAAAGTTGTTGGAGAGCCAACAACACGCGGTGTTCCCAAGCGGTCCCCCATCTAAGTACTAACCGCGCCCGACGCTGCTTAATTTCGGTGATCGGACGAGAACCGATGTATTCAGCGTGGTATGGTCGTTGGCAATTTTACCTTAGACAGCGCTGAATATGGCATTTTCGAGTATACTGGGACCATCAGGCTCAATAAGCTACTCTAATACGTCACTCGATAACCAAAATACCTAAACAAGCTCCAACATAACACATGTACACAAACAAATGCCATCGATTATATGTAGTATGTATGCAACTTTTATAAAATCGTTTGTATGCTTATTACGCTTCTGACTTATTGTTTGCTGCCTTTTTCAAGTAATGTAAATAATAATACTATGTTTTTTATAACAAAAACAAAAAAAAAATAGAACAAATTGGGAAAATTTGGAAAAAATGGCAAAATAGGTAACCTGAAGGAATCATGATAAATTTTTGGAAAAAGCAAAAAGTTGTTGGAGAGCCAACAACACGCGGTGTTCCCAAGCGGTCCCCCATCTAAGTACTAACCGCGCCCGACGCTGCTTAATTTCGGTGATCGGACGAGAACCGATGTATTCAGCGTGGTATGGTCGTTGGCAATTTTACCTTAGACAGCGCTGAATATGGCATTTTCGAGTATACTGGGACCATCAGGCTCAATAAGCTACTCTAATACGTCACTCGATAACCAAAATACCTAAACAAGCTCCAACATAACACATGTACACAAACAAATGCCATCGATTATATGTAGTATGTATGCAACTTTTATAAAATCGTTTGTATGCTTATTACGCTTCTGACTTATTGTTTGCTGCCTTTTTCAAGTAATGTAAATAATAATACTATGTTTTTTATAACAAAAACAAAAAAAAAAAATAGAACAAATTGGGAAAATTTGGAAAAAATGGCAAAATAGGTAACCTGAAGGAATCATGATAAATTTTTGGAAAAAGCAAAAAGTTGTTGGAGAGCCAACAACACGCGGTGTTCCCAAGCGGTCCCCCATCTAAGTACTAACCGCGCCCGACGCTGCTTAATTTCGGTGATCGGACGAGAACCGATGTATTCAGCGTGGTATGGTCGTTGGCAATTTTACCTTAGACAGCGCTGAATATGGCATTTTCGAGTATACTGGGACCATCAGGCTCAATAAGCTACTCTAATACGTCACTCGATAACCAAAATACCTAAACAAGCTCCAACATAACACATGTACACAAACAAATGCCATCGATTATATGTAGTATGTATGCAACTTTTATAAAATCGTTTGTATGCTTATTACGCTTCTGACTTATTGTTTGCTGCCTTTTTCAAGTAATGTAAATAATAATACTATGTTTCTTATAACAAAAACAAAAAAAAAATAGAACAAATTGGGAAAATTTGGAAAAAATGGCAAAATAGGTAGCCTGAAGGAATCATGATAAATTTTTGGAAAAAGCAAAAAGTTGTTGGAGAGCCAACAACACGCGGTGTTCCCAAGCGGTCCCCCATCTAAGTACTAACCGCGCCCGACGCTGCTTAATTTCGGTGATCGGACGAGAACCGATGTATTCAGCGTGGTATGGTCGTTGGCAATTTTACCTTAGACAGCGCTGAATATGGCATTTTCGAGTATACTGGGACCATCAGGCTCAATAAGCTACTCTAATACGTCACTCGATAACCAAAATACCTAAACAAGCTCCAACATAACACATGTACACAAACAAATGCCATCGATTATATGTAGTATGTATGCAACTTTTATAAAATCGTTTGTATGCTTATTACGCTTCTGACTTATTGTTTGCTGCCTTTTTCAAGTAATGTAAATAATAATACTATGTTTTTTATAACAAAAACAAAAAAAAAAATAGAACAAATTGGGAAAATTTGGAAAAAATGGCAAAATAGGTAACCTGAAGGAATCATGATAAATTTTTGGAAAAAGCAAAAAGTTGTTGGAGAGCCAACAACACGCGGTGTTCCCAAGCGGTCCCCCATCTAAGTACTAACCGCGCCCGACGCTGCTTAATTTCGGTGATCGGACGAGAACCGATGTATTCAGCGTGGTATGGTCGTTGGCAATTTTACCTTAGACAGCGCTGAATATGGCATTTTCGAGTATACTGGGACCATCAGGCTCAATAAGCTACTCTAATACGTCACTCGATAACCAAAATACCTAAACAAGCTCCAACATAACACATGTACACAAACAAATGCCATCGATTATATGTAGTATGTATGCAACTTTTATAAAATCGTTTGTATGCTTATTACGCTTCTGACTTATTGTTTGCTGCCTTTTTCAAGTAATGTAAATAATAATACTATGTTTTTTATAACAAAAACAAAAAAAAAATAGAACAAATTGGGAAAATTTGGAAAAAATGGCAAAATAGGTAACCTGAAGGAATCATGATAAATTTTTGGAAAAAGCAAAAAGTTGTTGGAGAGCCAACAACACGCGGTGTTCCCAAGCGGTCCCCCATCTAAGTACTAACCGCGCCCGACGCTGCTTAATTTCGGTGATCGGACGAGAACCGATGTATTCAGCGTGGTATGGTCGTTGGCAATTTTACCTTAGACAGCGCTGAATATGGCATTTTCGAGTATACTGGGACCATCAGGCTCAATAAGCTACTCTAATACGTCACTCGATAACCAAAATACCTAAACAAGCTCCAACATAACACATGTACACAAACAAATGCCATCGATTATATGTAGTATGTATGCAACTTTTATAAAATCGTTTGTATGCTTATTACGCTTCTGACTTATTGTTTGCTGCCTTTTTCAAGTAATGTAAATAATAATACTATGTTTTTTATAACAAAAACAAAAAAAAAATAGAACAAATTGGGAAAATTTGGAAAAAATGGCAAAATAGGTAACCTGAAGGAATCATGATAAATTTTTGGAAAAAGCAAAAAGTTGTTGGAGAGCCAACAACACGCGGTGTTCCCAAGCGGTCCCCCATCTAAGTACTAACCGCGCCCGACGCTGCTTAATTTCGGTGATCGGACGAGAACCGATGTATTCAGCGTGGTATGGTCGTTGGCAATTTTACCTTAGACAGCGCTGAATATGGCATTTTCGAGTATACTGGGACCATCAGGCTCAATAAGCTACTCTAATACGTCACTCGATAACCAAAATACCTAAACAAGCTCCAACATAACACATGTACACAAACAAATGCCATCGATTATATGTAGTATGTATGCAACTTTTATAAAATCGTTTGTATGCTTATTACGCTTCTGACTTATTGTTTGCTGCCTTTTTCAAGTAATGTAAATAATAATACTATGTTTTTTATAACAAAAACAAAAAAAAAAATAGAACAAATTGGGAAAATTTGGAAAAAATGGCAAAATAGGTAACCTGAAGGAATCATGATAAATTTTTGGAAAAAGCAAAAAGTTGTTGGAGAGCCAACAACACGCGGTGTTCCCAAGCGGTCCCCCATCTAAGTACTAACCGCGCCCGACGCTGCTTAATTTCGGTGATCGGACGAGAACCGATGTATTCAGCGTGGTATGGTCGTTGGCAATTTTACCTTAGACAGCGCTGAATATGGCATTTTCGAGTATACTGGGACCATCAGGCTCAATAAGCTACTCTAATACGTCACTCGATAACCAAAATACCTAAACAAGCTCCAACATAACACATGTACACAAACAAATGCCATCGGTTATATGTAGTATGTATGCAACTTTTATAAAATCGTTTGTATGCTTATTACGCTTCTGACTTATTGTTTGCTGCCTTTTTCAAGTAATGTAAATAATAATACTATGTTTTTTATAACAAAAACAAAAAAAAAATAGAACAAATTGGGAAAATTTGGAAAAAATGGCAAAATAGGTAACCTGAAGGAATCATGATAAATTTTTGGAAAAAGCAAAAAGTTGTTGGAGAGCCAACAACACGCGGTGTTCCCAAGCGGTCCCCCATCTAAGTACTAACCGCGCCCGACGCTGCTTAATTTCGGTGATCGGACGAGAACCGATGTATTCAGCGTGGTATGGTCGTTGGCAATTTTACCTTAGACAGCGCTGAATATGGCATTTTCGAGTATACTGGGACCATCAGGCTCAATAAGCTACTCTAATACGTCACTCGATAACCAAAATACCTAAACAAGCTCCAACATAACACATGTACACAAACAAATGCCATCGATTATATGTAGTATGTATGCAACTTTTATAAAATCGTTTGTATGCTTATTACGCTTCTGACTTATTGTTTGCTGCCTTTTTCAAGTAATGTAAATAATAATACTATGTTTTTTATAACAAAAACAAAAAAAAAATAGAACAAATTGGGAAAATTTGGAAAAAATGGCAAAATAGGTAACCTGAAGGAATAATGATAAATTTTTGGAAAAAGCAAAAAGTTGTTGGAGAGCCAACAACACGCGGTGTTCCCAAGCGGTCCCCCATCTAAGTACTAACCGCGCCCGACGCTGCTTAATTTCGGTGATCGGACGAGAACCGATGTATTCAGCGTGGTATGGTCGTTGGCAATTTTACCTTAGACAGCGCTGAATATGGCATTTTCGAGTATACTGGGACCATCAGGCTCAATAAGCTACTCTAATACGTCACTCGATAACCAAAATACCTAAACAAGCTCCAACATAACACATGTACACAAACAAATGCCATCGATTATATGTAGTATGTATGCAACTTTTATAAAATCGTTTGTATGCTTATTACGCTTCTGACTTATTGTTTGCTGCCTTTTTCAAGTAATGTAAATAATAATACTATGTTTTTTATAACAAAAACAAAAAAAAAATAGAACAAATTGGGAAAATTTGGAAAAAATGGCAAAATAGGTAGCCTGAAGGAATCATGATAAATTTTTGGAAAAAGCAAAAAGTTGTTGGAGAGCCAACAACACGCGGTGTTCCCAAGCGGTCCCCCATCTAAGTACTAACCGCGCCCGACGCTGCTTAATTTCGGTGATCGGACGAGAACCGATGTATTCAGCGTGGTATGGTCGTTGGCAATTTTACCTTAGACAGCGCTGAATATGGCATTTTCGAGTATACTGGGACCATCAGGCTCAATAAGCTACTCTAATACGTCACTCGATAACCAAAATACCTAAACAAGCTCCAACATAACACATGTACACAAACAAATGCCATCGATTATATGTAGTATGTATGCAACTTTTATAAAATCGTTTGTATGCTTATTACGCTTCTGACTTATTGTTTGCTGCCTTTTTCAAGTAATGTAAATAATAATACTATGTTTTTTATAACAAAAACAAAAAAAAAAATAGAACAAATTGGGAAAATTTGGAAAAAATGGCAAAATAGGTAACCTGAAGGAATCATGATAAATTTTTGGAAAAAGCAAAAAGTTGTTGGAGAGCCAACAACACGCGGTGTTCCCAAGCGGTCCCCCATCTAAGTACTAACCGCGCCCGACGCTGCTTAATTTCGGTGATCGGACGAGAACCGATGTATTCAGCGTGGTATGGTCGTTGGCAATTTTACCTTAGACAGCGCTGAATATGGCATTTTCGAGTATACTGGGACCATCAGGCTCAATAAGCTACTCTAATACGTCACTCGATAACCAAAATACCTAAACAAGCTCCAACATAACACATGTACACAAACAAATGCCATCGATTATATGTAGTATGTATGCAACTTTTATAAAATCGTTTGTATGCTTATTACGCTTCTGACTTATTGTTTGCTGCCTTTTTCAAGTAATGTAAATAATAATACTATGTTTTTTATAACAAAAACAAAAAAAAAATAGAACAAATTGGGAAAATTTGGAAAAAATGGCAAAATAGGTAACCTGAGGGAATAATGATAAATTTTTGGAAAAAGCAAAAAGTTGTTGGAGAGCCAACAACACGCGGTGTTCCCAAGCGGTCCCCCATCTAAGTACTAACCGCGCCCGACGCTGCTTAATTTCGGTGATCGGACGAGAACCGATGTATTCAGCGTGGTATGGTCGTTGGCAATTTTACCTTAGACAGCGCTGAATATGGCATTTTCGAGTATACTGGGACCATCAGGCTCAATAAGCTACTCTAATACGTCACTCGATAACCAAAATACCTAAACAAGCTCCAACATAACACATGTACACAAACAAATGCCATCGATTATATGTAGTATGTATGCAACTTTTATAAAATCGTTTGTATGCTTATTACGCTTCTGACTTATTGTTTGCTGCCTTTTTCAAGTAATGTAAATAATAATACTATGTTTTTTATAACAAAAACAAAAAAAAAATAGAACAAATTGGGAAAATTTGGAAAAAATGGCAAAATAGGTAACCTGAAGGAATCATGATAAATTTTTGGAAAAAGCAAAAAGTTGTTGGAGAGCCAACAACACGCGGTGTTCCCAAGCGGTCCCCCATCTAAGTACTAACCGCGCCCCTTCGCCCGACGCTGCTTAATTTCGGTGATCGGACGAGAACCGATGTATTCAGCGTGGTATGGTCGTTGGCAATTTTACCTTAGACAGCGCTGAATATGGCATTTTCGAGTATACTGGGACCATCAGGCTCAATAAGCTACTCTAATACGTCACTCGATAACCAAAATACCTAAACAAGCTCCAACATAACACATGTACACAAACAAATGCCATCGATTATATGTAGTATGTATGCAACTTTTATAAAATCGTTTGTATGCTTATTACGCTTCTGACTTATTGTTTGCTGCCTTTTTCAAGTAATGTAAATAATAATACTATGTTTTTTATAACAAAAACAAAAAAAAAAATAGAACAAATTGGGAAAATTTGGAAAAAATGGCAAAATAGGTAACCTGAAGGAATCATGATAAATTTTTGGAAAAAGCAAAAAGTTGTTGGAGAGCCAACAACACGCGGTGTTCCCAAGCGGTCCCCCATCTAAGTACTAACCGCGCCCCTTCGCCCGACGCTGCTTAATTTCGGTGATCGGACGAGAACCGATGTATTCAGCGTGGTATGGTCGTTGGCAATTTTACCTTAGACAGCGCTGAATATGGCATTTTCGAGTATACTGGGACCATCAGGCTCAATAAGCTACTCTAATACGTCACTCGATAACCAAAATACCTAAACAAGCTCCAACATAACACATGTACACAAACAAATGCCATCGGTTATATGTAGTATGTATGCAACTTTTATAAAATCGTTTGTATGCTTATTACGCTTCTGACTTATTGTTTGCTGCCTTTTTCAAGTAATGTAAATAATAATACTATGTTTTTTATAACAAAAACAAAAAAAAAATAGAACAAATTGGGAAAATTTGGAAAAAATGGCAAAATAGGTAACCTGAAGGAATCATGATAAATTTTTGGAAAAAGCAAAAAGTTGTTGGAGAGCCAACAACACGCGGTGTTCCCAAGCGGTCCCCCATCTAAGTACTAACCGCGCCCGACGCTGCTTAATTTCGGTGATCGGACGAGAACCGATGTATTCAGCGTGGTATGGTCGTTGGCAATTTTACCTTAGACAGCGCTGAATATGGCATTTTCGAGTATACTGGGACCATCAGGCTCAATAAGCTACTCTAATACGTCACTCGATAACCAAAATACCTAAACAAGCTCCAACATAACACATGTACACAAACAAATGCCATCGATTATATGTAGTATGTATGCAACTTTTATAAAATCGTTTGTATGCTTATTACGCTTCTGACTTATTGTTTGCTGCCTTTTTCAAGTAATGTAAATAATAATACTATGTTTTTTATAACAAAAACAAAAAAAAAATAGAACAAATTGGGAAAATTTGGAAAAAATGGCAAAATAGGTAACCTGAAGGAATAATGATAAATTTTTGGAAAAAGCAAAAAGTTGTTGGAGAGCCAACAACACGCGGTGTTCCCAAGCGGTCCCCCATCTAAGTACTAACCGCGCCCGACGCTGCTTAATTTCGGTGATCGGACGAGAACCGATGTATTCAGCGTGGTATGGTCGTTGGCAATTTTACCTTAGACAGCGCTGAATATGGCATTTTCGAGTATACTGGGACCATCAGGCTCAATAAGCTACTCTAATACGTCACTCGATAACCAAAATACCTAAACAAGCTCCAACATAACACATGTACACAAACAAATGCCATCGATTATATGTAGTATGTATGCAACTTTTATAAAATCGTTTGTATGCTTATTACGCTTCTGACTTATTGTTTGCTGCCTTTTTCAAGTAATGTAAATAATAATACTATGTTTTTTATAACAAAAACAAAAAAAAAAATAGAACAAATTGGGAAAATTTGGAAAAAATGGCAAAATAGGTAACCTGAAGGAATCATGATAAATTTTTGGAAAAAGCAAAAAGTTGTTGGAGAGCCAACAACACGCGGTGTTCCCAAGCGGTCCCCCATCTAAGTACTAACCGCGCCCGACGCTGCTTAATTTCGGTGATCGGACGAGAACCGATGTATTCAGCGTGGTATGGTCGTTGGCAATTTTACCTTAGACAGCGCTGAATATGGCATTTTCGAGTATACTGGGACCATCAGGCTCAATAAGCTACTCTAATACGTCACTCGATAACCAAAATACCTAAACAAGCTCCAACATAACACATGTACACAAACAAATGCCATCGATTATATGTAGTATGTATGCAACTTTTATAAAATCGTTTGTATGCTTATTACGCTTCTGACTTATTGTTTGCTGCCTTTTTCAAGTAATGTAAATAATAATACTATGTTTTTTATAACAAAAACAAAAAAAAAAATAGAACAAATTGGGAAAATTTGGAAAAAATGGCAAAATAGGTAACCTGAAGGAATCATGATAAATTTTTGGAAAAAGCAAAAAGTTGTTGGAGAGCCAACAACACGCGGTGTTCCCAAGCGGTCCCCCATCTAAGTACTAACCGCGCCCGACGCTGCTTAATTTCGGTGATCGGACGAGAACCGATGTATTCAGCGTGGTATGGTCGTTGGCAATTTTACCTTAGACAGCGCTGAATATGGCATTTTCGAGTATACTGGGACCATCAGGCTCAATAAGCTACTCTAATACGTCACTCGATAACCAAAATACCTAAACAAGCTCCAACATAACACATGTACACAAACAAATGCCATCGATTATATGTAGTATGTATGCAACTTTTATAAAATCGTTTGTATGCTTATTACGCTTCTGACTTATTGTTTGCTGCCTTTTTCAAGTAATGTAAATAATAATACTATGTTTTTTATAACAAAAACAAAAAAAAAATAGAACAAATTGGGAAAATTTGGAAAAAATGGCAAAATAGGTAACCTGAAGGAATCATGATAAATTTTTGGAAAAAGCAAAAAGTTGTTGGAGAGCCAACAACACGCGGTGTTCCCAAGCGGTCCCCCATCTAAGTACTAACCGCGCCCGACGCTGCTTAATTTCGGTGATCGGACGAGAACCGATGTATTCAGCGTGGTATGGTCGTTGGCAATTTTACCTTAGACAGCGCTGAATATGGCATTTTCGAGTATACTGGGACCATCAGGCTCAATAAGCTACTCTAATACGTCACTCGATAACCAAAATACCTAAACAAGCTCCAACATAACACATGTACACAAACAAATGCCATCGATTATATGTAGTATGTATGCAACTTTTATAAAATCGTTTGTATGCTTATTACGCTTCTGACTTATTGTTTGCTGCCTTTTTCAAGTAATGTAAATAATAATACTATGTTTTTTATAACAAAAACAAAAAAAAAAAATAGAACAAATTGGGAAAATTTGGAAAAAATGGCAAAATAGGTAACCTGAAGGAATCATGATAAATTTTTGGAAAAAGCAAAAAGTTGTTGGAGAGCCAACAACACGCAGTGTTCCCAAGCGGTCCCCCATCTAAGTACTAACCGCGCCCGACGCTGCTTAATTTCGGTGATCGGACGAGGACCGATGTATTCAGCGTGGTATGGTCGTTGGCAATTTTACCTTAGACAGCGCTGAATATGGCATTTTCGAGTATACTGGGACCATCAGGCTCAATAAGCTACTCTAATACGTCACTCGATAACCAAAATACCTAAACAAGCTCCAACATAACACATGTACACAAACAAATGCCATCGATTATATGTAGTATGTATGCAACTTTTATAAAATCGTTTGTATGCTTATTACGCTTCTGACTTATTGTTTGCTGCCTTTTTCAAGTAATGTAAATAATAATACTATGTTTTTTATAACAAAAACAAAAAAAAAAAATAGAACAAATTGGGAAAATTTGGAAAAAATGGCAAAATAGGTAACCTGAAGGAATCATGATAAATTTTTGGAAAAAGCAAAAAGTTGTTGGAGAGCCAACAACACGCAGTGTTCCCAAGCGGTCCCCCATCTAAGTACTAACCGCGCCCGACGCTGCTTAATTTCGGTGATCGGACGAGGACCGATGTATTCAGCGTGGTATGGTCGTTGGCAATTTTACCTTAGACAGCGCTGAATATGGCATTTTCGAGTATACTGGGACCATCAGGCTCAATAAGCTACTCTAATACGTCACTCGATAACCAAAATACCTAAACAAGCTCCAACATAACACATGTACACAAACAAATGCCATCGATTATATGTAGTATGTATGCAACTTTTATAAAATCGTTTGTATGCTTATTACGCTTCTGACTTATTGTTTGCTGCCTTTTTCAAGTAATGTAAATAATAATACTATGTTTTTTATAACAAAAACAAAAAAAAAAATAGAACAAATTGGGAAAATTTGGAAAAAATGGCAAAATAGGTAACCTGAAGGAATCATGATAAATTTTTGGAAAAAGCAAAAAGTTGTTGGAGAGCCAACAACACGCGGTGTTCCCAAGCGGTCCCCCATCTAAGTACTAACCGCGCCCGACGCTGCTTAATTTCGGTGATCGGACGAGAACCGATGTATTCAGCGTGGTATGGTCGTTGGCAATTTTACCTTAGACAGCGCTGAATATGGCATTTTCGAGTATACTGGGACCATCAGGCTCAATAAGCTACTCTAATACGTCACTCGATAACCAAAATACCTAAACAAGCTCCAACATAACACATGTACACAAACAAATGCCATCGATTATATGTAGTATGTATGCAACTTTTATAAAATCGTTTGTATGCTTATTACGCTTCTGACTTATTGTTTGCTGCCTTTTTCAAGTAATGTAAATAATAATACTATGTTTTTTATAACAAAAACAAAAAAAAAATAGAACAAATTGGGAAAATTTGGAAAAAATGGCAAAATAGGTAACCTGAAGGAATCATGATAAATTTTTGGAAAAAGCAAAAAGTTGTTGGAGAGCCAACAACACGCGGTGTTCCCAAGCGGTCCCCCATCTAAGTACTAACCGCGCCCGACGCTGCTTAATTTCGGTGATCGGACGAGAACCGATGTATTCAGCGTGGTATGGTCGTTGGCAATTTTACCTTAGACAGCGCTGAATATGGCATTTTCGAGTATACTGGGACCATCAGGCTCAATAAGCTACTCTAATACGTCACTCGATAACCAAAATACCTAAACAAGCTCCAACATAACACATGTACACAAACAAATGCCATCGATTATATGTAGTATGTATGCAACTTTTATAAAATCGTTTGTATGCTTATTACGCTTCTGACTTATTGTTTGCTGCCTTTTTCAAGTAATGTAAATAATAATACTATGTTTTTTATAACAAAAACAAAAAAAAAAATAGAACAAATTGGGAAAATTTGGAAAAAATGGCAAAATAGGTAACCTGAAGGAATCATGATAAATTTTTGGAAAAAGCAAAAAGTTGTTGGAGAGCCAACAACACGCGGTGTTCCCAAGCGGTCCCCCATCTAAGTACTAACCGCGCCCGACGCTGCTTAATTTCGGTGATCGGACGAGAACCGATGTATTCAGCGTGGTATGGTCGTTGGCAATTTTACCTTAGACAGCGCTGAATATGGCATTTTCGAGTATACTGGGACCATCAGGCTCAATAAGCTACTCTAATACGTCACTCGATAACCAAAATACCTAAACAAGCTCCAACATAACACATGTACACAAACAAATGCCATCGATTATATGTAGTATGTATGCAACTTTTATAAAATCGTTTGTATGCTTATTACGCTTCTGACTTATTGTTTGCTGCCTTTTTCAAGTAATGTAAATAATAATACTATGTTTTTTATAACAAAAACAAAAAAAAAATAGAACAAATTGGGAAAATTTGGAAAAAATGGCAAAATAGGTAACCTGAAGGAATCATGATAAATTTTTGGAAAAAGCAAAAAGTTGTTGGAGAGCCAACAACACGCGGTGTTCCCAAGCGGTCCCCCATCTAAGTACTAACCGCGCCCGACGCTGCTTAATTTAGGTGATCGGACGAGAACCGATGTATTCAGCGTGGTATGGTCGTTGGCAATTTTACCTTAGACAGCGCTGAATATGGCATTTTCGAGTATACTGGGACCATCAGGCTCAATAAGCTACTCTAATACGTCACTCGATAACCAAAATACCTAAACAAGCTCCAACATAACACATGTACACAAACAAATGCCATCGATTATATGTAGTATGTATGCAACTTTTATAAAATCGTTTGTATGCTTATTACGCTTCTGACTTATTGTTTGCTGCCTTTTTCAAGTAATGTAAATAATAATACTATGTTTTTTATAACAAAAACAAAAAAAAAAATAGAACAAATTGGGAAAATTTGGAAAAAATGGCAAAATAGGTAACCTGAAGGAATCATGATAAATTTTTGGAAAAAGCAAAAAGTTGTTGGAGAGCCAACAACACGCGGTGTTCCCAAGCGGTCCCCCATCTAAGTACTAACCGCGCCCGACGCTGCTTAATTTCGGTGATCGGACGAGAACCGATGTATTCAGCGTGGTATGGTCGTTGGCAATTTTACCTTAGACAGCGCTGAATATGGCATTTTCGAGTATACTGGGACCATCAGGCTCAATAAGCTACTCTAATACGTCACTCGATAACCAAAATACCTAAACAAGCTCCAACATAACACATGTACACAAACAAATGCCATCGATTATATGTAGTATGTATGCAACTTTTATAAAATCGTTTGTATGCTTATTACGCTTCTGACTTATTGTTTGCTGCCTTTTTCAAGTAATGTAAATAATAATACTATGTTTTTTATAACAAAAACAAAAAAAAAAATAGAACAAATTGGGAAAATTTGGAAAAAATGGCAAAATAGGTAACCTGAAGGAATCATGATAAATTTTTGGAAAAAGCAAAAAGTTGTTGGAGAGCCAACAACACGCGGTGTTCCCAAGCGGTCCCCCATCTAAGTACTAACCGCGCCCGACGCTGCTTAATTTCGGTGATCGGACGAGAACCGATGTATTCAGCGTGGTATGGTCGTTGGCAATTTTACCTTAGACAGCGCTGAATATGGCATTTTCGAGTATACTGGGACCATCAGGCTCAATAAGCTACTCTAATACGTCACTCGATAACCAAAATACCTAAACAAGCTCCAACATAACACATGTACACAAACAAATGCCATCGATTATATGTAGTATGTATGCAACTTTTATAAAATCGTTTGTATGCTTATTACGCTTCTGACTTATTGTTTGCTGCCTTTTTCAAGTAATGTAAATAATAATACTATGTTTTTTATAACAAAAACAAAAAAAAATAGAACAAATTGGGAAAATTTGGAAAAAATGGCAAAATAGGTAACCTGAAGGAATCATGATAAATTTTTGGAAAAAGCAAAAAGTTGTTGGAGAGCCAACAACACGCGGTGTTCCCAAGCGGTCCCCCATCTAAGTACTAACCGCGCCCGACGCTGCTTAATTTCGGTGATCGGACGAGAACCGATGTATTCAGCGTGGTATGGTCGTTGGCAATTTTACCTTAGACAGCGCTGAATATGGCATTTTCGAGTATACTGGGACCATCAGGCTCAATAAGCTACTCTAATACGTCACTCGATAACCAAAATACCTAAACAAGCTCCAACATAACACATGTACACAAACAAATGCCATCGATTATATGTAGTATGTATGCAACTTTTATAAAATCGTTTGTATGCTTATTACGCTTCTGACTTATTGTTTGCTGCCTTTTTCAAGTAATGTAAATAATAATACTATGTTTTTTATAACAAAAACAAAAAAAAAAAATAGAACAAATTGGGAAAATTTGGAAAAAATGGCAAAATAGGTAACCTGAAGGAATCATGATAAATTTTTGGAAAAAGCAAAAAGTTGTTGGAGAGCCAACAACACGCGGTGTTCCCAAGCGGTCCCCCATCTAAGTACTAACCGCGCCCGACGCTGCTTAATTTCGGTGATCGGACGAGAACCGATGTATTCAGCGTGGTATGGTCGTTGGCAATTTTACCTTAGACAGCGCTGAATATGGCATTTTCGAGTATACTGGGACCATCAGGCTCAATAAGCTACTCTAATACGTCACTCGATAACCAAAATACCTAAACAAGCTCCAACATAACACATGTACACAAACAAATGCCATCGATTATATGTAGTATGTATGCAACTTTTATAAAATCGTTTGTATGCTTATTACGCTTCTGACTTATTGTTTGCTGCCTTTTTCAAGTAATGTAAATAATAATACTATGTTTTTTATAATAAATACAAAAAAAAATAGAAGAAATTGGGAAAAATTGGAAAAAATGGCAAAATAGGTAACCTGAAGGAATCATGATAAATTTTTGGAAAAAGCAAAAAGTTGTTGGAGAGCCAACAACACGCGGTGTTCCCAAGCGGTCCCCCATCTAAGTACTAACCGCGCCCGACGCTGCTTAATTTCGGTGATCGGACGAGAACCGATGTATTCAGCGTGGTATGGTCGTTGGCAATTTTACCTTAGACAGCGCTGAATATGGCATTTTCGAGTATACTGGGACCATCAGGCTCAATAAGCTACTCTAATACGTCACTCGATAACCAAAATACCTAAACAAGCTCCAACATAACACATGTACACAAACAAATGCCATCGATTATATGTAGTATGTATGCAACTTTTATAAAATCGTTTGTATGCTTATTACGCTTCTGACTTATTGTTTGCTGCCTTTTTCAAGTAATGTAAATAATAATACTATGTTTTTTATAACAAAAACAAAAAAAAAAAATAGAACAAATTGGGAAAATTTGGAAAAAATGGCAAAATAGGTAACCTGAAGGAATCATGATAAATTTTTGGAAAAAGCAAAAAGTTGTTGGAGAGCCAACAACACGCGGTGTTCCCAAGCGGTCCCCCATCTAAGTACTAACCGCGCCCGACGCTGCTTAATTTCGGTGATCGGACGAGAACCGATGTATTCAGCGTGGTATGGTCGTTGGCAATTTTACCTTAGACAGCGCTGAATATGGCATTTTCGAGTATACTGGGACCATCAGGCTCAATAAGCTACTCTAATACGTCACTCGATAACCAAAATACCTAAACAAGCTCCAACATAACACATGTACACAAACAAATGCCATCGATTATATGTAGTATGTATGCAACTTTTATAAAATCGTTTGTATGCTTATTACGCTTCTGACTTATTGTTTGCTGCCTTTTTCAAGTAATGTAAATAATAATACTATGTTTTTTATAACAAAAACAAAAAAAAAAAATAGAACAAATTGGGAAAATTTGGAAAAAATGGCAAAATAGGTAACCTGAAGGAATCATGATAAATTTTTGGAAAAAGCAAAAAGTTGTTGGAGAGCCAACAACACGCGGTGTTCCCAAGCGGTCCCCCATCTAAGTACTAACCGCGCCCCTTCGCCCGACGCTGCTTAATTTCGGTGATCGGACGAGAACCGATGTATTCAGCGTGGTATGGTCGTTGGCAATTTTACCTTAGACAGCGCTGAATATGGCATTTTCGAGTATACTGGGACCATCAGGCTCAATAAGCTACTCTAATACGTCACTCGATAACCAAAATACCTAAACAAGCTCCAACATAACACATGTACACAAACAAATGCCATCGATTATATGTAGTATGTATGCAACTTTTATAAAATCGTTTGTATGCTTATTACGCTTCTGACTTATTGTTTGCTGCCTTTTTCAAGTAATGTAAATAATAATACTATGTTTTTTATAACAAAAACAAAAAAAAAATAGAACAAATTGGGAAAATTTGGAAAAAATGGCAAAATAGGTAACCTGAAGGAATCATGATAAATTTTTGGAAAAAGCAAAAAGTTGTTGGAGAGCCAACAACACGCGGTGTTCCCAAGCGGTCCCCCATCTAAGTACTAACCGCGCCCGACGCTGCTTAATTTCGGTGATCGGACGAGAACCGATGTATTCAGCGTGGTATGGTCGTTGGCAATTTTACCTTAGACAGCGCTGAATATGGCATTTTCGAGTATACTGGGACCATCAGGCTCAATAAGCTACTCTAATACGTCACTCGATAACCAAAATACCTAAACAAGCTCCAACATAACACATGTACACAAACAAATGCCATCGATTATATGTAGTATGTATGCAACTTTTATAAAATCGTTTGTATGCTTATTACGCTTCTGACTTATTGTTTGCTGCCTTTTTCAAGTAATGTAAATAATAATACTATGTTTTTTATAACAAAAACAAAAAAAAAATAGAACAAATTGGGAAAATTTGGAAAAAATGGCAAAATAGGTAACCTGAAGGAATCATGATAAATTTTTGGAAAAAGCAAAAAGTTGTTGGAGAGCCAACAACACGCGGTGTTCCCAAGCGGTCCCCCATCTAAGTACTAACCGCGCCCGACGCTGCTTAATTTCGGTGATCGGACGAGAACCGATGTATTCAGCGTGGTATGGTCGTTGGCAATTTTACCTTAGACAGCGCTGAATATGGCATTTTCGAGTATACTGGGACCATCAGGCTCAATAAGCTACTCTAATACGTCACTCGATAACCAAAATACCTAAACAAGCTCCAACATAACACATGTACACAAACAAATGCCATCGATTATATGTAGTATGTATGCAACTTTTATAAAATCGTTTGTATGCTTATTACGCTTCTGACTTATTGTTTGCTGCCTTTTTCAAGTAATGTAAATAATAATACTATGTTTTTTATAACAAAAACAAAAAAAAAATAGAACAAATTGGGAAAATTTGGAAAAAATGGCAAAATAGGTAACCTGAAGGAATCATGATAAATTTTTGGAAAAAGCAAAAAGTTGTTGGAGAGCCAACAACACGCGGTGTTCCCAAGCGGTCCCCCATCTAAGTACTAACCGCGCCCGACGCTGCTTAATTTCGGTGATCGGACGAGAACCGATGTATTCAGCGTGGTATGGTCGTTGGCAATTTTACCTTAGACAGCGCTGAATATGGCATTTTCGAGTATACTGGGACCATCAGGCTCAATAAGCTACTCTAATACGTCACTCGATAACCAAAATACCTAAACAAGCTCCAACATAACACATGTACACAAACAAATGCCATCGATTATATGTAGTATGTATGCAACTTTTATAAAATCGTTTGTATGCTTATTACGCTTCTGACTTATTGTTTGCTGCCTTTTTCAAGTAATGTAAATAATAATACTATGTTTTTTATAACAAAAACAAAAAAAAAATAGAACAAATTGGGAAAATTTGGAAAAAATGGCAAAATAGGTAACCTGAAGGAATCATGATAAATTTTTGGAAAAAGCAAAAAGTTGTTGGAGAGCCAACAACACGCGGTGTTCCCAAGCGGTCCCCCATCTAAGTACTAACCGCGCCCGACGCTGCTTAATTTCGGTGATCGGACGAGAACCGATGTATTCAGCGTGGTATGGTCGTTGGCAATTTTACCTTAGACAGCGCTGAATATGGCATTTTCGAGTATACTGGGACCATCAGGCTCAATAAGCTACTCTAATACGTCACTCGATAACCAAAATACCTAAACAAGCTCCAACATAACACATGTACACAAACAAATGCCATCGATTATATGTAGTATGTATGCAACTTTTATAAAATCGTTTGTATGCTTATTACGCTTCTGACTTATTGTTTGCTGCCTTTTTCAAGTAATGTAAATAATAATACTATGTTTTTTATAACAAAAACAAAAAAAAAATAGAACAAATTGGGAAAATTTGGAAAAAATGGCAAAATAGGTAACCTGAAGGAATCATGATAAATTTTTGGAAAAAGCAAAAAGTTGTTGGAGAGCCAACAACACGCGGTGTTCCCAAGCGGTCCCCCATCTAAGTACTAACCGCGCCCGACGCTGCTTAATTTCGGTGATCGGACGAGAACCGATGTATTCAGCGTGGTATGGTCGTTGGCAATTTTACCTTAGACAGCGCTGAATATGGCATTTTCGAGTATACTGGGACCATCAGGCTCAATAAGCTACTCTAATACGTCACTCGATAACCAAAATACCTAAACAAGCTCCAACATAACACATGTACACAAACAAATGCCATCGATTATATGTAGTATGTATGCAACTTTTATAAAATCGTTTGTATGCTTATTACGCTTCTGACTTATTGTTTGCTGCCTTTTTCAAGTAATGTAAATAATAATACTATGTTTTTTATAACAAAAACAAAAAAAAAAATAGAACAAATTGGGAAAATTTGGAAAAAATGGCAAAATAGGTAACCTGAAGGAATCATGATAAATTTTTGGAAAAAGCAAAAAGTTGTTGGAGAGCCAACAACACGCGGTGTTCCCAAGCGGTCCCCCATCTAAGTACTAACCGCGCCCGACGCTGCTTAATTTCGGTGATCGGACGAGAACCGATGTATTCAGCGTGGTATGGTCGTTGGCAATTTTACCTTAGACAGCGCTGAATATGGCATTTTCGAGTATACTGGGACCGTCAGGCTCAATAAGCTACTCTAATACGTCACTCGATAACCAAAATACCTAAACAAGCTCCAACATAACACATGTACACAAACAAATGCCATCGATTATATGTAGTATGTATGCAACTTTTATAAAATCGTTTGTATGCTTATTACGCTTCTGACTTATTGTTTGCTGCCTTTTTCAAGTAATGTAAATAATAATACTATGTTTTTTATAACAAAAACAAAAAAAAAATAGAACAAATTGGGAAAATTTGGAAAAAATGGCAAAATAGGTAACCTGAAGGAATCATGATAAATTTTTGGAAAAAGCAAAAAGTTGTTGGAGAGCCAACAACACGCGGTGTTCCCAAGCGGTCCCCCATCTAAGTACTAACCGCGCCCGACGCTGCTTAATTTCGGTGATCGGACGAGAACCGATGTATTCAGCGTGGTATGGTCGTTGGCAATTTTACCTTAGACAGCGCTGAATATGGCATTTTCGAGTATACTGGGACCATCAGGCTCAATAAGCTACTCTAATACGTCACTCGATAACCAAAATACCTAAACAAGCTCCAACATAACACATGTACACAAACAAATGCCATCGATTATATGTAGTATGTATGCAACTTTTATAAAATCGTTTGTATGCTTATTACGCTTCTGACTTATTGTTTGCTGCCTTTTTCAAGTAATGTAAATAATAATACTATGTTTTTTATAACAAAAACAAAAAAAAAATAGAACAAATTGGGAAAATTTGGAAAAAATGGCAAAATAGGTAACCTGAAGGAATCATGATAAATTTTTGGAAAAAGCAAAAAGTTGTTGGAGAGCCAACAACACGCGGTGTTCCCAAGCGGTCCCCCATCTAAGTACTAACCGCGCCCGACGCTGCTTAATTTCGGTGATCGGACGAGAACCGATGTATTCAGCGTGGTATGGTCGTTGGCAATTTTACCTTAGACAGCGCTGAATATGGCATTTTCGAGTATACTGGGACCATCAGGCTCAATAAGCTACTCTAATACGTCACTCGATAACCAAAATACCTAAACAAGCTCCAACATAACACATGTACACAAACAAATGCCATCGATTATATGTAGTATGTATGCAACTTTTATAAAATCGTTTGTATGCTTATTACGCTTCTGACTTATTGTTTGCTGCCTTTTTCAAGTAATGTAAATAATAATACTATGTTTTTTATAACAAAAACAAAAAAAAATAGAACAAATTGGGAAAATTTGGAAAAAATGGCAAAATAGGTAACCTGAAGGAATCATGATAAATTTTTGGAAAAAGCAAAAAGTTGTTGGAGAGCCAACAACACGCGGTGTCCCCAAGCGGTCCCCCATCTAAGTACTAACCGCGCCCCTTCGCCCGACGCTGCTTAATTTCGGTGATCGGACGAGAACCGATGTATTCAGCGTGGTATGGTCGTTGGCAATTTTACCTTAGACAGCGCTGAATATGGCATTTTCGAGTATACTGGGACCATCAGGCTCAATAAGTTACTCTAATACGTCACTCGATAACCAAAATACCTAAACAAGCTCCAACATAACACATGTACACAAACAAATGCCATCGATTATATGTAGTATGTATGCAACTTTTATAAAATCGTTTGTATGCTTATTACGCTTCTGACTTATTGTTTGCTGCCTTTTTCAAGTAATGTAAATAATAATACTATGTTTTTTATAACAAAAACAAAAAAAAAAATAGAACAAATTGGGAAAATTTGGAAAAAATGGCAAAATAGGTAACCTGAAGGAATCATGATAAATTTTTGGAAAAAGCAAAAAGTTGTTGGAGAGCCAACAACACGCGGTGTTCCCAAGCGGTCCCCCATCTAAGTACTAACCGCGCCCGACGCTGCTTAATTTCGGTGATCGGACGAGAACCGATGTATTCAGCGTGGTATGGTCGTTGGCAATTTTACCTTAGACAGCGCTGAATATGGCATTTTCGAGTATACTGGGACCATCAGGCTCAATAAGCTACTCTAATACGTCACTCGATAACCAAAATACCTAAACAAGCTCCAACATAACACATGTACACAAACAAATGCCATCGATTATATGTAGTATGTATGCAACTTTTATAAAATCGTTTGTATGCTTATTACGCTTCTGACTTATTGTTTGCTGCCTTTTTCAAGTAATGTAAATAATAATACTATGTTTTTTATAACAAAAACAAAAAAAAAAAATAGAACAAATTGGGAAAATTTGGAAAAAATGGCAAAATAGGTAACCTGAAGGAATCATGATAAATTTTTGGAAAAAGCAAAAAGTTGTTGGAGAGCCAACAACACGCGGTGTTCCCAAGCGGTCCCCCATCTAAGTACTAACCGCGCCCCTTCGCCCGACGCTGCTTAATTTCGGTGATCGGACGAGAACCGATGTATTCAGCGTGGTATGGTCGTTGGCAATTTTACCTTAGACAGCGCTGAATATGGCATTTTCGAGTATACTGGGACCATCAGGCTCAATAAGTTACTCTAATACGTCACTCGATAACCAAAATACCAAAACAAGCTCCAACATAACACATGTACACAAACAAATGCCATCGATTATATGTAGCATGTATGCAACTTTTATAAAATCGTTTATATGCTTATTACGCTTCTGACTTATGGTTTGCTGCCTTTTTCAAGTAATGTAAATAATAATACTATGTTTTTTATAACAAAAACAAAAAAAAAAATAGAAGAAATTGGGAAAATTTGGAAAAAATGGCAAAATAGGTAACCTGAAGGAATCATGATAAATTTTTGGAAAAAGCAAAAAGTTGTTGGAGAGCCAACAACACGCGGTGTTCCCAAGCGGTCCCCCATCTAAGTACTAACCGCGCCCCTTCGCCCGACGCTGCTTAATTTCGGTGATCGGACGAGAACCGATGTATTCAGCGTGGTATGGTCGTTGGCAATTTTACCTTAGACAGCGCTGAATATGGCATTTTCGAGTATACTGGGACCATCAGGCTCAATAAGCTACTCTAATACGTCACTCGATAACCAAAATACCTAAACAAGCTCCAACATAACACATGTACACAAACAAATGCCATCGATTATATGTAGTATGTATGCAACTTTTATAAAATCGTTTGTATGCTTATTACGCTTCTGACTTATTGTTTGCTGCCTTTTTCAAGTAATGTAAATAATAATACTATGTTTTTTATAACAAAAACAAAAAAAAAAATAGAACAAATTGGGAAAATTTGGAAAAAATGGCAAAATAGGTAACCTGAAGGAATCATGATAAATTTTTGGAAAAAGCAAAAAGTTGTTGGAGAGCCAACAACACGCGGTGTTCCCAAGCGGTCCCCCATCTAAGTACTAACCGCGCCCCTTCGCCCGACGCTGCTTAATTTCGGTGATCGGACGAGAACCGATGTATTCAGCGTGGTATGGTCGTTGGCAATTTTACCTTAGACAGCGCTGAATATGGCATTTTCGAGTATACTGGGACCATCAGGCTCAATAAGCTACTCTAATACGTCACTCGATAACCAAAATACCTAAACAAGCTCCAACATAACACATGTACACAAACAAATGCCATCGATTATATGTAGTATGTATGCAACTTTTATAAAATCGTTTGTATGCTTATTACGCTTCTGACTTATTGTTTGCTGCCTTTTTCAAGTAATGTAAATAATAATACTATGTTTTTTATAACAAAAACAAAAAAAAAAATAGAACAAATTGGGAAAATTTGGAAAAAATGGCAAAATAGGTAACCTGAAGGAATCATGATAAATTTTTGGAAAAAGCAAAAAGTTGTTGGAGAGCCAACAACACGCGGTGTTCCCAAGCGGTCCCCCATCTAAGTACTAACCGCGCCCCTTCGCCCGACGCTGCTTAATTTCGGTGATCGGACGAGAACCGATGTATTCAGCGTGGTATGGTCGTTGGCAATTTCACCTTAGACAGCGCTGAATATGGCATTTTCGAGTATACTGGGACCATCAGGCTCAATAAGCTACTCTAATACGTCACTCGATAACCAAAATACCTAAACAAGCTCCAACATAACACATGTACACAAACAAATGCCATCGATTATATGTAGTATGTATGCAACTTTTATAAAATCGTTTGTATGCTTATTACGCTTCTGACTTATTGTTTGCTGCCTTTTTCAAGTAATGTAAATAATAATACTATGTTTTTTATAACAAAAACAAAAAAAAAAATAGAACAAATTGGGAAAATTTGGAAAAAATGGCAAAATAGGTAACCTGAAGGAATCATGATAAATTTTTGGAAAAAGCAAAAAGTTGTTGGAGAGCCAACAACACGCGGTGTTCCCAAGCGGTCCCCCATCTAAGTACTAACCGCGCCCGACGCTGCTTAATTTCGGTGATCGGACGAGAACCGATGTATTCAGCGTGGTATGGTTGTTGGCAATTTTACCTTAGACAGCGCTGAATATGGCATTTTCGAGTATACTGGGACCATCAGGCTCAATAAGCTACTCTAATACGTCACTCGATAACCAAAATACCTAAACAAGCTCCAACATAACACATGTACACAAACAAATGCCATCGATTATATGTAGTATGTATGCAACTTTTATAAAATCGTTTGTATGCTTATTACGCTTCTGACTTATTGTTTGCTGCCTTTTTCAAGTAATGTAAATAATAATACTATGTTTTTTATAACAAAAACAAAAAAAAAATAGAACAAATTGGGAAAATTTGGAAAAAATGGCAAAATAGGTAACCTGAAGGAATCATGATAAATTTTTGGAAAAAGCAAAAAGTTGTTGGAGAGCCAACAACACGCGGTGTTCCCAAGCGGTCCCCCATCTAAGTACTAACCGCGCCCGACGCTGCTTAATTTCGGTGATCGGACGAGAACCGATGTATTCAGCGTGGTATGGTCGTTGGCAATTTTACCTTAGACAGCGCTGAATATGGCATTTTCGAGTATACTGGGACCATCAGGCTCAATAAGCTACTCTAATACGTCACTCGATAACCAAAATACCTAAACAAGCTCCAACATAACACATGTACACAAACAAATGCCATCGATTATATGTAGTATGTATGCAACTTTTATAAAATCGTTTGTATGCTTATTACGCTTCTGACTTATTGTTTGCTGCCTTTTTCAAGTAATGTAAATAATAATACTATGTTTTTTATAACAAAAACAAAAAAAAATAGAACAAATTGGGAAAATTTGGAAAAAATGGCAAAATAGGTAACCTGAAGGAATCATGATAAATTTTTGGAAAAAGCAAAAAGTTGTTGGAGAGCCAACAACACGCGGTGTTCCCAAGCGGTCCCCCATCTAAGTACTAACCGCGCCCGACGCTGCTTAATTTCGGTGATCGGACGAGAACCGATGTATTCAGCGTGGTATGGTCGTTGGCAATTTTACCTTAGACAGCGCTGAATATGGCATTTTCGAGTATACTGGGACCATCAGGCTCAATAAGCTACTCTAATACGTCACTCGATAACCAAAATACCTAAACAAGCTCCAACATAACACATGTACACAAACAAATGCCATCGATTATATGTAGTATGTATGCAACTTTTATAAAATCGTTTGTATGCTTATTACGCTTCTGACTTATTGTTTGCTGCCTTTTTCAAGTAATGTAAATAATAATACTATGTTTTTTATAACAAAAACAAAAAAAAAATAGAACAAATTGGGAAAATTTGGAAAAAATGGCAAAATAGGTAACCTGAAGGAATCATGATAAATTTTTGGAAAAAGCAAAAAGTTGTTGGAGAGCCAACAACACGCGGTGTTCCCAAGCGGTCCCCCATCTAAGTACTAACCGCGCCCGACGCTGCTTAATTTCGGTGATCGGACGAGAACCGATGTATTCAGCGTGGTATGGTCGTTGGCAATTTTACCTTAGACAGCGCTGAATATGGCATTTTCGAGTATACTGGGACCATCAGGCTCAATAAGCTACTCTAATACGTCACTCGATAACCAAAATACCTAAACAAGCTCCAACATAACACATGTACACAAACAAATGCCATCGATTATATGTAGTATGTATGCAACTTTTATAAAATCGTTTGTATGCTTATTACGCTTCTGACTTATTGTTTGCTGCCTTTTTCAAGTAATGTAAATAATAATACTATGTTTTTTATAACAAAAACAAAAAAAAAAATAGAACAAATTGGGAAAATTTGGAAAAAATGGCAAAATAGGTAACCTGAAGGAATCATGATAAATTTTTGGAAAAAGCAAAAAGTTGTTGGAGAGCCAACAACACGCGGTGTTCCCAAGCGGTCCCCCATCTAAGTACTAACCGCGCCCGACGCTGCTTAATTTCGGTGATCGGACGAGAACCGATGTATTCAGCGTGGTATGGTCGTTGGCAATTTTACCTTAGACAGCGCTGAATATGGCATTTTCGAGTATACTGGGACCATCAGGCTCAATAAGCTACTCTAATACGTCACTCGATAACCAAAATACCTAAACAAGCTCCAACATAACACATGTACACAAACAAATGCCATCGATTATATGTAGTATGTATGCAACTTTTATAAAATCGTTTGTATGCTTATTACGCTTCTGACTTATTGTTTGCTGCCTTTTTCAAGTAATGTAAATAATAATACTATGTTTTTTATAACAAAAACAAAAAAAAAAATAGAACAAATTGGGAAAATTTGGAAAAAATGGCAAAATAGGCAACCTGAAGGAATCATGATAAATTTTTGGAAAAAGCAAAAAGTTGTTGGAGAGCCAACAACACGCGGTGTTCCCAAGCGGTCCCCCATCTAAGTACTAACCGCGCCCGACGCTGCTTAATTTCGGTGATCGGACGAGAACCGATGTATTCAGCGTGGTATGGTCGTTGGCAATTTTACCTTAGACAGCGCTGAATATGGCATTTTCGAGTATACTGGGACCATCAGGCTAAATAAGCTACTCTAATACGTCACTCGATAACCAAAATACCTAAACAAGCTCCAACATAACACATGTACACAAACAAATGCCATCGATTATATGTAGTATGTATGCAACTTTTATAAAATCGTTTGTATGCTTATTACGCTTCTGACTTATTGTTTGCTGCCTTTTTCAAGTAATGTAAATAATAATACTATGTTTTTTATAACAAAAACAAAAAAAAAAATAGAACAAATTGGGAAAATTTGGAAAAAATGGCAAAATAGGCAACCTGAAGGAATCATGATAAATTTTTGGAAAAAGCAAAAAGTTGTTGGAGAGCCAACAACACGCGGTGTTCCCAAGCGGTCCCCCATCTAAGTACTAACCGCGCCCCTTCGCCCGACGCTGCTTAATTTCGGTGATCGGACGAGAACCGATGTATTCAGCGTGGTATGGTCGTTGGCAATTTTACCTTAGACAGCGCTGAATATGGCATTTTCGAGTATACTGGGACCATCAGGCTCAATAAGCTACTCTAATACGTCACTCGATAACCAAAATACCTAAACAAGCTCCAACATAACACATGTACACAAACAAATGCCATCGATTATATGTAGTATGTATGCAACTTTTATAAAATCGTTTGTATGCTTATTACGCTTCTGACTTATTGTTTGCTGCCTTTTTCAAGTAATGTAAATAATAATACTATGTTTTTTATAACAAAAACAAAAAAAAAAATAGAACAAATTGGGAAAATTTGGAAAAAATGGCAAAATAGGTAACCTGAAGGAATCATGATAAATTTTTGGAAAAAGCAAAAAGTTGTTGGAGAGCCAACAACACGCGGTGTTCCCAAGCGGTCCCCCATCTAAGTACTAACCGCGCCCCTTCGCCCGACGCTGCTTAATTTCGGTGATCGGACGAGAACCGATGTATTCAGCGTGGTATGGTCGTTGGCAATTTCACCTTAGACAGCGCTGAATATGGCATTTTCGAGTATACTGGGACCATCAGGCTCAATAAGCTACTCTAATACGTCACTCGATAACCAAAATACCTAAACAAGCTCCAACATAACACATGTACACAAACAAATGCCATCGATTATATGTAGTATGTATGCAACTTTTATAAAATCGTTTGTATGCTTATTACGCTTCTGACTTATTGTTTGCTGCCTTTTTCAAGTAATGTAAATAATAATACTATGTTTTTTATAACAAAAACAAAAAAAAAATAGAACAAATTGGGAAAATTTGGAAAAAATGGCAAAATAGGTAACCTGAAGGAATCATGATAAATTTTTGGAAAAAGCAAAAAGTTGTTGGAGAGCCAACAACACGCGGTGTTCCCAAGCGGTCCCCCATCTAAGTACTAACCGCGCCCGACGCTGCTTAATTTCGGTGATCGGACGAGAACCGATGTATTCAGCGTGGTATGGTCGTTGGCAATTTTACCTTAGACAGCGCTGAATATGGCATTTTCGAGTATACTGGGACCATCAGGCTCAATAAGCTACTCTAATACGTCACTCGATAACCAAAATACCTAAACAAGCTCCAACATAACACATGTACACAAACAAATGCCATCGATTATATGTAGTATGTATGCAACTTTTATAAAATCGTTTGTATGCTTATTACGCTTCTGACTTATTGTTTGCTGCCTTTTTCAAGTAATGTAAATAATAATACTATGTTTTTTATAACAAAAACAAAAAAAAATAGAACAAATTGGGAAAATTTGGAAAAAATGGCAAAATAGGTAACCTGAAGGAATCATGATAAATTTTTGGAAAAAGCAAAAAGTTGTTGGAGAGCCAACAACACGCGGTGTTCCCAAGCGGTCCCCCATCTAAGTACTAACCGCGCCCGACGCTGCTTAATTTCGGTGATCGGACGAGAACCGATGTATTCAGCGTGGTATGGTCGTTGGCAATTTTACCTTAGACAGCGCTGAATATGGCATTTTCGAGTATACTGGGACCATCAGGCTCAATAAGCTACTCTAATACGTCACTCGATAACCAAAATACCTAAACAAGCTCCAACATAACACATGTACACAAACAAATGCCATCGATTATATGTAGTATGTATGCAACTTTTATAAAATCGTTTGTATGCTTATTACGCTTCTGACTTATTGTTTGCTGCCTTTTTCAAGTAATGTAAATAATAATACTATGTTTTTTATAACAAAAACAAAAAAAAAATAGAACAAATTGGGAAAATTTGGAAAAAATGGCAAAATAGGTAACCTGAAGGAATCATGATAAATTTTTGGAAAAAGCAAAAAGTTGTTGGAGAGCCAACAACACGCGGTGTTCCCAAGCGGTCCCCCATCTAAGTACTAACCGCGCCCGACGCTGCTTAATTTCGGTGATCGGACGAGAACCGATGTATTCAGCGTGGTATGGTCGTTGGCAATTTTACCTTAGACAGCGCTGAATATGGCATTTTCGAGTATACTGGGACCATCAGGCTCAATAAGCTACTCTAATACGTCACTCGATAACCAAAATACCTAAACAAGCTCCAACATAACACATGTACACAAACAAATGCCATCGATTATATGTAGTATGTATGCAACTTTTATAAAATCGTTTGTATGCTTATTACGCTTCTGACTTATTGTTTGCTGCCTTTTTCAAGTAATGTAAATAATAATACTATGTTTTTTATAACAAAAACAAAAAAAAAATAGAACAAATTGGGAAAATTTGGAAAAAATGGCAAAATAGGTAACCTGAAGGAATCATGATAAATTTTTGGAAAAAGCAAAAAGTTGTTGGAGAGCCAACAACACGCGGTGTTCCCAAGCGGTCCCCCATCTAAGTACTAACCGCGCCCGACGCTGCTTAATTTCGGTGATCGGACGAGAACCGATGTATTCAGCGTGGTATGGTCGTTGGCAATTTTACCTTAGACAGCGCTGAATATGGCATTTTCGAGTATACTGGGACCATCAGGCTCAATAAGCTACTCTAATACGTCACTCGATAACCAAAATACCTAAACAAGCTCCAACATAACACATGTACACAAACAAATGCCATCGATTATATGTAGTATGTATGCAACTTTTATAAAATCGTTTGTATGCTTATTACGCTTCTGACTTATTGTTTGCTGCCTTTTTCAAGTAATGTAAATAATAATACTATGTTTTTTATAACAAAAACAAAAAAAAAAATAGAACAAATTGGGAAAATTTGGAAAAAATGGCAAAATAGGTAACCTGAAGGAATCATGATAAATTTTTGGAAAAAGCAAAAAGTTGTTGGAGAGCCAACAACACGCGGTGTTCCCAAGCGGTCCCCCATCTAAGTACTAACCGCGCCCCTTCGCCCGACGCTGCTTAATTTCGGTGATCGGACGAGAACCGATGTATTCAGCGTGGTATGGTCGTTGGCAATTTTACCTTAGACAGCGCTGAATATGGCATTTTCGAGTATACTGGGACCATCAGGCTCAATAAGCTACTCTAATACGTCACTCGATAACCAAAATACCTAAACAAGCTCCAACATAACACATGTACACAAACAAATGCCATCGATTATATGTAGTATGTATGCAACTTTTATAAAATCGTTTGTATGCTTATTACGCTTCTGACTTATTGTTTGCTGCCTTTTTCAAGTAATGTAAATAATAATACTATGTTTTTTATAACAAAAACAAAAAAAAAAATAGAACAAATTGGGAAAATTTGGAAAAAATGGCAAAATAGGCAACCTGAAGGAATCATGATAAATTTTTGGAAAAAGCAAAAAGTTGTTGGAGAGCCAACAACACGCGGTGTTCCCAAGCGGTCCCCCATCTAAGTACTAACCGCGCCCGACGCTGCTTAATTTCGGTGATCGGACGAGAACCGATGTATTCAGCGTGGTATGGTCGTTGGCAATTTTACCTTAGACAGCGCTGAATATGGCATTTTCGAGTATACTGGGACCATCAGGCTAAATAAGCTACTCTAATACGTCACTCGATAACCAAAATACCTAAACAAGCTCCAACATAACACATGTACACAAACAAATGCCATCGATTATATGTAGTATGTATGCAACTTTTATAAAATCGTTTGTATGCTTATTACGCTTCTGACTTATTGTTTGCTGCCTTTTTCAAGTAATGTAAATAATAATACTATGTTTTTTATAACAAAAACAAAAAAAAAAATAGAACAAATTGGGAAAATTTGGAAAAAATGGCAAAATAGGCAACCTGAAGGAATCATGATAAATTTTTGGAAAAAGCAAAAAGTTGTTGGAGAGCCAACAACACGCGGTGTTCCCAAGCGGTCCCCCATCTAAGTACTAACCGCGCCCGACGCTGCTTAATTTCGGTGATCGGACGAGAACCGATGTATTCAGCGTGGTATGGTCGTTGGCAATTTTACCTTAGACAGCGCTGAATATGGCATTTTCGAGTATACTGGGACCATCAGGCTCAATAAGCTACTCTAATACGTCACTCGATAACCAAAATACCTAAACAAGCTCCAACATAACACATGTACACAAACAAATGCCATCGATTATATGTAGTATGTATGCAACTTTTATAAAATCGTTTGTATGCTTATTACGCTTCTGACTTATTGTTTGCTGCCTTTTTCAAGTAATGTAAATAATAATACTATGTTTTTTATAACAAAAACAAAAAAAAAATAGAACAAATTGGGAAAATTTGGAAAAAATGGCAAAATAGGTAACCTGAAGGAATCATGATAAATTTTTGGAAAAAGCAAAAAGTTGTTGGAGAGCCAACAACACGCGGTGTTCCCAAGCGGTCCCCCATCTAAGTACTAACCGCGCCCGACGCTGCTTAATTTCGGTGATCGGACGAGAACCGATGTATTCAGCGTGGTATGGTCGTTGGCAATTTTACCTTAGACAGCGCTGAATATGGCATTTTCGAGTATACTGGGACCATCAGGCTCAATAAGCTACTCTAATACGTCACTCGATAACCAAAATACCTAAACAAGCTCCAACATAACACATGTACACAAACAAATGCCATCGATTATATGTAGTATGTATGCAACTTTTATAAAATCGTTTGTATGCTTATTACGCTTCTGACTTATTGTTTGCTGCCTTTTTCAAGTAATGTAAATAATAATACTATGTTTTTTATAACAAAAACAAAAAAAAAAATAGAACAAATTGGGAAAATTTGGAAAAAATGGCAAAATAGGTAACCTGAAGGAATCATGATAAATTTTTGGAAAAAGCAAAAAGTTGTTGGAGAGCCAACAACACGCGGTGTTCCCAAGCGGTCCCCCATCTAAGTACTAACCGCGCCCGACGCTGCTTAATTTCGGTGATCGGACGAGAACCGATGTATTCAGCGTGGTATGGTCGTTGGCAATTTTACCTTAGACAGCGCTGAATATGGCATTTTCGAGTATACTGGGACCATCAGGCTCAATAAGCTACTCTAATACGTCACTCGATAACCAAAATACCTAAACAAGCTCCAACATAACACATGTACACAAACAAATGCCATCGATTATATGTAGTATGTATGCAACTTTTATAAAATCGTTTGTATGCTTATTACGCTTCTGACTTATTGTTTGCTGCCTTTTTCAAGTAATGTAAATAATAATACTATGTTTTTTATAACAAAAACAAAAAAAAAATAGAACAAATTGGGAAAATTTGGAAAAAATGGCAAAATAGGTAACCTGAAGGAATCATGATAAATTTTTGGAAAAAGCAAAAAGTTGTTGGAGAGCCAACAACACGCGGTGTTCCCAAGCGGTCCCCCATCTAAGTACTAACCGCGCCCGACGCTGCTTAATTTCGGTGATCGGACGAGAACCGATGTATTCAGCGTGGTATGGTCGTTGGCAATTTTACCTTAGACAGCGCTGAATATGGCATTTTCGAGTATACTGGGACCATCAGGCTCAATAAGCTACTCTAATACGTCACTCGATAACCAAAATACCTAAACAAGCTCCAACATAACACATGTACACAAACAAATGCCATCGATTATATGTAGTATGTATGCAACTTTTATAAAATCGTTTGTATGCTTATTACGCTTCTGACTTATTGTTTGCTGCCTTTTTCAAGTAATGTAAATAATAATACTATGTTTTTTATAACAAAAACAAAAAAAAAAATAGAACAAATTGGGAAAATTTGGAAAAAATGGCAAAATAGGTAACCTGAAGGAATCATGATAAATTTTTGGAAAAAGCAAAAAGTTGTTGGAGAGCCAACAACACGCGGTGTTCCCAAGCGGTCCCCCATCTAAGTACTAACCGCGCCCGACGCTGCTTAATTTCGGTGATCGGACGAGAACCGATGTATTCAGCGTGGTATGGTCGTTGGCAATTTTACCTTAGACAGCGCTGAATATGGCATTTTCGAGTATACTGGGACCATCAGGCTCAATAAGCTACTCTAATACGTCACTCGATAACCAAAATACCTAAACAAGCTCCAACATAACACATGTACACAAACAAATGCCATCGATTATATGTAGTATGTATGCAACTTTTATAAAATCGTTTGTATGCTTATTACGCTTCTGACTTATTGTTTGCTGCCTTTTTCAAGTAATGTAAATAATAATACTATGTTTTTTATAACAAAAACAAAAAAAAAAATAGAACAAATTGGGAAAATTTGGAAAAAATGGCAAAATAGGTAACCTGAAGGAATCATGATAAATTTTTGGAAAAAGCAAAAAGTTGTTGGAGAGCCAACAACACGCGGTGTTCCCAAGCGGTCCCCCATCTAAGTACTAACCGCGCCCCTTCGCCCGACGCTGCTTAATTTCGGTGATCGGACGAGAACCGATGTATTCAGCGTGGTATGGTCGTTGGCAATTTTACCTTAGACAGCGCTGAATATGGCATTTTCGAGTATACTGGGACCATCAGGCTCAATAAGCTACTCTAATACGTCACTCGATAACCAAAATACCTAAACAAGCTCCAACATAACACATGTACACAAACAAATGCCATCGATTATATGTAGTATGTATGCAACTTTTATAAAATCGTTTGTATGCTTATTACGCTTCTGACTTATTGTTTGCTGCCTTTTTCAAGTAATGTAAATAATAATACTATGTTTTTTATAACAAAAACAAAAAAAAAAATAGAACAAATTGGGAAAATTTGGAAAAAATGGCAAAATAGGTAACCTGAAGGAATCATGATAAATTTTTGGAAAAAGCAAAAAGTTGTTGGAGAGCCAACAACACGCGGTGTTCCCAAGCGGTCCCCCATCTAAGTACTAACCGCGCCCCTTCGCCCGACGCTGCTTAATTTCGGTGATCGGACGAGAACCGATGTATTCAGCGTGGTATGGTCGTTGGCAATTTTACCTTAGACAGCGCTGAATATGGCATTTTCGAGTATACTGGGACCATCAGGCTCAATAAGCTACTCTAATACGTCACTCGATAACCAAAATACCTAAACAAGCTCCAACATAACACATGTACACAAACAAATGCCATCGATTATATGTAGTATGTATGCAACTTTTATAAAATCGTTTGTATGCTTATTACGCTTCTGACTTATTGTTTGCTGCCTTTTTCAAGTAATGTAAATAATAATACTATGTTTTTTATAACAAAAACAAAAAAAAAAATAGAACAAATTGGGAAAATTTGGAAAAAATGGCAAAATAGGTAACCTGAAGGAATCATGATAAATTTTTGGAAAAAGCAAAAAGTTGTTGGAGAGCCAACAACACGCGGTGTTCCCAAGCGGTCCCCCATCTAAGTACTAACCGCGCCCGACGCTGCTTAATTTCGGTGATCGGACGAGAACCGATGTATTCAGCGTGGTATGGTCATTGGCAATTTTACCTTAGACAGCGCTGAATATGGCATTTTCGAGTATACTGGGACCATCAGGCTCAATAAGCTACTCTAATACGTCACTCGATAACCAAAATACCTAAACAAGCTCCAACATAACACATGTACACAAACAAATGCCATCGATTATATGTAGTATGTATGCAACTTTTATAAAATCGTTTGTATGCTTATTACGCTTCTGACTTATTGTTTGCTGCCTTTTTCAAGTAATGTAAATAATAATACTATGTTTTTTATAACAAAAACAAAAAAAAAAATAGAACAAATTGGGAAAATTTGGAAAAAATGGCAAAATAGGTAACCTGAAGGAATCATGATAAATTTTTGGAAAAAGCAAAAAGTTGTTGGAGAGCCAACAACACGCGGTGTTCCCAAGCGGTCCCCCATCTAAGTACTAACCGCGCCCGACGCTGCTTAATTTCGGTGATCGGACGAGAACCGATGTATTCAGCGTGGTATGGTCGTTGGCAATTTTACCTTAGACAGCGCTGAATATGGCATTTTCGAGTATACTGGGACCATCAGGCTCAATAAGCTACTCTAATACGTCACTCGATAACCAAAATACCTAAACAAGCTCCAACATAACACATGTACACAAACAAATGCCATCGATTATATGTAGTATGTATGCAACTTTTATAAAATCGTTTGTATGCTTATTACGCTTCTGACTTATTGTTTGCTGCCTTTTTCAAGTAATGTAAATAATAATACTATGTTTTTTATAACAAAAACAAAAAAAAAAATAGAACAAATTGGGAAAATTTGGAAAAAATGGCAAAATAGGTAACCTGAAGGAATCATGATAAATTTTTGGAAAAAGCAAAAAGTTGTTGGAGAGCCAACAACACGCGGTGTTCCCAAGCGGTCCCCCATCTAAGTACTAACCGCGCCCGACGCTGCTTAATTTCGGTGATCGGACGAGAACCGATGTATTCAGCGTGGTATGGTCATTGGCAATTTTACCTTAGACAGCGCTGAATATGGCATTTTCGAGTATACTGGGACCATCAGGCTCAATAAGCTACTCTAATACGTCACTCGATAACCAAAATACCTAAACAAGCTCCAACATAACACATGTACACAAACAAATGCCATCGATTATATGTAGTATGTATGCAACTTTTATAAAATCGTTTGTATGCTTATTACGCTTCTGACTTATTGTTTGCTGCCTTTTTCAAGTAATGTAAATAATAATACTATGTTTTTTATAACAAAAACAAAAAAAAAAATAGAACAAATTGGGAAAATTTGGAAAAAATGGCAAAATAGGTAACCTGAAGGAATCATGATAAATTTTTGGAAAAAGCAAAAAGTTGTTGGAGAGCCAACAACACGCGGTGTTCCCAAGCGGTCCCCCATCTAAGTACTAACCGCGCCCGACGCTGCTTAATTTCGGTGATCGGACGAGAACCGATGTATTCAGCGTGGTATGGTCGTTGGCAATTTTACCTTAGACAGCGCTGAATATGGCATTTTCGAGTATACTGGGACCATCAGGCTCAATAAGCTACTCTAATACGTCACTCGATAACCAAAATACCTAAACAAGCTCCAACATAACACATGTACACAAACAAATGCCATCGATTATATGTAGTATGTATGCAACTTTTATAAAATCGTTTGTATGCTTATTACGCTTCTGACTTATTGTTTGCTGCCTTTTTCAAGTAATGTAAATAATAATACTATGTTTTTTATAACAAAAACAAAAAAAAAAATAGAACAAATTGGGAAAATTTGGAAAAAATGGCAAAATAGGTAACCTGAAGGAATCATGATAAATTTTTGGAAAAAGCAAAAAGTTGTTGGAGAGCCAACAACACGCGGTGTTCCCAAGCGGTCCCCCATCTAAGTACTAACCGCGCCCCTTCGCCCGACGCTGCTTAATTTCGGTGATCGGACGAGAACCGATGTATTCAGCGTGGTATGGTCGTTGGCAATTTTACCTTAGACAGCGCTGAATATGGCATTTTCGAGTATACTGGGACCATCAGGCTCAATAAGCTACTCTAATACGTCACTCGATAACCAAAATACCTAAACAAGCTCCAACATAACACATGTACACAAACAAATGCCATCGATTATATGTAGTATGTATGCAACTTTTATAAAATCGTTTGTATGCTTATTACGCTTCTGACTTATTGTTTGCTGCCTTTTTCAAGTAATGTAAATAATAATACTATGTTTTTTATAACAAAAACAAAAAAAAAAATAGAACAAATTGGGAAAATTTGGAAAAAATGGCAAAATAGGTAACCTGAAGGAATCATGATAAATTTTTGGAAAAAGCAAAAAGTTGTTGGAGAGCCAACAACATGCGGTGTTCCCAAGCGGTCCCCCATCTAAGTACTAACCGCGCCCGACGCTGCTTAATTTCGGTGATCGGACGAGAACCGATGTATTCAGCGTGGTATGGTCGTTGGCAATTTTACCTTAGACAGCGCTGAATATGGCATTTTCGAGTATACTGGGACCATCAGGCTCAATAAGCTACTCTAATACGTCACTCGATAACCAAAATACCTAAACAAGCTCCAACATAACACATGTACACAAACAAATGCCATCGATTATATGTAGTATGTATGCAACTTTTATAAAATCGTTTGTATGCTTATTACGCTTCTGACTTATTGTTTGCTGCCTTTTTCAAGTAATGTAAATAATAATACTATGTTTTTTATAACAAAAACAAAAAAAAAAAATAGAACAAATTGGGAAAATTTGGAAAAAATGGCAAAATAGGTAACCTGAAGGAATCATGATAAATTTTTGGAAAAAGCAAAAAGTTGTTGGAGAGCCAACAACACGCGGTGTTCCCAAGCGGTCCCCCATCTAAGTACTAACCGCGCCCCTTCGCCCGACGCTGCTTAATTTCGGTGATCGGACGAGAACCGATGTATTCAGCGTGGTATGGTCGTTGGCAATTTTACCTTAGACAGCGCTGAATATGGCATTTTCGAGTATACTGGGACCATCAGGCTCAATAAGCTACTCTAATACGTCACTCGATAACCAAAATACCTAAACAAGCTCCAACATAACACATGTACACAAACAAATGCCATCGATTATGTGTAGTATGTATGCAACTTTTATAAAATCGTTTGTATGCTTATTACGCTTCTGACTTATTGTTTGCTGCCTTTTTCAAGTAATGTAAATAATAATACTATGTTTTTTATAACAAAAACAAAAAAAAAAATAGAACAAATTGGGAAAATTTGGAAAAAATGGCAAAATAGGTAACCTGAAGGAATCATGATAAATTTTTGGAAAAAGCAAAAAG
>JAWMAG010000019.1:1150000-1172266 GCA_037013455.1 Ceratitis rosa | reverse complement strand
ATGGATTTCAGAAGATTATCTTAAATTTGTATGGGAGTTAGATATGACATAGGCTTCTGATTTGTATGATTTTTAGTGACAATATTCAAACTTCATGCTTTTAGATGATTTTCGGACTGAGATTTTGGGTCAAAAGTCCATCAAAGAAGCATCTTAGAGCATCAGATTCCCACATTCCTCATTATCCATACTACATATGAGGAGGAAGGATTTAACACTCTTTTTGTTTTTTAACTTGTTTACTTATTATGAGGCTTCCGATGTCGAAGTAAATTAAATAAATAAATAAAGATGTATGTAAAAAAATACGAAAGCTTTCAAGCTAACTTAAAGAATTCCAAAATTTTAATTAATTTTAATTCTAATGTTATCAAGATTTTTATGATCAATAGAAAATGGAATAAAATGTTGAAGTATGAGCTGAAAATATCTCTGGTGAACAATGCCCAGAGTATAATTGGTGTAAAGAGAGATAATTTCTTTTGAATCTTACTGAAAATGCAACACCCGGAAATGGTTGAAACCACAAACGATGACAATAAAAAGATGTTCCATTACTCGACTATGACGAGATTAGAGTAGCAATTGCCCGCTTAATGAACAACGAAGCGGCTGGAGCCGTTGGCTTGCCAGCTGAGCTATTTAAACATGGCGGTGAAGCATCAGCTTCTTTGCAGAATATGATCTGAGAAAAGCAAGCCCGACGATTGGATAAGTGTGTTCTGCCCAACTGATAAAATGGAGGACCCCACGGTCTGCGGCAACTACCGTTAGATTAGTCTCCTAAATAGCGCATATAAGGTTCTATCTAGTGAATGGTGTGAAAGACTGAAGCCCACAGTCAATAAACTGATTGAACCTTATCAGTGTGGCTTTAGGCCTGGTAAATCAACCATTGACCAGATATTCACAATGCAGCAATTCTTGGTAAAAACTCGTGAGAAAAGAATCGATACACACCACCTTTTCATCGGTCCGCTCGGAACCAAACGAGGATTCGGGCAGGGTGATTCCTTATCGAGAGAATGGGTTGGTCTGGTGGTGAATGAGGAAAAGACGAAATATATCCTGGTTGGACCATGTCACAATTTCGTTTATCTAAGGAACAGCATTAACATCAATAATAATGTCAGCCTTGAAATCCAATACAGAATCACTCTTAAAAAGGTAAGTCCTTTTTCGATGACCCAAATAAATATACGGCGCAAAAGCGAGAAGGGAGAAGATGAAGGGGAACACCTCCAGTCTGTTGGAAGGATCAGGTATAGGGCGAACTGGTTTCATTTGGCATGCCCAACTGGCGCCAAACAGCGAAAAGAGGAGATGAATGGCGCGCTATTGTTGATTCGGCGCAAGAGGTGCAGACGACAATGAGGAGAATGCCTCAAGGACATCGAATAACAAAGCAAACAAGTGTATAATAAACAAAGAAATCTTTCATCTCAAAAGTAAACCCCTAATGCAAACATAAATTGTATAAATTAGTCAAAATTTAACAATAACAACAACAACAACAACAACAACAACAACAACATTTTCTAATATACCCAGACCGGGCAGAGGTCGGTTAAATGTAAATTATTATTGGCGCTCATATTTTAGCCACTTAAACACGTACACACACACACACACACACACGCACACACACACACATCCACACACTCACTTACCGCTCCACCAACAACACAACCACCACAATCGTGCAATATTTTCCCTCAAACAACATTACTTAACCACCGACACTTTAGCAAAACCGCGTCATGGCACTTCAACATCGAATGCAACAACAATAATAACAATAAATAAAACCATAATTTATATGTATTAAAGCATAAGCGTAAATTACCAAAAATATTAGCAACCACAACAACAATAACACAAAGCAGCAACAGCAGCCGCAGCAGCAGTCGTAAGGACTGTTGGTTTAACAGCGGCAAGTGGTAGGCCACACCAAAGCAATCAATACCAGTGTAGTAAAACTCAACATCAGCCGCAGCTAACGTCAACGCCACCGAGTGCTGAGTGCCGCTTACCGCATGCCGCCCGCCGAGAGCAGAGTAATCAGCGTAACTTGCAATACATTGAAATCGATTTTCTTGCTTGGGTTTGGTCTGTGTACGCTTGCAAATTTTACACTGGTTTTACGACAAATGTAATTTCGACGAGTGTTGTGTGTGTGCGCGCTTTGGGCTGAGTGTGCGGCGCACTCAAAAGCCAGCCACACTCATTACCAACGCCCTTGCCATATAATTTTCAGCATAATTTACGTTTTTATGACAAATGATTTTGCAAGTGTGTATTTATGAATTCATAAATTTTACTAAATGTGAAAATTCGAAAATTCAAACAACAAGGATATCCGGTGTACACCGCGCTACGCTGAGTTGCGTTGCGTTGCGCTGTGGTGTGGCGCGGCGCGGCGCGGTGCGACGTAACTGATTTTCAATGTAAAATTAATCGGGGATTCATGGCATAAAATGACAAAAGAGCTGCGGAATTGAGATATGTGTGGGTTGTGTGTGTGTGCGCGCGCTTATGATGATGAAAGCAATTGGAGCGCAACAAAAGCTTTCGAGCATATTTACTTAGGTTTCACGCACCGCTTCGTTTAAAACTCAATATGCGCGCTATTCGCGTCTATTCATGACAAGCGAGCGAGCCTCTGCAGAATTCATTCAATGAATATTTCAAAAGTCGCGCCTCATCGCACAAACATAACAACTTAAAACAGGGGCGCAAAATATGCCATATTGTATAAACATACATATATATACACACATATATAAATATATATTTATTTGTATATATCGTACAAAAACAAAAGCAAATTCGTGAAAATACACAACATTTCGAAATAATGTTTAGCAATAAAAAGCTAATAAAAACAATTGAACAAGATATAAACAAGCTGTTAGACAAACAAACGAACAATCAACCAAAAAAAAAGGTCAAATCGAGCGGGACGCTTGGCACAGACAATGAACGCTTTAGCCAAGATAAATATGTACAAACACGCCGCGTGCGCATTGAAGCGGCAATTGCCTAATGACAAACTAAATGGCATAATTCAAAAATCTGCTTGCTCTATATACATACATACGCGTGTGTGTATCAATGTATTTACATCAATAAAGCAAAAATAACAAAGCGAATTTTCTAAATAATATTTATGAAATGTAAATGTTTGGAAAACATGCCGAAAAGCGGCGTTGTTGTAAGAGAATGTAAGAACATCTGTTGCGCTTCTGTCACTCATCCGCCTCGTTGACCTCAACGGTTTCAACGGCCACACACCCCATGGGTGTGGGGAGGGGACGCGGTTGCTATTCGTTGGGTATGCGTTGACCTTTGGGCGCACCGTTTAGTTTACGCAATTAGTGCCATTCTTTGCCTTTTAATGTCCTTTGTGCACATTTTCTATTTCTATTTCTGTCTCATTTTGACTCTCACTGCCTTCGTTGGATAATTATCAGTGTTTTTGTTGTTGTTGATTTTGTTATTGCCTGTTCGTCGTCTACATTTGCACACTTTGTAGTCATTCAAACGTAATAAATCGATGTGCCCTTATCAATTTCCATTCCATTTGGCAATTAGGATGATGGCCAACACTGCACAGGCGGTGTCATAATTTTACATATATTTTATATAAACATACATACACGTATTTGCTTGGGTTTATTAGCAATTTTGGATTTATTAGAATAATTTTTAAATTACTAAAGTGTAATTAAAATTACTGAAAAGGTCTAATTACTTTATTTTTACAGTGAAAAAAAAAGTGTTGACTAAAATTTGTTTGTTGATTCTCTCAGAATATTTGCGCTGTCATTTTAAATATGCTGGATCCATAGTGGTCACATAATCTTTGTTTAGTTTTAGTGGATCTATAAGTGATTTTCACCAAAAATTTTCAAGTTTATTTTATTTTCACATATCTCCAACAATTTATGGATTCCCTACCAAAAGGACTGCGCCAGCTTGGCGGGCAAAAATGTATCAATCCAATATTTTTTAACCCTGTTCTGTTGTGAACCATATTCCAGTGACTCAGGAGTTGCAATGTCTTAGCTGTAAGGCGATTGAGGCAAAGCTTCCAAGTCGATATTTTCCGAGCGTTGTCATTATATTGCATAAGATTATTGCCTCGTGTCTGGTCGAGAATCGCGGGTATTTTGCGGCAATCACTCGCTTTAATTTGATGGGTTGTTGTCGGTGGCATTCACCATTGAAGGATCAATTTTTCATCATCAGTCATAATCCGCTGCAAAAATGAGTTGTTGCGTTCAAGCAAAAACGTCTTTCAATGTCCCTTGACTTCATTTCATATGACTCCCAATTCTCTTGCTCTTGAATGTATTCGGCTGCTTTTAAAAGATTTGAGTAACTTCCAAAGATTTTGTGAGCTCTACTTATATTTAGCAACAATTTTCGTTTATTAATGCATCCAGTTCCTCAAATTTCAACCCTTTTGTATGACCAAAAATCAACACTTTTAAATCATGCAAGCCACTTTTGACATGCTCAACAGCTAGTGTATGTTCACCATAAACTTCCACCAAAAATACGAAGACATATGGCAGAGGTTGTCTTCATATTAAAGTAGTGAAGAAAAATTCACCGCAGAAAGTTGGACATAGTTGGGTTAAAAAAATTACTGTTATTGTCTACTTTTGCAAAAAAATGATTTAAATTGCAAAAGACGCACAACGACATTAGCTCTGCACTCCACGTTCGGCATATTGGAACGATAGAATATTAATCAAGTTAAGCCTTTCCAGATGCCTCAAGGTTATAGAACCAATATAGACAATTTTCTGTCGTAAATGACTGACGGATCAACTCACAGCCTAAATTGTCATAGAGGTTTAATCTGTATATTAAGTAGACATCCAAAATTATACCATTCAAAAGGTGCAGCCAAAGTTTGCGTTTTGCCGGACCTCGTAATAACGCATTATTTTTGCGCAATGAACTTTGAAACTACTGAACCGATTTTCATCAAATTCCTCACCCGTCAGTATTTCGATATAACTAATGAAATATTATACTTTTTTCCGGTTCAGAAACTGATCTATTCAGAAGAATCATATTTAAGTTCATATTTAAGTTTTGACATACTTGATAGAGAAACCTTTTCTTCTGGAAAATGGAAAATCAAGAAATCATAAAACATACAAAATCTTTTTCGCAAAAATCACAAGCAAATCTCAAAGTCATACCCTTAAGCCAACAGCTATAGATCTGAAAGAAAGCTGCTTCTCCCACAACCAGCTGTATTTGGCCGTCTCCAGAATAAATGCACACAGTATTTTCTAAACCAAACAGTTTTGATGAACACCATCCCACCATAAACTAAGGGGTTTCGGTCTTATGAGACTCGTTACATTGATACAACGCTAATGAAACTTCCATGAACACTTTTATTCCAATACAACTGCATACGTGGCCTGCAACATAACTACTCTCGCCACGGAAGTTGATAAGAGGGTTGCCTTGTATATTTCCAGAATTGGCAACCCAAGTGTTTCAATCTGGTAAGTGGCAATAGTATTGTTAAGTTTGATATTTTTTATGTTATATTTATTGTACATGCTCAGAACAGTAACCTAAAATATACATCTTGGCTTAGAAATGGTATTAAATCGTGAATATTTTCACGCGACTATTTTGTTCACTCAGCAACAGTGCATCGAAGAACTAAATTGAAATTTTTGCGATAAATCAATGAAAGATTAGAATTTATAGATGGTATGGTGAATGCAATCGAGGTGATACATAGATCACACCAAGATGAATTTCATGATGCTCGTCCAAAATCAGTTGTTGTTCCGGCTACTACTGATGCTGAATGTAAAACTCGATCAACTATAGGGACCAGATGCATTCAATGTTGCATGAACATTTGACAGCAAAGGAAAGTTTTTTCCCGTTGGATCCCACACAATTTGTTGAAGGAGATTATGATGCACATAAGCATTCATCTACAAAATTATTTGGTAAAATTTTAAGGAAAATTCAAGAGACTTTATCGATTAGAAATATTGTAAGGCTAGTGCGTCATCGTTTTGCTAGATCCACCAAAAATATTGCTACTGTAAGCACAAATTGTAGTCGAAACCCCGAATGTGTATATTTTTCGATGTTCTCAAAAGCTGGGACTTTCTCACGGCACATTGTGGCGTATTTTTTCACCTGAACTGACACCTATATCTATACAAAGTCCAGCTCTCAATGCTGTACATACGTCGAATGAATGCTTGAACAACAAGCAGTGGACGGCGATTTGCTCGAATAAAATTTCCTCCAGTTGTCGTATTTTAGGCTCCGGAAATCATCAAATAATTGAAAAGAGGCCATTACACCAAAAAGAAAACCTATTCTCTTTAAAAACGAACAACGGCGAGACTGTCACTGTAGATTGGAGGGTTATGGTCGTATGATAACCGACATTTTTGGTCTGCAAGTGAAGAACTCCACTTGGAAAATATGTGGTTTCAACAAAATGGTACCACATGCCACACAACAGGAGCGAATAAAGCTTTATTGAGAGTAAAATTTCTCAGTTGTGTAATCTCTCGTCTTAGCAATGTCAATTGGCCACCGAGATAGTGCGATTTGACACCGTTGGTTCAATTTTTGTGAGGCTGAGATACGGCCGAATTTTACTAGTTTATAGGAAGAAGTATAAAAAAAATGTGTTTCTTTATAAAATTCAGTTAATAATTAATCTAATTTTTGGTTTACATCTTGATGCACTTCAAAAACTGGATAGACCTATATTTATAAGGAATTGCTGTTGAATTCTTCATTGTGAGAAGTTTTTTTTACGTTGGGAATTTCATTCTGTGGAAATGATTTTATCTGCTACCCACAATAAGCGTACAATATTAAGAAAATACAAACATAATATCATATTCAAAATGAGAAAAACTCTTTGATGGAAGAAATTTAGGTCCAAGTAGTTGCAAAAATTGATTTTAAATGAAGATCTTGTGGACTTCAAAATACTTTTTGCAGTTCAAATGAATGACATCAGAACCCTTTTAAGACGGTTTGCGGGTAATTGTCTCAAAGTAGAATAAGAATTGACCGCAAGTCTTTGAAAAAGAAATATATGTTCTACTCATATGAGCTGGATCTGGCGGCAACTATTTTTGATAATAACTTCTTAAATATTTATTTGGAAATATTTCATAATCACATATCTTCAAAAATCTCGGTGTCATTTTCATGTCTTTGTTAAAATTACTTTTATGCTGATTTGAATTTCTTTCTCATATGAATATGTATGTATATCTGTCACTTTCACTTCATACACATGCCATATTTATCTAAACATTATCGCTGAACTGAAATCTTTCTTAGAACAAAATAAGAAAGATTTCAGATGTGTCAAGTATTTTCTGAAGCGTATTTAAGATTATTTCCAGTTCTTTTCCCAACTAACAAGAAAAGTTATATGCAGAATTTTCGTTAATATAAATGTGCATAAATAATATTTAAATATTCACCGTTAGATACATATGTATGTACATACGAGTGTGTATATATTGTGTTTGGTTAATAAAAAGGGTGGGACAATTGGTTTGAATTGTGAGCATACACTTTGGATAAAAGTAAATTATATAGGTATATGTATATTTCTGTCTGTATTTCCATTAAATTCCGAGACATATTTCTTGCACGTGTTCTTCTTTTGTATTTATTAAGTCATTTTATCATTTTTAATGTTCGTCGCGACGGAATTTTTAAAATTACTAAACATATGAATAAATAAAAGTGTCGCAGGCAACCTAACAAATTAAAGTCCATTTGCTGTCAAGCTGTCACATTTCGCGACATTTACAACATGTCAAAAGATGGCAACCACACAAAGAAGCTTGAGGGAAGTGGAAGTTAATTGAACTTGTGTAATTTTCGCTTACCTAATGTATACTGAACGGCTGATGGTTTTTGCAAGAAGCTTTGATATCGTGTCAGAAATTCATTCATAGGGGTTGGCATTCCCTGCTGAGGGGAGACTGCATACATAAAAATTAATTTTCTACATTCTATATTCTACCGGTTTTCCACAAATTTTCTTCGATAAAGGCGAAAAGGCAAAACAGGCAGCTGAAAGTGTAAATAGTGTTTTCGATTGTGATAATTTCGATGTTGAGGTTTTCGTTCCGGAAATTTTGAAGTAAAAGATGCTCTACAGTGTGGAAGGCCAATTGTTGATAAAAGAATGAAAATCTTCGAATGCCCAGGCGCTAAACATTGCACGAAATACAGTTTGGAACCACTTGAACCAAAAATACTGGATTCACAAAGAAGTTCGATGTAAGGGTGCCACATTACCTCTTTCTGTAGCGGATGGAGACTAATGATAACAAGTGGAACAACTACAGCAGCATCAAGCGAAAACGTTAGTGGTGGAAGGTTGAGCTGGCACAAACGGTATCCAAGCCAGAATTGACGACTAGGATGGTTTTGTTGGGTGTTTGTTGGAATTGACAAGAAATTATCCACTATGAGCTGCTTCACTACAACAAAACTCTTACTTCAGACCTGTAAAGTCAGCACTTGGACCGTACGAAGCAAGCAATCGGCCAGAAGCGTCCCACTTTGGCTAACTAAAAGGGGAATTAAGTTTCATCAGGACAATGCCAAACCACACACAACGATAGCGTCTCGCGAGAAGTGCCGTGAACTTATTTGGGAGGTTCTTTTGCAACCACCTACAGTCCGGATATCTCACAGAGTGACTAGCATCTGTCCCTGTCTATGGCTAATGATTTGGTTGATGAAGAATTGGTCTCAAGAGATATCCTAATTCTTGTCAATATTTATGTTTTGTATGGTTTGGCCATCATCCAAAATTATAAAAAAATAATAATTCTAATTGTTGGTGTTACTTGGCAGGTATTGCTATACACTCCGAGCATATTTCTGGCATGAAATAAAAACTCCTCATAAAAAAAACATCAGTCGTTTGGAGGCGGCTTGGTATAAACCCTCCATTTGTCAGAGAAACGCCAAGACGCATATCACAAATTGGAGGAGGAGTTCGAGGAAAAAGCGCTTCAGCGGTTACAAGGTGCCTAGCAAAGTTATATCATAAAAAAGTTGTTGTTTTGTGACTACAAAGGCAGCACCAAGTTAAAAAAATGTTTTCAAAAATGATAGACATATATGTAAATGATGAACAGCATACATATATTTCGTAATGTGAATGCAAACGAAATTTTTTCGGTAAATTTTATGTCAAAAAACTGCAATTTTTCTTTTATTTTTACTATTTTTTAGATGATTAACTTGTCAGATGTAAATATTTCCTTTAACCCGATTTTATTCTTTTCGCTTTTCTGTTTTCTAAATCAATTTGTAGAATTTTTCATATATTTTTTGAAAAAGCTTACAAGTCATCAAAAAAGCAATTCTTGTAGTTTCAAAATAAATTTCCACGCAGCCTCACTTGATTACTAACTCTTAATAAGTCAAGATTTTGCGAGTAAATCTTGTGTATTTGTGTAGTCTGCAAATGCTTAGTTGTCTAAATGTTTCATATTTATATATTTGTAAATAAATAAATTCTCAGACGTAAGTATTATTTGTAGGTTCACATTCATAGTGGTGCTAAAAACACACTCACAATAACCGTAATAGCACACATAAATATTTACAGAACAACAAAATCAATGGTCAGTTACATTTATAGCGCTACTGTACATTAAATTTTTATAACAGCTTTTATAACTTACAATGGCTTAGTACTTTCCAGACTACTACATGTGCGCTATTAGCTTGGTCTGATTTTAGTATTAATGTTATTTGTGTTTTTATTGCTTGGCGATTTGTATACATACATACATACTCGTGCACATATGCTTTTAGGTAAAGTATACTTTGTTAGTCGGTAAGCGTTTTGATTTGTCGCTTCTTATATATTATCATACATACATACATTTTTTTTTAACAGTGTGTGTGTGAGTATAAGAGTTTTTTGGTGAAAGAGTAATAAATGGATTTAACAAAATTTAAGCAGTGGGTTCCTTATACGTATTCGTAGCAAAGTTATAGGTTAGTTAACTTATGCAGTACAGCCTAATTTATGATTCGATTTTCAATAAATCAACAATTTGTTACAGAAGTGCGCTGTAAACTCCCGCATTACGAAAATATTTACACTGAGTAACGCAAGGGGCAGGATATGCAGAGGATCTCCATGTAAAATCTTCTTGTCTGACCGGGAGCTATGCCGCTCGATGTTATCTTCGTGTATTAAAGTGAATACTTTCCCTTAGTTTTGTTAACCATTCATTTTTTTTTACTTCAGCCAGCTATAGACATATTACACAGATCTGCAATAAAAATTATGTCTGGATATTTTCAAGTGATTTTTATAAAGAAAAAGTAATCCATTACTTTTGCATTCAATTGAAGGCTTTATTTATCAAAATTAAAATTATCCAATTTACGTTATATATATATATAGATATAGACCGTTGTTTTGCTCGATACATTTTTCCATTTTGAAGGTAATATCTTTGAACCTTTGTCATAGAAAGCTTTGCACCTATTGCCAAACAAATAGGGACAATTGTTTTTCACAGATCTCTCTTGAGGTCTATTCTTTAACACCCAATAAATTCGCCACGACACAGATGGTAGATAAAAACCTCCCAACCAAGCTCTCGGAGCTTCTCCTAAGTCGCTATCAATTATCTGGTCTTGCGTTGTCCTGAAGCTGAGCGCTTCTGGGCAATTCACTGTGGGAGAAATGGTCAATTTAGTCATTTAGTTAAATTTTCAAAATAAAAAAAGATAATGGCATTTAGTATACCAAAACCAAATTTTGTTTGTATTTTTTTCTAAATATTCGCTCACTGGACGGGTGTCAAACTAACCCAAGATCGCATCACTGCAGGCAAATTTGTGCGAATTTGTGTGAAATTTTTAAAATTAATAAAGAATTCAATCTTAGTGTTTGTGATTAACATCAAAGGTATGTATGGACTTAGTAAAAAATATATGTTTGTGACTTGTTATTTTATTACGTCCCGATAATCTATATGAATTGAAATGTGTAAAATGTGCAGTCACCTTCGTCCACTTACACAATAAAATAATTTTTTTTAATCAAAATTTACGTGGCTAGGCGAGAGGTACTTTTGGTGTGGCGTTTGGAAGCTGACACCTCTAAAAAATGCCAATATTATAGATAGATCCAAACATGACACTAGTCAATACCTTGAAATTTTAAAGCGAATTCCTAATTTCACATTAAAATTTGGTATGAAATGAAGGGAAACTCATAACTTGATATAAGAAAATTTAAAAAAAAAAATATCCAGGTCTAGTTTTAAAGGGAACTTACTTTGATAATACTGAGAGGCCTAATATGAATTTTAGTGGATGTCAAGAAAATAAGAAGAAAAATAAGAAATTATCTGACATCATGCCTGCTGCTAGAACTAGTTTATAAAGAGTGGTTAAATTATAAGGGCCGATGTTGAATGTGAACCACACCTAAACGCCAAGTTTTTTTCCGAATTTAATTTGACATTTCTCTATTTCAGACTTACTCAATTTGAACCATGGAGAGATACACAAACCAACAACGTGTTAAAGTTAACCAGACTTATTATGAAAATTTTTTCCAAAATGAGGCCGGTCAGGCAGTTACTGTGAATGGTGTTCGCTATCGTGAGATGATAACGAATTTTTTATGGCCACAATTGGAAGATATGGATGTGGACGATATGTGGTTTCAGCAGGACGGTGCCACTTGCCACACAGCTAACGAAACAATGGCTCTTTTGCGCAACAAATTCAATGGCCGTGTTATCTCACGTAATGGCGATGTCAATTGGCCCCCAAGATCATGTGATTTGACACCGTTGGACTTTTTTCTCTGGGGTTATTTGAAAGAAAGCCAGCAACAATTCAAGAGCTAAAGGATGAGATAATTCGGCACATTAACGGCATAGAAACTCCATTATGCCTCAGCGTCATCGAAAATTTGGACCATCGTATGGAGGTGTGCCCCCGAGGTCGCGGCGCTCATTTGGCCGATATTTTGTTACATACATAATTGAGTAATACCAATATATCATAATAAAATAAAATTTCAATAATTTCCTAAATAGTTTGTGTTTTATTCAAAATCAACATCGGGCCTTGAAAATTTAACCACCCTTTATAAGGCTGGCAAAAGAAATGCAGCTATGGTGGTATCTTCGTCTGATACTTGATGAACAACTGTCGAGGAGGTTAAAATGTGTCAATCAAACTGACGATATAAAACCAATTAAGAGGCTTTAATTTCATATATTGATAGTAGTTAATCTAAAGGATTTATATGGACTTGGTGAGTGGTACTAAACAGAGAAGCGCAAACATATTTTCCACGGCTTGCTAAGAAACTGTGCAACTAGTTACTCATTTGAGGTATCTTCGCAGTCCTTGGTTGATCATAAAATTTTTATAACGCATAAACAAGATCTTCAAATTTCGAAAAATAATAATATTGCAGAGATTACTGCCATATACGAATGGAGTTGTGATGAAAGTAGTGATCCCGCTACTTATCGGCAAAACTTTGATGATATTGACGCTTGCATGATAGACTAACAAATGTCTGCAGTATACTTGGTACTTTTACAAACAGTAAATATAAGAACTAGTATATATTCGTTATTTCTGGCCATTGAAACTACTCTGTCAAAAGGAAACTGCAGGCTTGATTCGTGATGAAGTGAATAATGTCAAAAATCAAATTGTCCAAATAAAGCCTCTCGACTAGAAAAACTCACAGTTCATCATCAGTTTCATATGACCATGACCGATGGGAGGGACGCGGAATCACCAGTCCAAAAATGTGGATTTTCTGATATATCGCCAAACAGTATGAATGATTTAAAAACGTTTAGAAACTAACCCTACAAAAAAATTTTATTTGAATATGGATTATCAACTCTGCAGGCTTGGATTCAATTCTTGGAATGTATTCTGCATATCGCCTACAGAATTTCAATCCAAAAATGGCAAGTCCGCAATTTGAATAAGGCAATTGTGATTGAAAAGGAGACTGAAATACAAAACAAATTGAGGAAGGAAATGTCTAAATTGGTTGATATCCCTATGCCCGGATCAGGTACAACAAATAATGGAAATACAGCAAGAAAATTTTTCCAACAACCTGAATTAGCTGCTCAAATAAATGGAGTAAAATATTTAATAATTCATTGCCTTGGTGTTATTTTACACACACAATTACTTCTGCTCATGAAATAAATACAGATGCCTTTAACTTTTATACCTACATACACAACTGCAATAATATTTGTGGACATATATCCATGATTCTATATGACTGCATCTGTGCATAAAATTTTGATATTTGGTGAAGATATAATCAAACATGTTTCTCCGTCTATAGGCTCTGAAGGCCAGAAATAGGGACTTTAAAAAGTTTCACTTGCATAGCTGCCGAAAAAATTCTCGCGAAAATACCATGGAAAACTGGGTATATTCCCCTTTCATTTCTTCTGATTTTTTCATTACATTGATAGCATGCAAAATGTTCAGCGAAGCCTACAAAGAAGAAAGAACTAATATAAGATTATTGATTTTTGAATTGAAAGCTCTGGAATGGAAAAATTTCAGACCATATCTCTGAACAACTTAAACTTTTAATGGACGTTATTATTACGTAAAGTGTCCGATGAACTCGTGCTTATGCAAACTTTTAATTTTTCACTGAAAAACTTAAAGATGTAGGAATATTAAAACGGATACTGACATAACCTCATTTCCTCACAGTAATAAAATCGATTTTAAATTGAGCAACATTAAGCTTAAACTAAAGCCGAGATTGCGCACAGCTGCAAAATACCCAGCTCCATTGCTGTCTGTATTAATCGTAGAAGCATTGCGTTCTCTTTTAATAGAATCCCTTTATTTTAAGAACTGTATTGGAAAAAGGACTTTCAGCTTAATACCAAGAGAGCATATTAAAAAGGACTACCTTCCAACCGTTATACTCATTGAAGCATATAATTTTTCGTATAAATACATACAACATGTATACGTTTATAACATATACACGCATATATATACATACCTATATATACAAGCATATATTTATATATATATCTATATAACGTAATGCCATCTAGTACACATCAGGATTGTGCGTAATCTGACGGCATCTGTATGCTCTTTGTGTTTACTCAGCATTATGTAATTTTTGCTGAAATCGCGCAGAACTCAAATATTTATTCTTTCGATTTTAATGATTTATGGGTGATTAATTAAAATTTCATTAAGGGATTTCGTATAAAACGTACAAAACGAACAAGGATAAACGTGCGAAAGTGGAAGACTGACGTAAAACGGGGGCAAGCGCAAACTGTTGGTGAGAAAAGTAGGCAAATGAAAGGGTAAATAAATGAGGCATAAAATAATTCGAAGTTCGCATAGTTAAGTGTGGGGAAGGAAAGTGCGAACGACTGTTCCATGTGATGGCGCTTGGCTGCTGGTGGCGACAACATTAACAAATTGCTTATATGTACAAACGAAAGTGCATTAGGGATGTTCAAATTATTGTTGTTTGTTAAAGAATGAATTAATATTTAATTTCCAATAAAAGATAGGGCAATTTAAGAATGAAAATAAAATAATAAGATTAGATATATATAATATAAGGTATAAAAAATTAAATTTTAATACAAAATATAAATATATACATATATAAAATATGGAACACAAAATAATAAATGAAAATCAAAAATATAAATATGAAATGCAATATATAATATATAATATATATGAGTTATTAAAAAATTATTTTAAAAAAATTTAAATTTAGGATATAGAACTAAAAATATAACATATCAAATATGGAATAAATAATTGAAATGAAAAATAAAAAATGTATCTTAAAAAAATAATTAAAACAAAATATAATATATAACATGATACGAGCCCTGACCACTATTAATTCGCACGGCTGGTGTTTTTACGCATATGCAATGTTTAGCACACAATATATGTGAAGATAATGCAGATAACACATACAAACATATATTTTTCTGAAAGATAATTTTGTTCTCTATTTGATAGAAAAAAAATTTTTGTTGTTGTTTAGCGCACAACAACAACAGCATTTATTTACATACACTATTCTTATTATTGCTTACAAACACTTGACCACTATTATTTCGTACGCTACAAACTTTACAGTCTATTTGGCTTAATATAATATCTATACTTAATATTAATACTTGGTAACATCACCCTTAGCCTCTATAACATATTTACAACGATACTGCATTGAATTAAGCAGGTTTTGGTACTGCTCTGTTGAAATAGAGTCCCATATTTCTTGCAGCTTAATTTGTGAAGAGATTCGAAATTTAATTATTAATTATCACAAATCTGGGGAGTAATGTGGTAAAATTGCTAAAACATTGCAATTAAATAAGTCGTCGGTATTTTCTATTGTAAAATATTGGAAAAAAATGGATCGATTGATTGTAAAATCGACAAAAGAGGGCGAAAGTCGAAAATAACAAATCGCGACAAAAGAGCATTGGTCGCAATAGTTAAGGCCGATCGGCGGCAATCTTTGCGAAATGCTGCAGCTGAATGGTCCAAAAAAATTGGGCGAAATGTAGGACGTGAATGGACCCGCAAAAATTTAAAAGACCTTAATTTTGGGTTCTATAAGGTTAGTATACTGATAAGTTACTTAGCGAACTTAAGCCTAATAAGTAAATTACTTTTTAGGCAAAGCAAAAGCCATTGCTCACACTTCGTCAAAAGAAGAAGCGTTTGCAACGGACTAAGCAGAGAATATCTTGGACTCAAAGGTAATGGAATACCATCATATTTAGCGATGAATCTAAATTCGATGTGTGTGTGGGTGATTCGCGGAGAAGAGTTATTCGTACAAAGGCAGAAGCGTACCAAAAAGATTGTCTTAAAAGGACAGTAAAGTTCCCTACAAGCGTTATGGTGTGAGGATGCATCTCTGCCAAGGGGGTAGGAAAACTGCATTTTGTTGATGGAATTGTTAACGCTGAAAAGTACATGCATATATTGGAAGAAAATTTGCTGCCATCAATAACAAAGCTGTCAGATGGTGGTGAAAATACTTTTCAGCAAGATGGAGCGTCATCTCACACTAATAGAAAAACCCGAAGTTGGCTGGAGCAAAAAGGAATTGAGCACTTGGATTGGCCATCTAATAGTCCAGATCTCAGCCCAGTTGAAAATATATGGGGAATCATGAAGAGGCGCTTGAGAAATGAGCCTCAAAGAACTATTCCAGCGCTAAAAATTAAGCTGCAAGAAATATGGGACTCTATTTCAACAGAGCAGTGCCAATACCTGCTTAATTCAATGCAGGATCGTTGTAAATGTGTTATAGAGGCTAAGGGTGATGTTACCAAGTATTAGTATTAAGTATAGATATTATATTAAGCCAAATAGACTGTAAAGTTTGTAGCGTACGAAATAATAGTGGTCAAGTGTTTGTAAACAATAATAAGAATAGTGTATGTAAATAAATGCTGTTGTTGTTGTGCGCTAAACAACAACAAAAATTTTTTTTCTATCAAATAGAGAACAAAATTATCTTTCAGAAAAATATATGTTTGTATGTGTTATCTGCATTATCTTCACATATATTGTGTGCTAAACATTGCATATGCGTAAAAACACCAGCCGTGCGAATTAATAGTGGTCAGGGCTCGTATAATAAAAAAAAAATTAGACATATAATGTGAAAAAATGTGAAATGTAAATTAAAAATTTAAATTTTAAATCTAAATATAAGTAAGGAATATAAAAAATTAAATTTAAAATTTTAATATAAATATTAATAAGGAATTTAAAAAAATAAGTGACAATTAAATATATTAAATCTAATAGATGAAATTAAAACATTAAAATGATATATATAAATCAAATCATTTAAAATTAATAAAAACTTAACTTACAATATAGTTTAAAAAAATAAAAAAAAATTAATTAATTTAAATGTAAGGAGAAATATATAAATAAAATATAAATAAAAACAAAAAATGTGTATATTAAATATAATACAAAATATAACATTTATTAAAATATATCAAATTTAAAAAAGAGTGTAAAATGTGAAATTTAAATATAAAATATAAATATACATATTAAATATGTAAAATAAAAATAAATGTGAATATCAAAAATATAAATATAAAATATTATTATAATAAAATCAAATTCAGTTTATATAAAATTAAAATTTTAAAATATGATATGAGAAATAAAAAAATTTAAATGAAAAATATAACATATTTAATATAAAAAGCAATAAATACAAAATATAACATATGCATTGTAGAAATGTAGTTTATAAAATAAAAAGTATAAAATATAAAAAACGAAATAAAAATATTATAAAAAAATTTTGTTATACAAAATATATAATTTAAAAATAACAAAACATATAAATAAAACATGGAAAATAAACAATTAATGAAAGCAAAAAATATGTATATAAAATGTAATATAAACTATAATATTTATTAAAATATATCAAATTTAAAAAATTTAGTTAATGAAATAAAAATTTTAAATTTTATAATGTAAATCTAAAAATATGAAATAAAAAATTTTGGTTAAATACAATATATAAATATAAATAAGAAATATAAAAAATAAATGAAAATAAAAAATATTAGTATAAAGTATGGAATAAAAAATTAAAAATATGATATCTAATTTATGAAATAAAAATATATGAAACGAAATATATAAATTAAATCATTTAAAAAATAATGAATGCTTAATTTAGAATATAGTTTAAAATATAAAATATTAAACATTTCATATAGAAAAAAAATATAATATATAACAATTAAGTAAAAAAATTGAAATAAAAAGTAGTTCATATACAATATAAGACAAATAATAAAACAAAAATTTTAAATACTTTATATAAATTATAAAATATGAAATATATAAAACATGAAAAATTAAAAAGGAAATGAACAAATAAAAATTTTGAGAAAATTCAAATAAAACAAAGTTTCAAGATAAGACATTTTCTGATAAATTCTCGTAGAGTTTAACGATAAATATTGTATATCGCTCTGAAATAAATGCAAAGTTTCAGCAAAAAAAAATATTAAACATTACAATTTTAAAATCTTTTACTCCTTTCAACTCTACTTTTGAAAGAATATTTAGATTGTGTATTCTTAATATTAGATAGCGCCTGAATTCCAAGCTTCGATACTTTCGAGCCCTTACTTCCGGCGACCAAACGAAAACCGGTTAACAATCTTACTCATGAATGCCAATAACTTCAAAAATAAACGCAAAAATACCAAAAGAAATGCAGCAACCAAGAAGGAAAAAGAAACAAATTCCGTAAAGAAAAGCAAAAGCCAATTGCAACAGGGCAGCTGTCAATAGCAAATGAAAAGATGAAAAGGCACAAAATGCAGATGGAATTTTCATTTAAAAATGCACATTCATTTTCATTTGTAGTTTTCAAAGTAAAGGCAAAAAAAAACAACAACAAGGAGATTTTACTACCATTTTCATTAAATAATATTGCGCACAACGCCATGAACGTGGAAATTCTCAGCGAAATTAATGTAAATCTTTGCGTCATTGGTTCGTGTGTTGGCCGGAAATTTTTCCATCAATTAAAGGAATACGCTTCCTTGTGGTTGTTTATATATATATGTATGTGCATATATTTATATACATACATTAAATGTGATTTTAAGTAGGCGCGCAAGAGTCATAACCATTGCACCGGCAGTAATGTATGAAAATCACAATGAAATTATCGTTTACCATCAATCTCAAGCATCTACTTGAGCGTAAGTGTTTCACACACATATCGTATATACTTACTTATTTTTGTAACGGTAATTTTAGTTGTATATATCGCTCGTCAAGTGTTTTTACTTTTTGTACATATTTATTTTCGAAAATATCGTCACATTACCGTCAGCTAATGAAATTCAATGCTCGTATGACAATTCTTTTTCAGTCATTCTGTCCATTAACTCTTCTCCGAACCATTATTTTACTTGGATTACATACAAGTGTTACATCCGTAAGTGTTTTATCGTTGCAGCAACGGGTTTCGTCAATTTTATTGAGAAATAATTTCAACTTAAATTACATTTAAATATTAATATCATTAAATTTGAAAAGTTGGATGTATTTCAATTCCTTGTAAAATTTTACGGTTTCCATTAATCTTGTTGAAAATGGAATTTTATGCAGATGAGTGACGTGAAATTTTCATGTATTTGTGGACATTTAACAAAAAAAAAGTCTATCGAGATAAAAAAAAAATTTTCATTTAAGGTTTGAAAAAAAATTTATTACAAAACAATGATTTTGTCTCATTCTCTGTATTTAATTTGGTTCAGTGCTACCTAAACGTTATTTAATTGTTTTTACTCAAAACTTTTTTGTATATTTCTTCAAGAAGCAATTGGGGTATTCCCCGTTCTTTATTTTAGCTGTGAAGAAGCACGAATATTTGCACTGCTTGGTTTAGTTTGTGTGTTGATATGACCCATTTGGACTTGTTTTACTAACGAATTTGAACGAAGATATGAAATATAACAAGTGCTCGCTGAGGAAAGTGAGTCGATTATATCAAATTCAGATATTTATGGTATTTAGAAAAATAGTGAAACAAATTCATCTGCAATAGATAGGGAATGTGAGCCAGTCTTAGCTGCAGCTAGTTCTGTTGATTGCTAAAAAAATTAAATGGTATGAAGTGCCACTCCCTTACCTCGCTCTTTTGGAACTGCGGCATGAATAACAATGGCATATTATTGAAACAATATCAGCCAAATGGCTGCCACGGCTGCGCTTACAGGACCGTACCCTTTTTATGTAATTTTTCATCAACTTCTTTCAATAGCTTCATGAATTCCATCTTAGAGGTCTTGAATCGACATTGGCCTACCGGCGTGAACCTTATCTTTCACGAGGCGCCAAAGAAAGAAGTCGCAAGGTGCTAAACCACAAATTCTCGGTGTCCACGCTCCTGAAACTTTTCCCTTAAAAGATTAATTATTTTTGCTGAAAGGAAACGTTGTCCAGATCAATAATATGCAAATCCGACCATAAAAATCAATAATCATCTATTGATAGCGCAATCCATTCACCGTAACTATTGCTCCAGCCTCATTTTCGGAAAAGTAAGAACCAATGACCACACCGGGCCATAAATTGCACCAACCAGTTACACGTTGTGGATGGAGAGGCTTCTCAACAATAAGTCTTGAGTTTTTCGAGCCCTTAATGCGACAGTTTTACTTATTGACGTATCCATCGAGCTGGAAATGGGCCTCATCAGTCAAGATGATGACCAAGGACTTCGATATGAAGGTATATGACCGATTACTATTAAACTTTTGTAGATGGAACAGATCCCAATCAATATAAAAGACTAATTTCCGTCTCTCTACATTTTTGTTTTATTACTTTTAGTTTAACAAAATGGCTATTAATTGTCGGAAATCAAACAATCTTGAAGAACGGAGTGTAGATTCGGGTTTAGCGCCTGGAAAAACATACTTCTGATTTAAGGTCACAGAAATGGATTTCTCACTACCCGTATAATATAGGTCTCCTACTGGTAATTTTAATGTACAAAATGCTCCACGATTTGGATAGCAAATTATCGAAAATTTCAATAAAATAATAGAAAAAAACAGATTGGAACTACTTTGAAAAGACTGATTATAGAAATAAGCTCGATGTATGGGTAAGACATGAGTTAACGAGAAAATAACCGTATGAACTGAATTTCAATCTGCTACTAAATCGCAACAACATCGGCCTATTTCTGAAGGTGATACTGACTGCTGATGAAGAGAGAGGAGCACTCACGGCATATTCAAATGAAAACGATCATGATAGAAGGGCAGTGAGGCAGCCAAGATTGACGGACAGGGTGGTTTTGGTGTGTGTTTGATGAGATTGACATGAAATCATCCACTATGAGCTGCTCACCTACGGAAAAGCTCTTAACTCGGACCTCCACTGTTAGCAATTGCACCATCGGAAGGAAGCCATGGCCTAGAAGCGTTCATCTTTGGCCAACAGGAGAGGAAATATTTTTCAACAGAACAACGTCAGACCACAACACATTGTTAGTGACTCGCCAGAAGTTTTAAGAGCTTGGTTGTGAGGTTCTTATGCATTCACCTTATGGTCCGGACTTTGCACTATAAGATTACTATCAGTTCCCACCTATGGCGAATGACTTAGGAAGAATTTGCTTTAAAAAAAACCTTGTGAAAATCGATAGCCCCAATTTTTTATCAATAGAAACAAGGTTTTTATGAGAGAGGCATAATGATATAATGTGCAAAACGATGCAAATGAATAATAAAAGTAAAATAAAAAAAAATAAAATAAAATAAAATAAAATAAAATAAAATAAAATAAAATAAAATAAAATAAAATAAAATAAAATAAAATAAAATAAAATAAAATAAAATAAAATAAAATAAAATAAAATAAAACGAAATAAAATAAAATAATATAAAATAAAATAATATAAATTAAAAATAAGATGAATAAAAATAAAATAAAATAAACTAAAATAAAATAATATAAGATATAAAAAAATAAAATAAAATAAAAAATAAATAGAGAAACAAAATAATATATAAAAAGTAAATAAAATAGGATAAACACACAAAAATTAAAAAAATTTATATAATAATAAAAAAGAAATTTTAATATGAAAAAAGTAAAATGTATTAAAATAAATAAAATAAAATATCATAAAATAAAAAGAAATAAATAAATAAGTAAAGTAAAATGAAGTAAAATAAAAATATAAAATAAAAAAAATAAAATAAAGTAAACTAAAATTAACTAAAATTAAATAAAATTATATTCAATAAAATAAAATAAAATAAAATGAAATAATGTAATATAAAATAAAAAAAAAATTAAATTAAATAAAACAAAATGAAATATGTATAATAAATCAAAATTAAAAAAATTAATAAATAATAATAAAAAATAAATAAGAAAAATACAATGAAATGGTTAAAATAAAATAAAATGAAAAAGAAAAAAATTAACTAAAATAAAATATAAAATAAAATAATAAAAAATAAAATAAAAAAAATAAAATAGGGAAACAAAATAAAATATAAAAAGTAAATAAAATAGGATTAAATTACTTAAATTAAAAAAAATTATGTGATAATACAAGGGAAATATTAATATGAAATG